>PVHY01000333.1:0-221209 GCA_004024945.1 Uropsilus gracilis
TATTTCAAGATGACTGACAATGAGGATACAACCCTCCAGAACAGATGGGCTGCTGAAGAGCAGTAATAAGAGTAATATATAGCAATACATCAAAATAAGAAAATGCCCAAAGAAACAACCTACTCTCATATCTGAGAGAGCTTGAGAAAGAACAACAGAAAAATCCAAGAACAACTAGAGGGAAGGCGATAATAAAAATTCAAGCAGAAACAAATGAAATAGAAACAAAAAAAGACAATTAAAAATATCAGTGAAACAAAAAGCTTGTTCTTTGAAAAGATAAACAAAAGAGATAAACCTCTATCCAGACTTACAAAGAAGAGAAGGGAGAAAATTGAAATAAATAGAAGCATAAATGAAAAAGGAGAAGTTACAGTTGACAAAGCAGAAATACAGAGGATAATTAGAGATTACTATGAACATATATATGCAAACAAGATCAACAACTTTGATGAGATGGACAGATTTTTAGAAGCATGCATCATTCACAAACTGGATAAAGAAGACATAGAAAGACTAAATAAACCAATCTCAAGCAGCAAAATTTAAACAGTAATAAAATCATTCCTCCAAAACAAAAGCCCTGGACCAGATAGATTTATAAATGAGTTCTACCTGATGCTCAGATGAACTATTGCACATTTTACAAAAACTCTTTCAGAAAATAGAGAAATAAGTAATCCTATCAAATGCATTCTATGAAGCCACATCACAATAATACCAAAACCAAAAAAAGATAACTCAAAGAAAGAAAACTACAGGCCAATATCCCTAATGAACACAGCAAGTTGTCAACAAAATTGTGGCAAATAGAATCAAACAACTTATCAAAAAGATAATACACCATGACCAAGGGGATTTCTTCCAGGGAAACAAAGATGGCTAAATACCCAAAAATAATTTAACATAACCCAACACATCAACAACAACAACAAAGAAGTGAAAACTACATGATCGTATCAATAGATGCTGAAAAAGCATTTGATAAAGTTCAACATCCATTTATGATGACAGGTTTTGAAATTCTGTGGATAGAAGGAATGTACCTTTATATAATAAAAGCAATATATGACAAACCCACAGCCAGTATCATCCTAAGTGATGAAAAACTGAAAGTCTTCCCTTTGAGATCGGGAACAAGGTGAAATTGTCCACTCTTACCAACTGCTTTTCAATATAATACTGGAAGTCCTAACTAGAACAATAAGGAAACAGAGGACATATAAGGAATCAAAATTAAGAAAGAAGAAGCACAATTATCATTGTTTACAGATTACATGATAATTCATATAGAAAACCCTAAAACCTCTACAGAAAAACTAATGAAAAATAATAAACCAGTTCAGTAAGATAGCCAGTTGTAAAATCAGGACACAAAATCAGTTGCCTTTTTATATGCAAAAAGATCAGTCTGAAGAAGAAGAAATTAAGAAAACCACTCCATTTACAGCTGTAACAATGACATTCAAATACCTGGAAATAAACTTAAGAAAAGATGTGAAAGATCTATACAAAGAGAACTACAGAACTTTGTTAAAAGAAATAGAAGACACCAAGAAATGCTAAAACATTCCCTGATCATGAATTGGGAAAATCAAAATGTCAAAACGGCCATTGAACCAAAAGCAATCTATAGATTCAGTGCAATTTCAATAAAAATCTCAATGACATTCTTTAAAGAGATAGAACAGATAGTACTGAAATACATATGGAATAATAAAAAACCTTGACTAGCCAAAGCTCTCCTGACCAAAAGGAGAAAGAATGGAGGGCATGCACTCCCTGACTAAAATTATGCTACAAAGATATAGTAAATATTAAGAGAGAATGGTATTGAAATAAAAACACACATAGGAAATGGAACAGAATTGGGAGTCCAGAAAGTAAACCACACATATATGTATATATATGATCAACTAATTTATGACAAAGGGGCACAAAACATACAATAAAACAAGGCTAGTCTCTTCAATCAACCAAGACTACTCCCTCACACCACGGACAAACCCCAAATCAAAATGGATGAAAGACTTGGACATAAGGCCAAAAATATAAAATAGATAAATGAAAACATAGGCAAACCACTTCATGACATATACCATAGAAACAATCTTCCATGACACATCTATATAAGCCAAGAAAATGAAGAAAGACATGAACTACTGGGATTACATCAAACTAAAACGTTTATAGTTGAAGAGAGAATAGGCAAAACAAACTGACAACCAATTGAATGGGAAAACATTATTGCACCCCACTCAACTGACAGGGGGGTCTATTATAAAAGACCCACAAAGAACTCATGCTACTCAACAGAAGTGAAGTGAAAAGCCCAGTCAAAAAATGGGGAGAAGAGCTTAAAAGACATTTCTCCAAAGAGGAAATACAAATGGCCAATAGGCATATGAAAAACTGCTCAACATCACATATCATCAGGAAAACGCAAATCAAAACCACACTGAGATACTACCTTACACCACTAAGAATGGTCTATATATAAAAACAAACAAAAAATTTGCAACAACAAGTGATGGCATGGATGTGGAGAAAAAGGAACACTTTACATTGCTGGTGGGAAATCAAACAGGTTCAGTCATTATGGAAAGCGTTGTGGAAGACCCGCAAACTACTGAAAATGGAACTACTATTTGTTTGTTTGTTTGTTTGTTTTTTGAGACTAGGTCTTGCTATTTTTACCCGTGGAACCGCAGGCTCTCGTTGCCCGGGGTACCACAGACTCAAGCAATGCCCAGCCTCAGCTTCCCAGGTAGCTGGGATTACAGGCACGCACCACCACGCCCAGCCATTTTTTTGGAACTAGGTCTCACTACGGCCCCACGCGGTGCTCGAACCGCGATCCCTAACCCCGGCCACTTCAAAGGCTGAAGCTTACAAGCACGAGCCACTGTGCCCGGCCTGGAACTACTATTTGATCCAGCAATCCCACTTCTAGGAATCTACCCAAAGGCTACAAAAACACTATTTCAAAAAAACACTGTACTTGAATGTTTAATGCAGTATTATTTACAATAGCCAGGATACGGAAACAACCCAATTGTCCTAAAACAGATGAATGGATCAGAAAATTATTGTGTATATATACATATTGGAGTATTATTCATCAATCAAAAAAGAAAAATTTGATGCCTTTGTGATAACAAGGATGGACCTAGAACTGTGAGCAGAACTAAGGCACAGAGGAAGTGGGGGGAAATAGGGGAAGGGATGGGCACATGTGATTAAGATGATGGTTCATAGGTGATAAGGTGGTGAGAGAACCTCAGGATAGACAACGATGTAAACTGTATACATATATATATTTATGCAATCAATTAAAATATAATTATTAAAAAGTTGGGAAAATAAAACAAAAATTCAACAAAAAACATACCAGTTGATCAATTAAAGGTTAAACTATGTGTTACATAATCAATGTTAAATATTTGGTGGAATTCTTTTTGAAAATTTGGGCTCCATTCATGTCATTGTACAGTTAATTTTTTATTAATCATCAGAAAATATTACTTAGAATATCTCATTTCTTGGGAAGCCCCTAATTATACTATCTTCAGATGATCAATGAATAAGTATCTGTTCTGGGTTATAAAGAAAACTTGAAGAGGCCAGTGGGGATGGGAATGAAAGTTATTTTTCAAATCTCCCGTACGTTTCAGAGACATATACAATTTTGAGGGCATATTTGCTGAATTATTTGTCAAATATGTCCAAGATGAAACCCAATAATTCCCATATGGTCCACATAAGCATTGCATGAAGACACATTTCATGAGATGGATGATCTCTTAAGATCCAGTCAACCTGATAATCTGTGATTCAGTAATTCTCCAATATAGAAATGTGTAGATAATTGGTTATGGAAGAACCACTGCTTCTGTTAATGTATCATGCTTTCAACACCATCTCTTTGCTTATATATTTTTCTTTAACATATTTATTTGAACTATTGACATCTTAACATTCTTTTCTCTCATATTTTTAACTTCAAAACTTCTCTTATTTTCATGAATATTTTTTCTCATTTTCTAGGTAAATGAAATCTACGAGGGGTCTGCTAAAAAGTTCTGTGGCCAGTTTTATATGGAAAACCAAGAATTTTCTCTTCTGTAGGAATTCTTAGGCTTTAATGTAGTAATGAACACTGAAACTTTAAGAGCCAGATAGTATGCAATTTGGCAGAACAGTTTTAAAAAATTGTTAAAGGACATCCTTTCTATAGCACTATTCCTCACTCATCTTTTCTCTTTTATATACATTTCAGATTTGGTTTATCTTGGCATTACTTATTTCTTTCTCTTCTATATTGAATATCTTTACCCACAATATTAACTCATATTTAAGATAAGTTTGGTCCATGTTTTGTAATTGCATCTCATTATTTAATTACATAAGCTAGTAACTAGTCAAGAATTTTTGAATTTGCATATTTCTAATGATGTCCAACAGATGAAATTGTGATTAAGTGTATAAGGCATATTGCCCCAGAGTTATTCTCTTTAATTTTATTTAAACAATTCTTTTTTCTTTGCACTTGAGATTATTTGGCTTCTTTAGGCCATATTTCCAGTAGCTGAGTACTAGGGAAGCGGCTTCTTGTGAAAGGACATAGATTTAAGTAGATTATTTAAATAAACAAGCAAAACTTATCTGAGTAAATACTTTTCATTTGCTGAAATGATTAAGTCTAAAACTATTTTTAAAACCAAACAAATGCAAGATCATAATTAAAAGGCAAGAAAAATATGCTTCTCTTTAATAAGCAATTATTGTATTTGAAAGCAGTGTGTAGTATTTGTAGTCATTCATGGATAGGCATTCTGTCTATGTTTTAGATAGGACAGCTGAAATTAAAAGATTACTAAGCATATAACTGACAATATTATAAACATTGCCTCATGAAATTTCCTTTTCAAAGTGGTCTCAGAGAAATGAGTTAACATTTTTAAAATCTTAAGAAAAACTATGGCAACAGTGAATCTCTAAAATTTGGACAAGATTATAGTGCTTAGCAAAGCGGAAGTTTAAAATAATTACACCTAATAATTTCTCACTATCACTTGGCATTACATTTTTATGACCCTGAAAAAATTATGTTTTATAGTGTGATTCCTTCAATAAACCATAAACTCCATGGAGCAGGGACTTCCACTGAGCCTAGGATATGGCATGATCAATAATAGGCATTCAATAAACATTTTTGATGGAGATGTCAAATAAATTAAGTCATACGCTGGGATATGTGACCCGTACAAATAGGGTGTAAAGAATAAGAATCATTGTTCTTTTGGTGTGTTACTTATTAACCAGGAAGCTTACTTACTTGTCTATTGTCTATTTTGTCATTAAAATTATTAACGTTCATCATGTTTAAGAATCTCCAGGGACATCTAAATGCTCTAATGAATTTAAAAGCATTTGGTAAAAAAAAAGATCTTTTTCCTGGAGAATTCTGACTCATCTTTCAACATTTTGCTTTTATCTTTATTGCAATACTCACATAGCATTCTGTGCTATGTGCTGATGTTTTTTCTTTACATTTAGAATTCCTTCAAGGATGCATTATAATTGAGTTAACTTTATATTTAGTACTTGACAATCAGTAATTACTGAATTTGTTAAAAAAGCAGCAAATGGATGAGATGAGTGCTGCATATGCATAAGAAAAGAAAGTGATAAGGTAGGATAGACCAAAAAAATACTTCACATGTATTACCTCCAAGGTTTTTATATCATTGTATCATAATTTATGTATTTAGTATATATCTATGATGAATATCATGTTTTATGCTTTACCACCATATTATTGGAAGTGATTTTTCATTTTACATTATGTTAACATTCATCAAAAAATGTTCCACAGAACTAATCATAAAAATAGAATTCAAATATGTATTTCCAGCATAGGTTCTGTGACTTCATCCTATATTCAATACTGAACTTTTTTTCCATTTACTAATCATTAGGTGACCTCTATCTATCTATCTATCTGTCTGTCTGTCTGTCTGTCTGTCTGTCTATCTATCTATCTATCTATCTATCTATCTATCTATCTATCTATCTATCTATCTATCTATCTATCTATCTATCTATCTATCTATCTATCTATCTATCTATCTATCTATCTATCTATCTATCTATCTATCTATCTATCTATCTGGTAAAAAGACACCACTACAATATCCTTCTGCAATCAGATCTTAAGCTGTACATAAGTTTGGAGAAAAATCTACGGAAGATCAAAAAGGAAGTAATATAAAATGTGCTTAATTTTAGGAAAGGATTAGAAGGGAATTTGTTGGGCTACCTTTTCGATTAAATCACAGTGATTAAAATGTGTCACTTCATTTACTGGCAGGCAATAGCTTTATTATTGAACTGTGTGAAATCAGTATTCCAAAAAGTTATAAAGTCTAATTACATTTGCAATGTTTGCAGACTCAAAAGAGTCCTCAAATGCGCTGTTGAATGTTTTGCATTTGAAAAAATGTTTCATTTTTTTTAGTGACATCACCTTTTAAACTTTTGAAGACTAAACGTGAAATGTATTAAAATAAATTATGAAGATGTGATGTTCTCTTTTATTTCTCTATTGAATGAGGAATATTGCTTGCCTTTCCCTAACCCATAGTAGATACTCTACACAGATGTTTTCGATTTAAGACTAGAAAAATCGATTAATTTTATTGCTCAAATTATTGTCAATTTTTTTTTCTTTTCAAAAGAACTGAACTTTTGAATTTGTCAACAACAGTAATGGAAAACATTCTATTAAGTGTTTTTTTGCAGCATTAACTAAGACAAATTAAGTTGAACGAAATCAAATTCTAGAAGTTACAATTCTTTTAATACAGAAAAAGAATTAATCTTTTAATACTTGATACTCATCTTCATATAAAATGTATATCCTCTGCTTACCTTACTTTTCATGTAATTTTATCTTGTTTTAGCTTCTTTAAGAAAGTTATAGCTGTAACCATGGTAACAATTGCAAAGTGACAATTAGAGACCCTATTCTCACACCTAGTAAATCCATTTGCTCTCTTATGACTGAGATATGTGGATGTATTTGTTTCCTAAGAAACAGTTCATTGCAATGGAACCTGCACATTCAGATCAATTCAGACAAAAATTAAGATGAAAGAAGTAAAGTTTACTTTTTTTCTTTTAGCATAACCTCATGTCTTTTAAGTTTCTCATTCTCCATAGTTCCTGACTCATCAAAGCTTGAGATTCAAAAGCAACTTTATCAGGAAGCAATGCAACAACTGCTGCACTTACTATAGGGCTGGGGATTACTGATAAAATAATCCTCACTATAGTAATTTCTTTCAGTGCCTGATTTGTTCCCCTTTCATCACATTCACTGTTACTTTAATATATGGAAGTCAAATTCTTGTGCTTTTTTCAGCCCATGTAAGAAACTCTAGGAAACTTAGATTTCCCATCACCTTTGGCAGGTGAGATATTCTGATTATTAGGGCATCTTAGGTAAGTGAGGACTTACCATTTGTCAAAATTTCTACTGCTTCTGAGCACTCTAGCCTTAAATATACAGAGATATCTTTAAGTAAGCCTTTAAAGGAAGTTCACTCAGGCTTTCATTTATGCAATAATTACTTGGATTTCATTACCCTATCATTGAGGATATGCAAGTGACAAACATTCTTGTCTTTCCAGTTGTTTCTGTCTGGAATATGCTTATTACTTTTCTGTTCTTAGGAAAGTCAATGCATTTTCAATTTAAATGTTGACTTCTCAGCAAAGTATTGCTCTCTTGATTATATTTAGTTACCACATCTTCTGGGTTACTTATAAGTTTTGTTATACATCTATGTGTGAACCTATCAAATTGTCTTGTAAATATTCTTATCTCTGAATTCCCAGCTTGATTGTAAGTCTCCCCCATGTAGGGTCCACATTTCACTCAGTGCCAAGAGTAGCTGGGCACATAGATGTTGACTGAATGCATGAGGAATAAAGTGTAGAGCTGTCCTCCCTTTGGCTCATTTTTACTGTCAGATGAATGCTCTTCCTCCTTCCAATAGATAATTTAAGTAATTAACAGCTTCTACTTTTAAGTATCACATCTCTTCTGATAGGTACTGCTTCTCAACTAGCTAATTTCCCTCTTCTCTTTACACTTATTTTTGTCTCCTATGTCTTCAATATATTTTTGTTTTAGTGTGGGTAAAAAAAAAAAAAAGATGGTAGAGTCATAGGTCAGCACCAAAGTGCTCCTTTCCTTCTAAATAATGCTTAAGTGGGTGATGGCATAGAAAGGCTGAGTCTTTAGGCATCTGGTTCTTTCTGGTGCTTTTTTTTTGATATCATTGACGTTTTGGGGAGTATAATTTCTTTTTTTTTGAGACTAGGTCTCGCTATTTTTGCCTGTGGAACCATAGGCTCTCGTTGCCCAGGGTACCACAGACTCAAGCAGTCCCCAGCCTCAGCTAACCAAGTAGCTGGGATTACAGGCGAGTGACACCACCCCCAGCTATTTTTTTGGAACTAGGTCTCGCTACAGGTTCCAGGCGGGACTCGAACCGAGATCCCTAACCCCTGCCGCTTCATAGGCTGAAGCTTAATGGCACGAGCCACCGTGCCCGGCTGGGAGTATAGTTTCTTATGTCAGAGAGTTGTGAAAATGTAGATACCAGATAACTAGATTTTATCTATTAATCAGTGTTGCCACACTTTGGCAATTTGCCAAAAAATCTCATCTGGGAACTGACATCTCACCTAGTAAGAATAGACAAAGAGGTAGCCTTGGACTTAGAATAATTTACCTGCAGCCACATCCATATTTCACTACCCTTGTGCTAATGGCCACATTTCTGTTTGTGATGAATCTTCCTCTTCCTAATTGATATTGCCCTGATGTAGGAGTATTGACTTCCTTTGGTAATGCAATAAACTGCTGAGAGGTCAATTATGGCTTTTAGGTCTTTTTGATTAATTTACAAACTATATGGGAAGATCACCAGGTTTGCCAATTATCTGAAATTCACACTGTCTAATGGGGCACTGAATTTCCTTCTCATATAGGTAAAGTGGGAATACTGCTGAAAGAGCACCAATTAAATTTGAGATATGCAATAAAAAGAGGCAGTGTGAAATACCTATGAGCCAGTTTTCTCCATCTTTTGTCAACCATTTATTTCATCCTCTAAGTTAAGTCCTTACAATTATACTTCTTAAATACTTCTATATTGAGTCCCAAGGCCAATATGGTTCCAGTGCTTGAAAGCCTTTGATAACATCTTCTGTTCAATAAGAATTGGCACTCACTGCAAAATCCATGAGGAAATAATGAGATCCTGGATTCATGTACTATATTTTTATAAAGGAATGAATATATTTTAGTAAGATTTTACAAACACTTTTGGTTTAAACCTTAATTAGACAGATGGGAGCTACTAACTAGAACAGAAAATATGAGTTTTGCTCATCATTTAATTTTTTAACCAGAGCCTGATGTAAAGTGAGCACACAGTGAATATTTGTGTAATGAATATACAGAAAAGATCACTTGACTGAGGTTTTACTTTATACCTCTTTCCAAGGAATAGTCCATGTGGAAAATTATATATAGCTTTAGGATAAAGTGCAATTATCAGAAGTCTTCACTGGAAATAGCATTATTGATTTTTACAGTAAGCAGAGATTTTCAAGAAGATTTCAGTCCAACTTCCTTATTTAAAGTAAAAATAGAGTTATGGATATTATGTGCTTTTATTTACCTTTAGAAATAAACAATTGAAGATTTCTCAACTAGTTCTGGGTGAGTAAAAACACTCATTTTTTTCTGAAAACATCATCATTCTGGGCATATAAGTCAACGGATCAAACAGAGAGTGAGGAGAGAGTGGCAGCCACCCCATTGTCACGCTTTATGATTGCATTGTGGGTGTTCATGAAAGGAGAGTTTCTCTGACAACCAGCACACAGAAATGAGCTGCCAAACCCCGGGTAGTCTTTTCATTGCGTGTAAAGTTTGAGCAGCCACTAGTCTAAGTGCTATATTGCTCAAGTAATTTCTGATGACAGGAAGATAATTAAGATTAACTTTGTTGTTACTTTTCTTACAGCTGTAATAAAGATGTCAATCAAAGTGTGGTACTCAAGCGATAAGGTGTTAGGCAGACATCCTAAGGAGTCTGAATGCAATAATTTGAAATGAATAGATATGTGTGAAAATCAGATATTATATGCAAAGGTTTTCCCCCCATAAATGTCATATATAGATATACATGTAAACAATTCATTTGCTTCCTACTATCTTAAGTTGTTACACGCTATCCTGTAAAATAGTTGATGTTTTGTTAGAAGAAGAAAATTAGAGGCAGTGCATAATGGTGTTCAAAATGATTATATTAAGTGAGAACTGAGACTCTATGAGTATTTGATCGCATTACCCAAAAATGCAAATAGTACTTTTTTAATTGTAAGTTTCTTTTCACAGTTTTTTCTGCAACTGAATGAACCAAATTACCCATTAGATTTAGAAAACCAAAAATACAGTTTGAATTATTAGTGTCTGATATAAATAAATTGTTGATAAAACCAACTTTGTCATTTTGTACATTTCTGTTGTCTCAAATTGCTCAGTGATATTTACATAATGGCTTTTCCCCCCTATAATTATAGGCTAGTGTGGGAAAATTACGTCATCTTTCTTCAAAGATATTTTCTGATCAAGATTAGTTAGCATTTTATTTTTATGATGTTTTGGTTTATTCTCTGAATTTATTTTCAGAAATTTATTTTTGTTACCTAAATTTATAGAAGAGGGTGTTGAAACCCAGAGGAAGTACATGTCTGTACTTCTTGATGAAGTTTGGATTAGTTTTTGTTTGTAGATGAGCTGAGTAAAGTGAGGAACACTGAAACTGATTTTACTTAGAGCCACAGGAATTAAAATATGGGTAGTAAAAAATTCTAAAATCATAAAACAGCTTATGGGAAAGGGTGTGTGTGAAATTTTATATCTGAAATAGTGTGAAGGGACAGGATCTATACTTGGTGTCATTGTTATTACACTGATTATAGAAAAGAAACTTGTATAATTCACAAAGAAGAAAAGAAAAGGTAGACATTCAAATTTCCTAAAGGTGCAGACATTTAGTAATAAGGGGAGTAAGTTCTGCAAATCATCTATAAAGCATGGTAATTTTTGTTGACAATATGGAGTTTAATACTTAAAAGTTGTAGGAAGAGTAGTGGATGTTCTCACCTCAAATAGAAAACACTAATATTGTGAAGTGATAGGGATGTTAACTAATCTGATTATGCTAATCATTTCAGTATACATTAGTACATCAAACCATCATACTGTATGCCTTACATTTATAAAATGCAATATGTTTAATTCTGTATCAATAAAGCTGGAGAAAAAATTATTTCTTTGAAATGACTTAAAAAAGATGTCTGATTTCCTTAGCAAGAGCTTATTCTAAGACTTTCTCCAAAGCACTCAGGTGTGTTGATTTTCTTCTTAGAAACCAGCTAAGCTTCTGTAATGGGTCAGTGTGTTTTAGACACTCAATTGCCTTCTCCAGACGGAGTTTTTTAAGCACAGGTGCTAAATGGAGAGTCTTTCTGAGCCCTACTCACCCTCTGACAGGAACTTGGCAATCCAGGCGGTTCTTAGAACTGATTGCTCTGTGGGACGCATGAAAAATTATTTACAAAGCTTCAGTTGTTCAGGTCAAAAAATCCAAACTTTCAACATAGGGCAGTAGTAGGGCGGGGAGGGGGGTAGGGGGGTAGGGAAGAATGAGAGTTTAAATCAATCTTAGGGAGGAAGTTTTTTCTTGGATTCTATAAATATGCACTAAAATTTTCATGTATCTTGAATAACTACTACTTTATCATTTTGAGGTTCACATAGGTTTGCAATTAATGCTTTTAATATAATATAAACATCCTGTACTTCTCTTTTTCTTTTTGACTTATACAGGATGGTCTCACTTATATGATGGATATAGGGAAAAACAAACAAACAAATAAGAAAAAATGAAAACAACCAATGGGACTGAACCATGGAGCTAGAGAGGAGGAGGGGGAAGAAGTTGGGGGAGGTGAAGAGCTCAAAAGATCAGGATAGTTAACAAATGTTAGTGAAGTGGAAAAGCCCCGGGGTAAAACAAAAACAAAAACAAAAACAAACAAACAAAAACAAAGCAAAACAAAAAAACCACATTTACCAGATATTGGAAGAGACCAACGGGCCAAACAACCAACAACTGAACATCAACTTAACCAACCAACAAATTGCAGAAAAATGGGAGATAGAGTGACTGGAGAGGGGATATGGAGGGGGGATATGGAGGGAGGAGGAGGGATCAATTAATGCACAATTGTGACAAATCAATAAAATGAATTTTAAAAATAAACATAAAAAATATATAATATAAACATATTTCTTAGAAGCACAAAACATTTCAAGATTGAATTGGGAAGAAATAGAAAACTGAACAGGGCAGTTAAAAGCAAGGGAACTGAAATAGTAATCAGAAGTCCCCTGAAACAGCCCACAGTCAGACAGTTTCAATAGTGTTCTACCAAATTTTCAAGAAGGAATTAATATCTAACTTTCTCAGAAAACTGAGGAAAAGGGAATGCTTCCAAAAACATTTTATGAGACTACCAAAACCAAATAAGGATGTCACAAAATAAGAAAGTTACAGAACAATATTCCTGATGAACAAGATTTGATTCTCAAATCAAAATTTGCAAACCATTTAAAGGATGTTACATTATGCTCAAGTAGAATTTATTCAAGGGATGCAAGGATGGTTAACATCCACAAATTGATCAGTCATTAACCACATCAAAAAAAAAAAAAAAAAAAAAAAAAAAAAAAAAAAAAAAAAAAAAAAAAAAAAAAAAAAAAAAAAAAAAAAAAAAAAAAAAAAAAAAAAAAAAAAAAAAAAAAAAAAAAAAAAAAAAAAAAAAAAAAAAAAAAAAAGGAAAGATAAAGTCATATCAATAGATTTAGAAAAAAGAAACTTTTGATAAGATGTTGATATAATACTCTCAATAAAATGGGAATTGTAGAACAGAAAAGTTATCACAGTCTCAAAAAAATAAGATAAAATGAAATAAAAGGATAAAAAGTAACAAGCACCATGCCATTTATAGAATAATATTCTTTTATAGCACTGCCTGGTTTCACTGAGCCTTTAAAAGAAATATTACATGCCTTCTTTTCACTTTTACAAAATCTAGTGTGCCTAAAGAGTGAAACTAAATGCATGTAGTTTGAGATGCTTCAATATTAAGGTAGAATATCTAAACCATAATTTGGTTTTTATTTTTATAGATGAGTATTTAAGCTATTTTCACAAACTAACCTCCAAATTAGTAAGTTATTACTACAAGCCAAATCATTCAATTGTGCAGGTAAACCATATGTAGCAAATTAACCAACAAAACATTTTGCGATGATATTGTCTAGCCCATCAAACGTCTTGTACATAAATATGAGCAAACATTTTTAAAACCACTAGATGGCATTCATTCACTGTGCCTTTGGCAAAGCAGAGGATTTCAAAGCTTTATCATGACAGACAGGGTTGGGGAAAAGGCAAATGTTATTCCTTACTTGATGGTATTTTCCTGTTATTTAACACAATGACAAAGCTCATTTTATCTTTCCCTGCCTACTTCAGACCAAATCAAATATTTATTGAAAGCTTTATTCGAGGATTCTTCTTTTGTAAGAAGACTTGAGAAACAGCTTCACTGTAGTGGTAATAGATTTACCTATAGGATCTAGTAGAAAATATGCTATAGAAAGTATGTTACTGAATTTTCTTTTATTTCATGGTTCTGTGATTTCAGATTGCTAATTCTCATGTTGAGAATTACCATGAGAGAATGTCTCATGAGAATCTCTATCATGTTGAGAAACTTATGAGATATTCTTATCTCTCTCTATAAAACACCTAGTCAAAAATGCTGAATGCTTCTTACATTTCAGATGGCATTGTTAAAATTAATATTTATGAAAATAGGAGAGCAGAAATTCTTGATTTATGAAAGACACTTTCTGTTGCAGATGTTAAAAAATATCTGAGAAGTTGTGCTCCTCATTATATAGACTTCAGATGCAAAATGGTCTTCAGTGAGAGGATTGTGATTTAGTCTTAGAAATAAATCATAAAATGAAAACTTGCAAGCTCCGTACTTAAGACTAAATGGTTGCAAAAAGGTATTTAAAAGGACAAATATGTCACAAGTTAATGTTTTTATAAGGTGTATTTTATAGCAAATCTATATGAATAACAACATAACATCCAGAACTTACCTGTTCTAATATGTTCTGAAGTCTCTCTATCTCACAGTCTATTACAAATTTCTTCTCTTGTCTTCTATCAAGTTCTTCTAGAAGTTGCCTATAGCTGACATCATTAAAATTTTCCACACATATAGCACTGACATGCCAACCATTTTGTCCTGCTTTTTCCATAATAGCTTGAAGTATAGAGTATCCTATGAGAGAAAACAAACAAACAGGTTTTTATTCCACTTTGGTAACTTAGGCAGGCACTGGGCCTACATCACAATTTCTAGTAACCAAAATAGATAACAAATTAATAGAAATTAAAAAAGCTGAGAGGTTATTTTTGAATCATTGGTTCTACCTTTCTTTATGTCAATAACATCCATTAAAATATTGCTTGAATAAGGTAGGAATACTACAACTAGAGTAAGCTCTCACAACTCTCTATTGATGAATATTACATTGTTCTACACACATTTTTGATGAACTAAGTCAAAACCAAATCAGCAGCACCTGCAGTCAGTAACAATTTTTCATATACCCCTTTTTTGTTATTTTACTCACTCAACAGAATTAATTTTGAACAACTATTTTGATCCTCCCCTTAAGGAAGTAAGTAGTAACATTTTTTTGGATTCACAATGGAAGAGAAGATGTAAAATACAGCACAGCAGCATTTATTGGGTCCTTGTTATTGCAAGTAGTGAGGGGATTATTTTATTCTCATTTGGGAATGAGATGATTGGGAATGATATGGGTTGGGGGTGAATTGATTGATCATTCAGTGGGGCATTATATACTTAATCATAAGAGAAGGCAGACATTCAAATGGACAAATGAAATCAGAAAAGTATGATGATGGTTGTATTCAGGGTAAAGTGTTGGTACAAAGGAAGTTTGAACCTGTTCCTTGAATAAAGAAAAATAGCACAGAAGATAAACAACTTAAATTGACACTTGAAGGTTGAGGGACATCCAAGATTACTAAATGAAGGATGGCTGTTAGCTGGAGACAAACTTCAAGAGATGATGAGGTGGTGTCTATCCTGCTTTAGGTCCGTATTTCTCTGCATGTGTAAGGGACACCTTGGCTGAAGAAATGACGTAAACTAATGAAACAATCTCTTGGGATAGTTGTTTAAGCTCATGTTGTCTTGAAAGCTTGATTTTTGCAGCTTCAATTTTGAACTGGAATTTGAAAAAAAGGGAAGAGTTCTCTGAATGAACAAAATCTTGTTTAAACAAGGATTGGTTAGGATTAGAGCCCGTCATGTTTTGTTTTGTTTTGTTTTTTTTTTTCCTTGTGGCTCAGCATTATGCTAGTCTTCTTTAAGAAAGCTTAACCCTCTTTTGAGTTCTTTTGGTAGCAGTTGCACATAGTTGGTCTCTGGAGTAGTGGAGATCTGGGTGAACTGAAAGTGAAGACTTAAAATGAAAATACTACACTTGCAAGATAAAATAATATACATTTTATTGCTGATTGTTACTTGACTCAGATACAAGGATTTCGATTTGGGGGTATGTTTTCTACATATCAGTTTCAAACATTAAGGATGTTCAGTTAATATCAACAGATGGAACTGATGATGATATCATATTTGAAATATAAATTAGCTGATATCCTGCCAAATGAAATCCTGCCGCAGTCAGGATTAATATTTATCTAAATGAAAAAATATTTCCCAAAGAGGAAGAAAGAGGACATATTAATGACAATATAATTATTCTGGTACAGCTATTGCTCCATTCAGGCTTTCCTTTTGTAATATGTGCCTGCAATTATCTTTTTGAGTCTTACCTAGATGCTCCCTCTCCCACCTCATATCCAGCACTCTGTCTTGATTCCTATTTCATGCAGAGATCACAGAGGGTCTGCTCTCGTCTTATGTCTCATTTATTATGTTGCTGGGACTTGCTCTGTGATAGTCAAAGTTCCTTTTGTTCTTTATTGACACCTGTGAATATGTTCCTTTAAAAAATATCAATTGACATCTGTCCCTTTTTCTCCTTTGATTATGGTCATACCAAAATAATTCAGATATTTTTTTCTTTGTCTAGTTAATTTTTTGAGTGTTGAAAAAATTACAAATATTGGTCACAGATACTGCATTAGTCTTCTGCTCCCGGGTATCAATTCACAGGTTGGCACAATTCTTGAGATACTGTCTTTTTCTTTCTTGTATCATGTAGTTGGTTATCAGGTTACCTGTCAGTACTGACATTAATGTCATGTTCCTTCTGACAGGATTTTTACAGAATGTAGAACTGCACATCTTCTGAGGAAATTTATTTAATCTCTCAGTTGCATAGCATATATTGAAAGAGTCAGACTAATAAAACAAAACTATAAGTCAAATTCAACATTTCATTATCTGGTTTATCTGATTTACAAATAACACTAGAGTTAAAATAAGACAAAATCTTAGAACACAATCTTTGTTAAATGGCAAGGAGAGTTGGCTGTCTAAAAACAATCATTAATCATAGTCAGAAATAAATGGCATCTTTTCAATACAGTGCAAAGGACACACACAGTTTCAGAGTCTGAAATGTGAAAATGTGGATTCTCTTATAAGCTGTGTTTGATTTTCATATGCTCTCTTATTTCTCTTATGTCTTATTTGCCACCATAGTTGAGGTTACCTTGTAATTTGAAGAAAATACTGATGTTGAATCTATGATTATGTAATTTATGTGTTATATAAACTAGAAAATAACAAGTCAAGTCATACTAATTCTGCAGCTACGATTTCTATCTCTTAGTTATGAGAAAATCTGCAATACAGTATTGTTGGCCAGTAATGAAAACTGTAGTTTTAGATGACAATCATATGACTAATACATTCACTACTATGAATGGACATTCATATCTTGGATAATAACCAAACTAAAGTATACAACTGGTGTGGGGGGAAGATGGGAAGGAGTGGTCAGGAAGGGAAGGTGATCCCAGGAGAATACAATGATGTGAAATATATATATATATATATAATATTTAATTATAAAAATAAAAAACAGCATAGTTCAGCCACCCTGACTCTGTAATTCAGATATAGACTGCAATATGGCTTGACTCTAGAGGTGAGCTACATATTAAGTATTAAAATCTTTTGAGAATAAAAAAATCTTGTTTTTTGTTTTAAAAGATAATGTTGTAATTCAATATAAGTTATTGAAAACCTGCTACACCCAAGATTCTTTAAAACATGTCAAAATAAAGATGTGATTCTGAGTCTTGTCTTAAGAAGGGATTAACTATATAACAGCTGATTCTTGGGTAACTAACTGTTATACACAGTGCACATTGCTGTATAAATATATTCCTAAGGATCAAAATGATTTTATTAGCAAAGGCAAAAAAAAAAAAAAAAAGCAAACAGTGGACAACATCACATTATTGCATTACAATAATTAATTAAAGACCTTTTCATAGTTATAAAAGGACATTAGAAATTACACAAACACACAGATACATACAAAATATTTTCAAAATTGTTATATCACATAATGGCATGTCAATTATCCTAAACAGGATCAAAGCACTGGAAGTAGCCTTGTGCTATCACATCCTTACACAACAACACTTTTTATATCATTTATGATTATGGACTATTTTGGATATAGAATCATTCAGAGATGTGGCTGTGAGCAAGAAAAGCTGGTATTATTTATTTGATCTCATTTTTGCAAGCGCAATAAGATTTAACTATCTAGACACAAAGGGAAGAAGAAATAGAAATGTATATTAGGGAGTTATAATTTCAAAAAAGAAATGAAGACTCTACTAAAGCCAATTAATGCTGCAACAAACATAGGTGTGCACATATCTCGTCAAACCCTCAATATAGCACTATTTAAAATAGTTATCGAAAAAATATAAGTACCTAATGCAGATGAGTAAATTAAAAAGATGCAATACCATGTAATATCAATGGAATACGACAGCTATAAAAAGAGATAAAATCTTGTCATTTGCGACAACATGGATAGGACAGTAGGAGGTTATGCTAACTGAAATAAGTCAGAAGAAGAAACACATCTACAACTAATTCTATTCATAGAGGGAACATAGAAAAACAAAACAGAGGCATAGATGATCCGAAGTCAGATGCCTTATCCATTAGGCTACGTGGTCCACCCACAAAGGGATAGATGAAACTAAACCAAAACAAACCCTGGAAACATGACTACAGAACTGAGGCAGGAGAGGTGGTCCAATGGTCTCTGGTGTAGAGCTATGGGTATTCTGGTGGGGGATACGGTAAGGTAACACATCTGAAGAGGCATGATCTTATTCCCCTAATAGGATATGTGTCTCATAGATACTGCACACATTATGTATATATATATATATTTCCCATATAGTAAATATTCTCATACTGTAACTCATTATCATTTTAATAACAACAAAAAAACCTTAATATAGATAAGAACAGAAAATGGTTCACATTGCATTTTAATTAGAAGGCAATTTGTACACTCAAGAGTAGCAACATCAAGGGAATGCTTACTATAGAACTCTCACCTGAGTTAAATCCTTCATTACACTGGTTCTGTTTCATATTTAATACAAGTTTTTCTCAGATCCACTACTTTACTGAATCAAATAATAAGGAAAGAGATGGAGGTCTTAAACAAAGGGGATGTGGTCAGTTTTAACCATTTTTTAAATTAACAAGCTTAACATTGTTCAGCAACTATCTTAAACTGTTAAGTCAATCATATAGCACAAACTAGAAGTGTTGAGATACGAGGATGTGTTTTTTCTGAGAGGAAATGGGTGACAACTTGAAGGACTGTTTTTTTTTTAATATGAAGAATCAATATGTAAGAATTCAGAACAGAACCCAACTAACACTAATGTTTAATAAGGGCTATGCAAGTTAAGAAAGTTCTTAAACTTAAAAATAATTTTTTTAAGGAAACTACCGTTTCCTGTTATTTCTGGCAAATCTGTAATCTGTAATCTTGTTTTAAAAGGGAAACACTTATGGAAAGATATTAAGTATGTTTAACAAGCTACAAGCATCAGATTCTTTTTTGTTCATTTCCTCTAGGAAATTTGTAATTCTGTTTTGAATAAATTAATTTATTCTCAAAAAAAAAAAGAAGTTACATCGAAGAAGAGTGGGGCTTGCATAGAAGTGGAACTTGCATAGATGCGGTGAGGATATAGAAATTCTCAAGGAATAAGGACAATGAAATCATGTGATGAAGGATGTGTTGTTTGATGGATTTGGGATAAAGAAATATCTAGGTCATGTGGAACTGGTTTGTAAAGGAAAGGACTAGGTCTGTTGGACCTGAGAGGAGAGGGACACAGTGACAGTTTTCAGTCACTCAAACCAAAGTCTTTCTCCCTGACTCTGTCAATTGTTATGCAGGTACTCACCATTTCACTATTAGTTTCTTTGGTTTCAGTCAATTACCGACATCCCAAACTAATATGTTTGAACAGAAATTGTGTGTGTGTGTGTGTGTGTGTGTGTGTGTGTGTGTAAGTCTAGGTCTTGCTACTATCACTTTGACAGAGAGAGGAATAATATTTTGTAATCCTCACTGCATTTAAAGCCACCATGCTGGAACTTAGAGCATGTTTAGTCACCATTTAGTCTGTATTCTTTCCAAAATGGCGTAGGTACTGAAAAAAAAGTGTCCAAAGGCTACAATCTGAATTCTAAGTCTCAGCACACAGAAGTGATTAACATTAGAATGTAGTTAAAATTATCTGCAGCTGTGACTATAGCAATTATTTATTTATCCCATAGTTCAAAAAACAATAGTGAAAATATAAAAGGATCTGATTTCTACATTTTCTAATGTATACAGTTTCAAGCATGTAAGCCTGAGAGAAGGTGGAGTGTTTTGAGTGTTTCCTTTTCTAACAAGAAGCAAGAGTAAAAATAGCAAATTCATCTTTGTAGATTTCCCCTAATTTTTTCATACTTTCTGACAATACCATTTATTGTCTTCTGACCCTTATTTTACAGTTTTTATATTTAATTCAGATGACACCTTGCCTCTTAATTTTCTTGGACTTTGCTAGAAATGACACTGGAGGATTTTATGTCAATAAAAAAGATAGGGGAGCCCTAGCTTGACCTTTGAAAACAGAAACTCTAATTATGGCATTTCCTTGCAAAAAGCTTTCAATAGTTTTCTACTTTTTTTGTGATAATGCTGAAATCTGGTAATTGTCCTTGCCTCTCTCTCTCTCTACTCCCATTTTGTACCACTATCCTCCTTACTTTTTATCCTTCAACAACACTGCCTTCTCAAATGTTCTAGAAGATACTATGCTACCAAGTGGCACCACCCCAGTGCCTTTGCACAATTTACTGTACCCTTTAAAAGTATGCTTCCTTTCATTTTTGCCTTCTTTCCATCCTTCAAATCTCATCTTAAGCATCACATATCACTTTTCACATAACTTTCTGTATATTTCTTTGAGATTTTTAAAAAAGCACAGTTCTTATTTATATACAATAAATTCTCAGAGTTGTTTTAAGTTTCAGAAGCTGGAATTTGAGGACAACAATGTACAATGAAAACAGGTCCTTCATATTTTTTGGTCAACATCAGACAGGATTTTTTTTTCTCATCAACATTAAAACAAAGTAATATTGAATGAAAGAACTTATCAGAAGATATATCTATGATTGATGATGCAGTTAATGTATTTCCCTTGTACTAAATGGTAGGCTCCATGGTAGAGGGACATTTCTATATCAACTTCAGCATCTGGTTGAGTAGATGTACTGAAACTAACCAATGAACTTCAACTAAGTCCATATTTTGTTGCTCTAACCAACTTTCAGTCAACAAAATTTAACTTCTTTGTTCTCAAGTCTAGCCCCCTCAACCTCCATAATCTCATTTTCTTTCTTAAACAGGGATGTACATTTCATTGTATCTGACCAATCGGTTTGCAATTAATCTTTTCTCAAATCCTGATGTCATAATCTGGTCTATGCACATTGAGTAGCATATTCAATGAAAACTCAGTATGAACTCTATGAAATAGGTTTCTATCTCAATATTATAAGAACAAAAATGAAATAAAGATAGAGTATGTAATACAGTTTATATACATATATATTTATATAGTTTATAAATATACTTTATATATAAATATAAAATCATAACCCTCAAAAGTGTCAGAGCTCTGGTCTGACTCATGCCTTCCATGTTCATGCATCAGGACATTTCAACATACTTCAACTAGAGCAAGAGATAAAACTGAAAAGGAAAACTGAGGCTATGATGTGAAGGCCTTGAATAGCAGCTGACATTAACTCTTCTCATCCTCTCACAAACATCTCATATTTAAGCATTTCTGTCTCTGTCTTCAAAATATATGAAGAAGCTGACCATTTCCCTATCTCTACTTTATCACCAAGTTGTAAACCACTATTGTTTACTGTCTGGGTGATTGCGATAGCTTCCATAGAGGCTAACTTGAACCGCCTTTACCTATTCATAGCATAGCTGCAATCAATTCAGGTCCTACCAATCAAGGCTCAAAATGCTCAAATTCTTCCCAGTGCAAAGCCCTGTGCTACTGACCTCATCCATTACTCTCATTCTCAAACACTGTTAGCAAATTGGTCTCTTAGCAGTTGGACAAACTGCCAGGTGTGTTTGAAAGAATTCTATTCTAAAAGATAAAAACAAATAATTTTGGTTTATTAAAACAAATCCTCAGTTTATGCTGAAAAGTTGGTTCATTTCGTTGGGTATTGAGGATAGCCAATGTTCTACATAGAAATCTGGTTATTAAATGATCAATAAATTTATTCTACCCTATGTTGAAGTTTGAGTCCAACAGAGCTCATTAATTAACCATGAATGCAATCACTAGCAACAAAACACACAGAAGTGTTATACAACATATTAAATATCAGTTTGTTATTTCACACGCTAAACTGTGTACTGTAAATAATATTAATTTGGATCTGGCTTTTATACACAGAACCAAACCATTCATTTTGGTTGATTTGAAAGTGATATTTTAGAACATTCCTTTTGTTTTTTCTTTGGAAAAGGAGTAGCAGTACATAATTTTCTCATGATGATTCTGGTGAAAGGATTTGCATACAATTACTGAGACAATTTCTGTTCCTAGCAGGAACAAATGCAGGATGAAGTAAGTATTCACCATATGATTAGCCTAATTTTTATATCCCACTGAGGCCAGCTCAACTCCAAGAAGTAACTGTAATCTCATGTCAGTGACTGTGAGAGTGAATACATTTGATTATTCACTATTAAATTTCTTTAGTGGGGAAATGACATTGAGGTGATCATCTAAATAAAGAGTGATTTCTTAAACAGCATGCCAGGTGACAAATGATGGGCTCTGTGGTAGATTCAGTTACTTTTAACTACAAAAACTGTGTTTCTATTTCAGCTATCTGGCTCTGAGACAGGTTGCTTGAATTCTTTAATTGTTCACCTTTGACTTCTCTACAATAAAGATGATTAATACACAATTTATCTGGTTATAGTTATCTACTTTATAAGTGTTATGGAGGAAAAACTCAGCTTTATTTCTCATGGGATAGTGAATGCATATGCTGTTGTCCATTGGGGGAAGTACATTGTGACGTACATTGTGAAGCACATTGTGATCTTTGCTTCTTTTGGTTGTCCATTATTCAAGTGAGACTAAAGGTTGATAGTTACCAGAATAAATCAGCTACTCTCTTATTTTAACATGTTGCAATGGTTACCACTTATGCTAAGAAAGTGTATTTTTCATACTCATTTCAATTTCCAATCTTCCTTTAAGTCACAGTTTCAGGTTCAAACTATTTAGAAGTGTTCTCCGACCTTCTCATATTGAATTATTGTCTTTCTTCCCTCTACTTCCTTAACTCTTTAATAGTAATTATAGCTTATTCACTGAATGAATTCATTTGATTATTTACTACATGCTACTTACAATATTAATAAGCATTTAGTAAGGCACAGTTACTGACTTCCATATTGTTGACTTACATAATAATTGTGATATCCAGTTTACCTGTCCAGTTTTAAGGAATAGTTACTTTTCATTTTTATTTCTCTAGTTCTTTTTTCACATAATAAAACATCTATGCTCAATAGTAGACTGACAAAGGAAAAATTCTGTTTTTTTTTAAAATGTTATACTCCCTGCAAATTTGCTCAAGTCTAGTGATAATAAAGATGCTTAACAACTTAAGACTTGGATAATCCATAGCCGAAACTATATTAAGTGCTTCATGGGCATAGTGTTGGTTTTATTATCTTCATTTTATGAAAAGGAAACTAATGGTAGGGACATTAAGTTCTTGGCCAATATTAGTTAGCCAATTGATAATGTCTCATTTTGTTTTACACTAAAGTCTGCCTTTTATTCTCCTATAGACCACATGATGGTCTATAATCTAAAGTACATTTAATCCCATTCTGTTTGGGTTAATTTTGTTCCCCTATTAAAAGCCCATTTGACTCAGAAATATTTCTGACTCTGAAGCACTCCTGGGTAAGGCAGGTATTTCCATGGGTATCTGGGCTTCTGTTTATGATGGTGAGATGTTTGCTACTATAAATACAGTTCACTGTGAAGTAAGTCCTCTTCCTGATTGCACCCAGGCCCCATCAATCTCTGAAGATCTAGTCTTAAAGTTACAACTGGTGAAAAGATGAAAAGATTGCAATAGTGAACAGTTTCCTTCTTCAGAATAGCTTCTGAATGCTGCCCTGTTGTCATTTGGTTAGTTATGTCACCCCTGGTACTGTTGTACTGTTCAGGACACTATCAATTACCTGTGTTTTTTTCTCTGGAAGCATAGCAAACATCAAATTGTAGCATTAGGCCAACTTTGGAGAGAAAACCTTTGGATTGCTTAGATCTATCTACATGCTTGCCCATATTCTTACCTTCTAGAAAAAGTTATAAAGTTCTACGAGACAATTTCATAAAATAACTTTTAATCAAAATATAGAATGACTTTCACAGGTGTCAGTTTGGGGAAGTTTTATAAATAGATATTAAGACAGTAAACCCTCAAAAGACTTGCATTTTTAATGTGAATAAATTTGCTTGATGATGGCTATAGATATTTGTCTACAGTTTTATAGCTAACAAATTCGAGTCAATTTTATATTATTGGGGAAATTAGATAAAACCATTCAATTTTTTTGTTAGATAATTACAATAGATCAATAAGTCAGTAAGTCAGTGTTTCCTTTACTTTCTGAATTGACAATACATGCAAGTACCGTTACCACCTGGTTAAAATTCAGTAAGAATTTCAAGGTTCATTGTGATGGAACCAGGAAGTTACAATCAACTTAGTTTTATAACTGAGCTTAATTTTTAGCTCATAAATTATTCCATACACTACAATTCAGTTATTACATATGTCTTCATTATGAGTTTTAAAATGTAAAATTTGATTTTAGTTTCCAAAAGTCACTTCAAAGATCAAAATATTTTAATGTTTTTAATATATACTTGAACTCAACTTTGTACTAAGGAACTTTGGGTGTTGTTTTTGAAAATAAGGTCTATTTTAGAAAATACTGAATTCTCTTTCCTTATCTGAAAAAATATTGAGAAATACCAATTTCATAGCCTGTTTTTGAAAACTCTGAACATGTGCCCATTTGTAGATATCAGGGGTTGAATAAATATCCATATGCCATGTTACTGAAAACACTGTTAACTTTCTTAAACATGGGCTGCTTTTTCTATTATGCTCCTTTCTATGTTTGATCATTCTAGCAATTTCTGAAAATAGACTATGTTTTATTACAATGCAATTTGAAAAAAAACTTTTTCTTTTTACCACATTGAATAAGTCTAGAGTTCTTTTAGCTATTATCTTATAAAGTCAATCATGTCTACATTTTTAGTTTCTTAATTTCAAGAATGATTATTAGGAAGGAGAGGAGATCTGTAAATTTAGGGCTCAGTCTATCATCAAACTGCCATTAGATATTTAAATGGTCTATCCATAGTACATTTGCACTTATAATATACAGTACATTTGCACTTATAATATACATACATATATAGAATATTAAGTATATATACAGTTATTATAAAACCATCTCAGGTACATTTTGCAAAGTCAAGATATGAATACATATAAATACACATTTTGGGTTTATTCTAGTCAACAACACTTCTTCAATTCAAGTTAACCACAGATGACTAGAAAGTGTGCAATGGAATTTAGGAAAATAGGTAATTTAAAAATTGGCTTTACTTTTAAAATTATAAATACAAGTTTTCTAATATTTAGATATTACAAAGAAATATCACATGTAGCAACAGAATAGTATATACAGATCCTTCAAATTTCAAACATAATCAGAAACCTATTCCTATCATTCATTTTAGTGATAAATAATACCAGAAATAGATAATAATCAGTTATTTTCCTTTTCATTAACAAATAAAGCACATAATTCTCAAAAAAAGAACTACATGAAGCATAGTTAGTATTGATTGAGTTGTTATATGCTAAAGACTTCATATGGACTTTTCTTATTTAATCATAAAAATAATTTTGTGAAATAGGTAGTTACCTATTTTTTTAAGATGGAGAAAGAGAACTAAGATGTTTAATTCCACAATAAAATATTCCTTTGCACAAGTTCTTCAGACAATGTGAAACTGAAACTCCTCCCACTGAACTGCTTGGAGTGTTGTTCCCTGTTCCTTGAGTCTAAACAAGTTAATGACAACATGGTTTCTGAGGCTATGTCATAGAAATCATGACAGGTTCTGCGCCTGGTCTTAGGATGCTTGCTTTTGGAACTGTACACAATGGCATGAAGCAGCCCAAGCACTCAGTGTAATGGGCATGTAGAAGCTGATGGCTGTTAACTCTGGATGAAGTACCAGGTGACACCATGATCAACCATTGGATGCCAGAGTAAGAGTCTCTGAGATCACTTCACACTAATGACAGTCTTGAGCAAAAATCATGCTGCTGAGCCTAGTCATCTCCAGAACCATGAGTTAATAATAAAATGATGGCTGTCAAATTTGGGGGTGAAGTACTACATAGCAATAAATAACCAGAACACTGATTGAGATCACACATTAGAGCTGCACAATCATCACAATTTTAATCTTATTGATGTCCTTCTATAAATTGTGCATAAATGCATAGAATAATGTGTTCATCATGTGTATGTACATGTGCATGTGTGTATATGAGGTAAAAATAGTAGCAGTAGCAACAATAATAGTCTCCTGCTAGTACCATTGTAGTAATAGGGATAATTTCTGGACAGCATTACAGCAAATGATCCCTTAAAAAAAAGTTCTAGATAAAAGGAAGATATCATGGAATGATTTAACTTTTAGCATCTTTGAGAAATATTTATAGTCTTAATGTGTTATGTGAGTTACAAAGACTATAGTATGTTGTGGATGAAAAGTCACCTTATTAAAAGTTGTTACTGTATAGTTTGTTCTTAATGTAAAGGTCCTTTGTACACTTACTCTGCAATTCATTAGTTTTCATTTTATTCTCTCAAGGGCAGTTAGGGTCTGGGATACACAGTTGTAAAACATAGCTCTCACTAGAATTCATAATATACTAGGTCTTAATATTCCATTTGAAGAATCTCTTGGAATATGATGAGATCAGGGAAGAAGAATAAAGAGGAAACTATTTGGAATGTTTAACAATAGACTATTCATAGAAAATCTGAAATATTTTTCTGTAGGTGACCAGTATCTCAAACACATTCAAATAGCATTGGTTATTTAAAAAGAATTAGAAGGGAAGATTATATATACTTCATTGCTTTTTTAGCTTGGCAATATTTAATTTGGCATATGTAAGTAGGGCAACTCTATGATTTATCATGGTGAAATACTTTCAACAGCAAAAGTGCATTGTTAACATCACACAAGTTACTGGGCATAAATCAGAACTTTGGAGGCAAATCAAGATGTAATTATTAGACTTAGTCCTAGAGGGGAGGAGACATTTTGTGTACTCTCAAGCAGTTCATAATCTTCACAATTCTCAGATGTTGAGAACTGGAAAACAGCAAAACACAAAAAATGACCAGTTAGCTTCCATGAAAGTATAGAGGTATTATCTGTGAAGACATCTTGGGTAACCAGGAAGTCTGTGATTCTCCTTTATTATTTTTCTCATCTGATTAAATGTTAATTAATCCATGTCTCTGAAGAGTTGTATGTGTTGTATCCATTCTTTGAAATCTCAGAAATGTCTGATAATATTAGAAATCCTGTGCAGTGTCTACAGCAAAGAGGCTGGAACAAAGATATAATGTTTGAGATCAGATGATTCTGGATCGCAGTTATAGCTTGGAGGAATCATGGTGCAATTTAATCAAACTTTCAATGTGGGCACAAAGACTAAGAAAAAGTGGTTATATGATATGTCCAAGACAGAATAGTCATGGAAGAGTTAAGTTACTTGTTGGCAATGAAGGATTTTAGAAAGTCATGTCTTTGAGAACATTCACCTTGTTGGAGAAATCTGGACAAGTCAGAAACTTTTGACAGTTTTCAAGAGAATTTGAACTTCTATTAGCTTTGGGCAAAGCAGAGCAAAACTAAACTTGTTTTCCATATGTACTTCTTGGACCTTTTCTCAATGTTCTGCTCATTTTATTCCAGTAAATTGAACTTACTGCTGTTTCATAGTTAGCCAAGTTATACTCCCCTCAATACCTAGTGGTGACATCCACAGCTATTAGTGATGGGCGTTTTTTTCTAAGTTGTCCCTAGTTTCTTTTGAGCAGAAATTAACACACTATTTAGATCTCTGGGCTCCAAATTCAAATCTAAGTGACATCTCCATGCAACTTGTGGCTCAAGGACTTTGGAGCAACAGCAAGAACAAAATAGAAGCAATCACTGAGATTTGCCAAGTTGTATTTCAGCAGATCATGATGAAAGATGAAAACGCATATACATGCACTTTATTACCACTATTTAGATCTGCATACTTTGTGGAAGAAAATGCATGTAATCTATAAGAAAGGCAATGTTAGAATTTAAAAAATACATATTCAAATTGAATAAGTTAGCTTTAAGGAAAACTTTACACTTTCCTAACTTTTTTCTGCTGCCTGTATTTTTTAGGTGTGTTTCCTGAAATCCAGTCTCACAATCTACTATGAATGGGTCCCCACCATCTACAGGAAGAGTGACTTTCTGAGCAAAATAAATCAAAAGGAGAAAGAGAAATGTCAAATAATTTTACTTATATGTGGAATACAAAGAAACAAAATAAAGGGACAGACAAAACTAACCCAAAACAAACCCTAGAAACATGACTGCATAATTGAGGTTACTAGAAGAGAAGGATGTGGAGATGGGACAAAGGTGGAGAGAGAACAATGGACTATGGTGAGGGATTTTTAGTGCCCTGGTGGTGGATCGAGGGTTAGGAACCTGTGCCTATATTATAAAACTATATCCCTAAATCATATACCATGTTGTCAAACAATGTGATTGCAATAAACTTTTTTAAAAAGGATAATATATAAAGAAACAAGTGAAAATTTTAAAAGATTGAAAATTTTTCTTGGGAAACCTATTCTTCACCCTCTTTTGAAGTGTCTAAATATTGCCTTAATTTAACGTACCCAGTGAGAAGTCCTGTCATTGAGAAATTACATTTAAAGAAAAATCATTATAACATATAGGAGTTAATCTGAACTTTGCCATGGAATGAAACGGTAGTTTAAAGTAGCCCAAGTGAAATTCACATTTTCAAGATTTCTTAATGACTAAGCAGTCATTTCTACCCAGATTGATGCTTTTGCTTGCTTTTAAAGTTTTCTGTAAGTCAGGAAGACAACAGTATGTTTTTTTAGGATTTAGGATAGTTGCTTATAGAAAGGTCTCCAAAGGCAATGGAAGGGAAAATCTTTTAGTTAATAACTGATAACAAAGTGCAACTTCTGAAACTGCAGATATACTAAAATGGAGGTATAGTTTAGATCACAACTTCTTACAAGACTGACTTTCTAGCAAATGTACACTTATCCCCATATTTTGAGTTTTTAAGATGTAATTTTTGATATCAAAAGTTATACTTACAGATGGTACACTGAAAATGTTCTAAAGTCTCTTTGATGTAATTTTGGAGAGGTCATAGTACAGAAAGGTCAAACCTTCTAAACACTTTCACACCAGTCTCACTAGTACAATAGGAAACATTCTGTTCTACTAAAAGGGCATTCAAATACGCTGTGCACATGTGCTGTAGGTATATTTGGAGATCCTGTCAAAACAGATCATTTAATGTTCCTCTATCACATTATATTTATCAAATTCCTAACTAGTTAAGCTGTCAATTTTTAAGGATAGTCTTAGAATTTTAAATAGTAATTATGTACCTTGGAAGAATTTATCAGTGATACAGTGAGGAAGAATAACTCTAGTTATTCTTTGTTGTAGGCAGTATTTGGTTATTAAAGATTTTAAATAGTATCCATGAGAAAATACTTGTAATCAAGAGTCTGCAATAGTAGAAAATTATTTTTTAATTTTTTTGACAAAATGAATAAAAATTCTCAAGGATTTTAATGTTATTCAAAGTAAAAAGGCACTGTTTGAGATACAGTAATATCTATGACAACATCTCAAATAGTAGTAGCTATTTTAAGGTATGTAAGGTTTGTTTTTTTAATAGTAACAAATGATTACCAAGAAAGTAAGAAATTATTTTGTCTAGAAACTTGTTAATATTTAGAAAAACATACTTATGCAAACATAGCTTATTCAGTGTTTATAAAAAGTTTAGACTAGGTAACAAGCTAGAAGAGAAAGAAATCAAGAAAACAATCCCATTCACAATTACATCCAGAAGTATTAAATACCTAGGAGTAAACCTAATAGAGAGAGTGAAACACCTGTTCAATAAAGAACTATAATATTGCTGTATTAAATAAAACAACATAGAAAAATAGAAAGATATTCCTTACTCATGAGATGGAATTATTGATGCTGTCAAAATGACAATTTACCCAAAACAATTTATGGATTTAATGTAATCCTCATAAAGTATCAATGGAATTCTTCAAAGAAATAGAATAATCATTACTGAAATCTACATGGTACTAGAAAATCCTGGGTAGCCAAAACAGCATTCACAAAAAGAAGAATGAAAATATCACATACTGGATATTAAACATTGTACAAGCTAAAGTAATCCAAAGAGTATGATGCTGAAAATTAAAATAGACACACAGATCAATGGAACAAAATTGAGATTGCATTAATAAACCCACAGTTCTATGAAAACTTGGCTTTTATAACAAAGGAGCCAAGGGTACCAAGGGAAAAAGGAAAACCTCTTTAGAAATGCTGCTGGGAAACACTGGACAATCACATACAAGAAACAAAATTAGATATTTTTAAACACTATATACTAAACTTAAAATGTATTAACGACTTGGATGTAAGACCTACAAGTATAGAATGCATAATAGAAAACATAGGTAGAACACTCCAGGATATTGGCAGCAGGGATGTCTTTGGGAATTTGATTTCAATAACAAAACAAAATGAAAAAAGACAAATGGGACTGTATCAAAATAAAAAAGCTTCTGTATAGTGAAAAAAAAAGTTAAAATGAAAAGACATCCCAAAGAAGACACACAGATGGTGAGTAAACACATGAAAAAGAATTCTCACTGCTTATTATCAGGGAAGTGCAAATCAAACCCCCAATGATATAGCATTCCTGCTTTTGAGACTACCCCATACCAAAAGGACTAGAAACAACAAGTGTTAGAGAGGGTGTGGAGGAAAAAGAACCCTCATACACTCTTGATGGATATGTAGATTGGTCTAGTTTCTATAGAAGATGATATGAAGGCTCTTCAAATATTAAAAATAGATTTGCCATTGGATCCAGCAATTCCGCTTCCAGACATCTGTCCAAAGAGTTTAAAAAGAATACCAATTTAAGGGAATATATGCATTCTCATTTTTCATTGCAGCGTTATTCACAGTAGTCAAGTTATGGAAAACAACCTTAGTACACCAAGAACAAATGAATGAATAAAAAAGATGTGGTATATATGCACACAATGAAATACTATTTCAAGATGAAATCTTGCCATTTTTAAGGTTATGTAAAGAAATGGAGAGAGTTACACTAAGTGAAATAAATCAGAAGAAGAAAGATATACTAGATGGTTTCACTCATGTGGAACATAAAGAAACAAAAGAAAGGAACAGAAAAAACAAAACAAAACAAACCCTAGAAATATGACTGCAGAATTGAGGCTATCAAAGGGGAATGCATGGAACAAATAGGTAAGGGGACACAATGGACTATGATGGAGGATTTATTGATGATGGGTGGGGGGGTGCTAATGTACTTTCAAAGAGTTGATAACCTATGTCTCTGAATTATATACAGTTGTAAGCCAGTATTTCCTCAATTAAAAAAAATTTACGTAAGACCCAGATTTGTTTGTCTTAGCTATAAATGAGTTTCTGTAAGAAAATATACTAATAGGTATGGGAGCCTATTTTAAAGATGAGAAACTTGTAATTTAAATCTTTTGCAAGTTAAGCTCTCTGCCCCCCCGCAGGAGGAACAAACTGGGAGCTGACCTGAGAATCAGGGGACCCCTAGGGGCGTAGCTCTTTGGACCCCAGGTATAAGAGTGCTAAAGTCATAAACTGCATCATTATTAAGAAAATATAGGAGCCCTGTCATCAGATTCTTTACCTTAATTAAATTCTCTGTGAAAAGTCATTAAAATACTAGAAAGAGCTTGAGGCAAGGAGAACCAGATAAGCTTTACAGTCAAGGAATAACCTTGGGTGACTTGTAACCGACTTTTATTATCCTGATTCACTAAAATGATTGATTAGGAATGTTTAGTAGTATCTAATGATAATTTATTTTCTCTTAAGATATTGATTTCTGTCTTTCACGATATTGACCTCACGCGTTCAATGATAATTACCCTCACGCGGTCATTTCTGCCTCTCATTGAGATAATGCACCCACTACTCACAAGATGCCCCTCCTCATAAAATGTCAAAATAGCTCGTTTAAACAACATAAAAAGTGGCCTGCAAACCTACAATAAACCAGCAGATTTCATTGCTCACTAAATTCGTGTCTGTGATCATCATTCGCCTGCCTGAGTTTTCCTATCTGCCTAAAGCCTGCACTTAGCGGTCTTTCTTGCACAGTCAGTTTGTAGCAAATAGGTTAAAAATACTTGGTTATGTTTAAAAATACACTAGATAAACACTTCCATATTAATCAATAAGTATGATAATTAAAAAGAACTGTTATGTATACTGAAGGAAACCCCTAAAGAATCCTAAACATTTACACCTGCATGGTCAACAGCATGTTATTGAACATAATTGATGCCTATAAAGTGTTATTTTTGTTAGACTGTCCAGGAATTCTGATTTATGATCATTGAACTTTGAAGGTTTCAGAAACAAATGTACTCACACAATTTTTTCTGGATTTCCAATATTTAATATTTTAAAGATGGCTTTCGAAAAAGATATTAATAATGTTAATTATATCACCTATTTATCTTTATAATACCTAAATGGAGGGAATTATGATTATTTCAATTTAAAAATAGATTAGCTGATTGCAGGAATTAAGGACAAACTGTTATTAATGAACTGGAGATAGGAATAAGTGTATAATTTGGCCCTTATTTTCAATTTTTATTGCTTTACTCCAAAGAAACTACATATTGTGTTCACATAAGCATAAGAACTTATGAACAAATCTTATACTATTTTTTTTCAAGAAAGAGTGCATTACTTTTTATTTTATAGACTGATATAATGATAGAAATTAAATGACTTAAGGTTTTATTTTTTAAAAGTTTTATATATATATATATATCTTTATATTCCCCAGGGTTCACCCACCACTTCCCCTCCCCGACTGCTCCCACTCATCCCTCCTCCCCCCCAGTCATGTACTTTAGTTTGGTTGTTAGCTTGTTTTGACTTTTCTTCCTGCCCTTTTGTTTGTTTTCCCTATATCCCGTACATTAGTGAAACCATTTGGATTCTATTTTTTTCTTTAAAGAAAAAGTTTAAAAAGTAAGCTTTGATTAGGATAAAAATAAAAACTGAGAGAACCTTTTTATGAATGCTCATTTACTTGATCAGTATTTCTTGAGTCCCTTTCTTTGTTAGATATAGTGATTTAGGTTTCCAAAGCACCCATAAACCAGGCCCATGCCCATGAACATGTCAAACTTTATCAGAAGAGGGAGAATACTACTCTACACTAGGAAAGGTGACCTATACACAAATAACTTCTTCACAGGTAGAAAGTAGTGGATATAATTCTAGATACACTACCATGAAAGTTCTTAACAATGGTAACTTTTTTATTTTCTAGAATTTCTGCTGTGTGTGTGTTTCTTCGTAACATCAGAAAAGAAAGGAACTATACAATGGCAATAGAGGATGGGTGTGTATGTGTATATAAATGAGGTAGAGTCAGTCTGTCTGTCAAAATGAACATGAGGCTCTGGAGACACAGAGGAAGCAGATGAAACAGAGCAGCGTAGCAAGGACCAGAGAGAGTTCCCAGAAAATGGAGTAGTCAGTTTTGGGGGATGTGTTCTTAGTTACCTTCCTGGCCCCATGAAACAGAAAACATGTCCTTGCATTCAACAGTGTTTTGAGTTGACTTGGAAAGCGTTGTTTCTGGCTCAGACTGGAGATTGCTTCAAGGGTGCGATGAATGTCAGAGTTTTTGCATCTTTTTAGCTACTATTCCTTAACTCATCCTGCAGGGCCACAACTGGAACTCCACAGTCAAACATTTACCTGGAAGGTGACTATAGTATGTAGTGGACTGATAAGCACTGAAACAAAAGAAGTCCCAGTGACTTTACAGAGAACAGAACAGTTCCTATGGTTTATGTAGGCAAGCATGCAGTTGCATCCTGTAGAGAAAAGTTAACGTTACCATTTTTTTTTTATAGAAAGGGAACTATTGAGCTTTAAATTAAAAGTTTTTAATTCACAAAAAGAGAACCATAATTATTAGATTAGGTTATTTCATCTTCTCAGAAAATAATGACAGTGTTACACACTTGAGTTTACCTTTATCTTTTATTGAGTTCTGTAATGAGCAATTTATCAAAGTTTTTGTTTTAATAATTAAAACCTTAGTGGGAATTTAAAAATTGTCAGAAATAGGTCAATTATTCTGAAACTAATCTAAATAAAGTGACTGCAGATGAGAGGAACAGAATGGGCCTTATCTCACTAGTCCCATTACGAGTGCATTGGGAAGATAAGTAATTGTAACAGAAACAGAATTAATCACTCTTTCTTGTTTCTTTTACCTGGCACAGCCTGTCACAGTGAGAGTTTTTATTTGAAAAATGCAATATGCCAGCTTCCAGACTTGCAATATTATTTTACTTAAAGATAACAATAAATTGTACAAGAAATTAAAATTTCATACAAAATTTATGAATCCTTGATTTAATTTTTGTATTACCAGCAGAATCTACTTTCTTATAGTATGGAATGTATCAACAAATTCCTGCCTGAGATCTACTAAGGTGTCTCTTCTCTCTTTCAAATTCATTTGACTTTCTTCTACCCTGTCCAATATCCTTGCCTCTCAAGAATGTCTGGAAAGATGCCTTTTAAGCATGCCTATACTTAAATAAATATACAGTCCTTTCTTTAATTATCCCTGCCCTTCCTTGAATACTTAAGCGACTTCCTATACTTCCTTATATCTAACACCAGTAATATCAACTGTGGGTCTGGATACTGTAGATAATATTCAGTGTGATTCTGAGATGTCTGCAGGAATATTTCCCCTAGTGAGAAGCACTAATTTAATTAGTTAATTTATTTGTTCCCCACCCTGAGAAGTACTAATTTAACTGTGTTACTGGAATCATCCTGATGCTAGTTCAAGACTACTATGCAAATATTGTCTGGAATAAGGATTATCAGACATACAAAATCAAAGAGTAATTGGTATTAAAGGGAATGCACATATATATATATATATACATAGTAAATATATCTCTGAATTTATTCAGACTTTCAAGCAATAAGTATCAGTTAAGATTATTTTTGAAGTGTAATTTTCAAATCATCTACATCAAAATTACTTAAGCATTTGTTAAAGAGAATCTCCTTGGGCTTCACACAGACCTACTGAATCTGGTGTAGGAGTCCCAAGCTCCTTAATTGATTCTATGGAAAAATGGAGTTTGGGATTCAGCACTTAATCTGATGGCAGAGATAGTGTCAGCTAGGAGTGTTTTGAAAATGATGCCTAAGGTGAAGAAAACTGTCCACAATATGAAGGAAGAGAACCCTGAGTAAACAGGGCAGTTGGCTGCTGGGAGGGATAGAAACTCATACCATTTCTCACCTCTTATGACTGCTCCAAACTAAATAACTGAAAGCTTGGAGGCAGTCATCTACAAATTTAAGGTCTCCATGGGAGCGTTCACACTGTAATTGATATCAGCTCTTCCTTCCACTACCTGCAAGGTGAGTCAAATTAAGCAAGTCAGCGTTCAGTTCTTTCTCCATCCTTACTTCATTCTTTGTGTTCTGGGTTTGGTGGAAGTGATACAGGGGTATTGACACATTTGAAAATTGTACTGGATTCTATACTTCCCTGGTGAGTGGGATCTGAGAGAAAGACCTGCAAAAAGAGAAAATGAGAAGCACGGGAGAGATGAGAATGGTAGACTGTTAGAACAGGCCAACATGGCCTGGTCAGGGGAAGCCCTATGGGAGAGTGAGCTGGTGGTGGCAAGGAACCATGTTGCAGAGTGGCCAGCAGAGAAGTAGCTGGTGTGGAGTCGGATGCTAGAATTTCAGGCTGGGGATGACCGGGAACTGCTAGGGGCAGACCTGGTGAATTTGGCCAGATGCTGCGGAAGGTGGGCCTGGTAAAGAAAGTGCATGGGTGGTGCCCCAGCAAGGAGGTGTGGCTGGTACCTGGTATAGCCAGTGATGTGGAAAACTGATTTTGGTACCTTCATTTGTTGGAAAAGTTTGAAGCACCTTGGAGAAGTGGAACAGCTCGGAATGCTGGAGAGAGAAGAAGCAAAGAGAAGTCGCTGGAGAAAGACTTTGCAGGGTGCCTGCCTCAGAAAAGAGGCATTATCTTGGACAGGTCTTTGGGGCCTTCAGACTAAACCATAATTGGAGTGAAATAACTGGTCACTTGTGGCATTAAGAACTTTTCATTTTCCTGGTTAATTTTTCTTTGTAAATAAAGCCCTGTTTAAATTGTTTTATGACTTTAGCAACTGCTGTGTGTGCCTGGGTGATACAAATCTGTTAAGAAGCTGGGCGGCAGAGCCTGCATTTTTAAAACACCACTTTTTTCTATGACTTATAGGTTGGGGGATTCTGCACAATTTTGACCCGATATCAGAAGAGAGGCGGAAAAAGGAATACAATAACATTATTACTCAATAGAGTCCCATGCTGCCATGACTATTTACTTTCCTTTCTTCAAGACTAGGAACTTAAATTCTATACTACTGAAAAGCAAAAGAAAAAGTGAACTGAAATTCTGCTAATTTACATGCATTTTGTTATCATTTGTAAAACCCCAATACCTCCCTCCAAACAAACCCTAGTTCCTCTTATCTTTCCCTAATTCCCCTCCCTGAACAAACAAAGTCAAATCCCCTAAAACTCCTGCCAGGATCACTGAAGGAAGGACTAGGCCATTATCAGAAAGCCCACCAGTCACACCTTCCCTGACTCCACCTGATCAAAGGCAAAAAAACTTATTAAACAACTGTGTGTTTTTCCCATAAGTGTGAATCCTCATTTCTGGCTGAATGTGTGTCTCACCCCTACAGGGTTTTTTTCTCTAATAAAAAGCCTGCTTCTTTTCTAGCCTCTGACCTCCCTCTTTGTCTTTAGTGCTCTACCCTCACAGTTTGTATCCCTCTCTCCATGATATATGAAATATGCTTTTTTAATTGACTCTTACTTTCTACCCTCAAAGGCAAGGAGATCCTTTCATCTTGATAAGCTGTTTCATCTTTTCCCCTTACCTTATTAGTTATTGTCTTATCTTTCTTCTCTAAATTTTGAAATGATTAGTGTTTTATTTGTTGGACTAATACTCTAGGAATTAATCTTACTCCTGGCTTCCTCTTCACTTAAAATGACACCTCTCTCTTTCAAATATCACCAATGGTGTTTACTTTCTGAAATTTAATGACCTTCAGTCTTTTTCATATTGATTAAAAGCTATGAAAGAATAATGTGGCATAATGTTATCACCTGGGAATCAACTAGCCAAACAGCTAATTAATAATAAGTTTTAGTTTGATAGTCAATGAGTAAAATTCTCCTATTTCATCAATTAAAACCCATGGATTTTCACATCTTAATTATATACAAGGTGTATATTGTATACATACAAGGTTGCATTTCACTACCATTTAATTCTGCCTTCATGGCTATATTTTTAAGTTATTGTAGTGGAGGAAGGAAATAAACAAATTATGGCAAGCATTAAATAAAATCACATAATATACCCCTGTGTTTTCATGGTTTGGAACTTTGTACAATTTATATCCATGCTTTATGACTATAATAGTAAAGACAATATCATGAAATGAATGCATCTCTCATTTATAAATCTCATTTTATACATGATCATAAAATATTTTAATTGATAAAGAAAATTCTTTACTTAAAAGTTGACAATATGATGGAATTAAAAAAAATAAGTACCATGTTTAATGATAAAATAGAACAATAAATTATTAAATACATCATAAAGGATATGGAATAAAAAAATCCTATGTCCAGCTCTTTAGAATTTTGAATTTAACACTAATATATCTAGAAAATAAGAATTATGTTTTATTTAATAACCAAATATAGATAATTGCAAATTTGAATTGTCTCCCTTGTGTATATCACATATATGTGTATGTACATGTGTGTGTATCAGAAACTGTGATTCAAATTCTTTGTGATAAGGGTGATGTGGTAAAACTGGGAATCTGTGGCCCCACCTTTGTAACCCTGCATTAGATTTGTGCTATTTAGCCTTGGAAGGTGGAGAGTCAGAGAAAGCCAAGGTTTCTCTCCAGAGGGATAGAGATGGGGATTTAGGTAGCATGGGGCTTAAGACAGCAGAAAGTGAAGGTGGGTGCAGCAAGGAGCCTAGAGGCTGCCATGTGCAGCAGCAGGGCAGGGAAGCCACACTGTGGGCTTCCTTCTCCAGCTTGGGCAGCGAGAAGCCTGGGAAAGCATGCTGGAGAAACTTGTGATCTGTTTAAGCAGATTTGGAAACTTGTACTTGGATATGTGCTTTCAGTCAGAAATGCGAAGCTTGGGGATTGTCTGAAGACCTGAAGAGGAGTTGAAGTATTGCTGTTTTCATCATGAGACATCTAAACTGAATGCTGTTGCTGTTTCCAGTGAGTCTTGGTTCAGGCTGCTTCAGGGTTGAAGCAAGAAGAATGCCAGAGCTGTGCCTTTTGGAGGCTGATGAATGACACCATTTTTATTTCTTCATTGAATTTGAAGCTCCTGCTTTCAGCCTGAAGGTGGGACAGACACCATATTTTGGATACATGTGGCTGAAGGTGGGACAGACACCATATTTTGGTTGCACGTGGCTGTGAGACTGAATTGTGTAGTAAAATAACCAAAGGGTCCCCTTGCACCCTCAGTGATTCTTGCCTATTTTCTCTTTTTAGTGAATTAAGTTTGTTTTTTCCTCTTTTTAAGATAGTTTGGTCTTGCTACTACACACACCAGCTGGGGACAAACCTGGAGAGTGGCTGGGTTTAAAGGGTCAGCTGTTCCCTCTAGTAACTTTAGTTAAGTATGCTGCTTTGTTTGTTGATACCTGATTTCAATTGTCCTGATGAATTATATTTACTGGGGTGATATTAAAATTCATTGAAGGCTATTTGCAGCAAGTGGACATTTAAGCAGTCAGCCTGAGTAGGTTTTCCACTCATTAGTACATCAACTTGGTACCGGCAAGCTAAAAGCTTCCATACCCATTTGAACACACAGGGAACTGTATTACTGGCTTATGCCACATAGCAGGGTAACAAAAATGGTCTTTATGTAGCAGGACAGTAATACTTATATTTGAAAGTTTCTTTCAGTAACTTTTTATATTTCACTGTATATTTCCAGGTGAAAGCTGAATTTTCTATAACTCTGTGATTCACTTAAAACCTTCTCTGTCCTCTTAAAATGCTAGGGTGCTTCCCACAGAGAATGTTAACATTACTCTCCCCAAATACATTTCATTAATGCGGTCAAAGTATAGCCAGTATATCACCACATCACACTGTTTAGTGGCACTGCACTCTTACATAAGTCTGTGTTGATTTTACCACGAAATGGTCAGTTTGGTGTGTGGTCAGAACCTGGTAATATAGTCAGCATATGTGGGATAATTTGAACTTCAAATCCATTGATCTTCCATTGTATTTGTACAGATTATTTACTACAAACATAATTTTTACCCTGAATAATTCAGATGTTAACAAAAATGAAGGATTGAGATATGGAATAGCTATATTATCATCCGTATCTATAACTATTAGCATTGATGCATAAAGACAGCTCTTTCTGAAACACTGTCAAGTTTGTCTGTGCCTCCTCTATCTAGCATACTCTTAGCTGTTCCCAATGGCATACTCTGTATGTCTTAAATCCTAGTAATTAATATATTTTATGTAACTGTTCTTTACATTGACATGTAATGCAATCCAACAAATTAACATGTGAGTTAAAATAAGTATGATAGAATGGAATCCATAATAATATGATTGTTGATAAACACTGCTCCATTAAATTAAGAAATTGAGACACAACATTTAGAAATTATGGCTACAGAAAAGCAATATGAATGTAATAAGAATGATCATGTAAAACAATAACAACAAAGCTGAAAGTAATTGGAGATAGATAAGGAAAATTTAGAGGCTCTTTTCTACCTCTTCATAACAAAAAGTCAATTAGCACATTTAAAAATAGAAATGTGAGGTGAAGACAAAACTAGAAAAACTATAATGACTCTAGTCTGTTAATATTACTCACAAGCTTTTCCTTAATATTAATAGAATCTTGTGGGATGTAATCTTTTGTTTTAAAGAAATTTACTCAACGTTCATAAAATGCATATTTTTGTCTAATGAATTCATTAGACAATTCTAATGAATTCAAGTTGAAAACTGACAATTATATATAAATAATAGCATTATTGATTAGAATTATTTTAAAAAATTATTTCAGTTCTCTCCTTATAAATATTTATCCTTTTTTATATTTTCACAGATAAATTTACAATGCTAATGACTAATATCTTGAATAATTTAGAAGTGACACAGGATGGAAGGGTTGAATAAGGACATGGAGGTACTTATTATCTACCTTTTCTGTATTCAACCATATCCCTTCCTACCTTCCTACCACCACTGATATAATTTTCATCAACTCTTAACATGAGTTATTTTTGGGTAATAATCCTTTTGTAACCTAAGATTTTTACATAGCATCTAAAATCTGCTAATCAATAAACCTGTTTGCATGAGTGATGTGAAAAGTCTGCTTAGAAATATGGAGTAGAGCAGTGGAAAACTTAAGAATGCACTTCTTATAAGACAGTGTGAAGAGAGGGGACTATGAAAGATGTAGAAATGTGAAGGAAACTACTATTAAACTGTTAATATATGTTTAATTACATTAAAATTTGGGATGTTTCTCAAGTTTGATTCAAAGAAGCATGTCTAACTTCCTACTTGTAAATTTGTTCAAGTACATTTCTAAAAGCAGAGATAACCTATTAACATTCCTCATAATATGGAAATGAGGAACACACACTCTGAAGTTCATATCAGAGAAGAGGTGGGATGCACAGCTACAAAAACATGGAAGGATGGGAGTCAGCCACCCTAGTATCTCAGCTGCCAGGGCTGATAATTCTCAGACTAATTCCTAATTTAGGTAACCTCAATGACTTCATGGCTGAATGGAAAGCAAGGACTTGATCCCTAATGTAATCGAGTTTTCAACAGAAGCAGAACTGAATTAGGAGTCAGAGGGCAGAGTCCACTTGGGAATAATCACCTCTCTCAACATCAGTTTGCTTATCTGCAAAATGAAGATATTAATACTTGCCAGGCACATGTCAGCAGATGAAGGCAGAGAACAAATTAGGTAAAGTGACTGAACATGCTTGTAAACTCTACAGCATTCATTACATGAGGCAAAATTATCATTATTTTAGGTCTTCCTTCATGCACTTCAATAAGAAGAAACTCAAAAAAGAAAAAGGATATTCATGAATCAGCGCCTTGTCTCTTGGAGATCCTCAGCTTGTACAAAGATAGTGATATCAAGTTAATTGTCCCTGTTTTAAGCAAAGATCTTTTACATCTATGTTAAGGAAAAAGGTGTTACTGCTGTGTCAAATTATAGTAGATTTCTGACTGCTCCTTCTCAGAATGCCTCCCTGGCACCCATCTTTTTGTTTCATATTTTCCAGAGTTATTGTTTCTAACTTTGTCTTTCCAAAAATGTTCCTCTTTGATGAACTCATCTAATCTATATGTTACATTACTATAAATTAACATTCAGTGATAATTAAATAGGTAGGTGGACATACAGGGAGAAAAATAGAGATACCACAAACCATCACATTCAAAGGGAATTCTGTACTTATGTATTTCCCTGAGTTTTCTATCTGAGCTAATCACACTGTCATCTATCTATTCTCCTTTAGTTTGGAAACTACTGAATTAGTATTTGGTGGATGGTTTTGTACTTCTTAATTCTAAGGCTTGTCATTCATAGAGTGGTCTCTAAATGAAGCTAATGTTGTGCAGTGTACAATCTGCATAACTGAGCATGGTAGTTCTCCAAACAGCTTTATCATTGCTCTATTATCTCAGTAGTATTAATTCTTTTATTTTCTATAATTGAGAGGATAATTTCAATTAATCAGAAATCCCAATCTGGTACTTTACCATGCCTTTTATTTTTAACTGATAAATCAAGGACAGTATTCTGTGTATAGTTTTTAGAAGCGAAACTGGTAATGAAAAAACTTTGATGTATCAAGTTAAATGTGTTTTAATACTGAGTGTGTTTTTGTGTGTGCATGTGTGTGTTTAGTCAGGAAACTACATAGCCCTCCACAAGCCTATTTTCCCATATGCTCACACTGTTTTTCATATCAAGAAGTAGCATTTCTTTCCCCTTAAATTTGTGTTGATTTTGTGACTTGTCTTGACCAAACAGATAGTGGAAAGATGCAAATGAAGCCTTGCTAAGTGCCTGAATGCTGGAATGTGTCCTTCAGAAACACTCCTCAAAAGCAATCTGTGCTTTGAGAAAGATACAAAGGAGAACCAGGGCATGCTAGTTAATAAACCCAGCTGAGATTCCCCACTGACAGCTTGTACCAAACTTTAGACATGTAAATGTGCCATTTTGGACATTCTAGAGCAGTCAAGGCTCTAAATGACGTGTGTGTATGTGTATGTGTGTGTGTGTTTAAGTGTGCATGCACACATGCAATTCATCTAAAAGGCAAATTAGATTCTTAGTTAAAAGTGATAAGTGGTATGCATAAGTTTGGGTGTAATGGTTTTCAAAACAATGATCTGAGATATTCAGTAAGATCTTCAGTTAAGGCAGTGTGATAAATAATAATTTTACAAAATACCTGAATGCCCAGAGGTGCGGCCTTCAGAAAATAATGTGGATAATGAATCTCATAAATAAGATACTGGTAATCCTTTTATAAGTCATATCTATAGCCAATAGAGTAGATAAAACTATACAACTGATAAAAACCAAGATTGAGAAGCTTCAACCCCTCTTCCAACTTAATTTTCTGTAAGAAGAGCTTTCACCATCTGGTGGTCTTCAAGATCAGAAAGTCTGTGAGACTTACCACATCATCTATGGAGCTAGTAGCCTCATAAATTTGATGGGAGGATTGAAATAGTTTACAGGAAGTCTTTGCTTTTCTCTTTCCAATTTCTTATTTCATGTGAATTATATAGATTTTATACAATAATTTAAAAATAATCTACAGAGCCTGTAGATTATTTAATCTAATACTCTGAATATGAATGGATTTCTTCCCTCTGGTATGGTGACCATTGCTTTTCCATCACCAAAGTACACATAATCCACCAATGTCCATTATGCTCTCCATTTTCTACCCTCTCTCCACCTCTCCTCTCCTCCTGAAAGTCTCAGATCTAGTATCAATATCATATTTCTCAACTTCAATCCTGTTCTCATTTTATTATTTTAGCTAATATACTCTTCATCTTCAATGCAGTGATCTAGTCTGGGTTTTTAAATAGTCATCCATCTGTAGCTTGATTTTCTTCTATCATCATTCCATTCGGTTGTTAGTGGTATTTCTAAAACATAAACCTGTCACTTTCCTCAGTAAGAAAACTTGCTACTGAATTTCTCAATTCAGAAAACAAAGTGTTAAGAACATGGGGGTAGGAGATCTTGAATGTCAGGTTCAAAATCTTGGGTTTCATAATATAGGGACTATATAAATATAGTGGTATTTTGAATATATCTTTTCTACCCCTTATTATATGATTAATTAATTGCATTTCATTTTAGCCAGCTCTATCAATCTGTATGTTTTAGTTTATGGCAACAAAAATATTTTTTCACAGGCCTCTTTTTTCCATTTTCCTCTGCTCATTGTCTAATGCTGCCATTCCCACTTATATTCACATTCCCCCAATTCAGTCTTCTCTTTATGAATCTATTTTTGACTTGATAACTTGTTTTTACATATGGACAAAATAGTTCTCTGCCTTCAGTGTCATCTAAAGAAAATAGAATCAGTTGCAGCAGATCAGATAAGTATTTCCTTTTCCTTTTAAATATCTCCCCAAGCAGATATCAACACCTTTGTTAGTGTATGCTGACATGGAGAAGGGGATGTATCTTAATAACTGGGCCATGTTAAATGGTTCCTCTGGCATGAGGACTAACTGCAGGTCATTGATCATGTTTCAATTTCAAATACCTGGCAAAGTCCCTTCATTTTCCACAAATACAAGTGCGGTTGTTGTTCCTGGAAGCCAGCAGTCTTTTCTGGTATTATCACTGGAAGATAAGGCTGGTAATTAAAATGATTCTATAGCTATCTTCTGACATCTTCTCAATTTGTGGCAGATTGATTGAGTATAAAAATTAAACATTAGGAAACATTTATTATCTTGACGCTAGTTCCCGTTACAGAGTTACTTATTGCTCTTACACTGAGATATCATCTCAGTCCTCTGATTTTGACTTTATATCCCAGTTCTTCAGTGTAGATATTTCTCTACCTTTGTGATTAGATGGGATTCCATATGTTAACACTTCTTCACATGCCTTATTATTTTGATCTGTAAAAAATTATAAGGGCTATCTACAGGAAACTATGGACTGTCAGTTGTATGTGTGCATGTGTGAACTTTACTTAGCATAGCTCACAAAAACCAGTAGCTATTAGTAGCTATTATTATTTTACTATTATTATTTATTATTAGGTTTTTTTTTTTTATTTGACCACAGATGCTATAACTCTTTTGCTTATTGAGGGTCTCTCTGGATTACTGGGAACTCCAGTTCTCCTTCCCATTCTCCAGTCTCCACTTTGTACTATCAGCAAACTATTCTCTGTGATAAGTCTGAGTATTGTCTCTGAATTGCCTTAAGCAGTTGAATACAAGCAATCTTGTATGTCAAAAATCACATCTCATGATACCGTGGGACAGGAAGCAATCCCTAAAACACAAAGCTATGAAACTTTTAGATAAACCATTTCTCAATAATTGTGTTATGGCACTTTAAAATGTTGGCTACACTATGAATGAAAAAACATCATGTTATACACAGTTTTGAACATCTAAGTCTTATACTCTATTTCTGAAAGCATTAAGATTTGCTTTACCAGTCTTACATGTTCTACAAAGGTCTGCTAACTGGCAAATGTCATGTTTAAGTCAGTTCTTATTTTGAATTGTGACTAGGAAGTGCAGTTTTCCTACATATGGTTTTTATCCAATTTGACTGCTTCAGATAGTGCCTGGTATTGGCCATCTGAGGTAGGAACTCCCACGGGTGCTTGGATAACATTTTCAAAGTGTGGAGTCATTTGGGTTAGTGGTAACTACTGAGCCAAACACAGCTTCTTAAGCCTAAGAAATATGTGTTTGGTTATGTCATTTGAGCACCTTTAAAAATTCTTTGGTGTCAGCATGAGGACAGTAGATCATATATATAAAACCGGACAGCTTGAGAGATGTTATTTTCCTTCTACAAACACCCAGAATCACTCAATAAGAAACAAATTTTATGGAGGAGAAATAGTAACATGTTTGAAATATCCAGAGTTGTTGGCCTTTACTTGTATTTAAAAATGGCTAATCTGATTTAGCTTACATTTGTGATATAAACTGTCAGGTCAAAATGAAATGTGTAGACTTATCAGTAATCACAAAAGTAGGGTTGCAATAAAAATTCTAAGTGCAAAAGCTGTCCTGCTTCACTGATGGTATGCTAACAAACCACTGATGGTATGCTAACAAAAGAAGTATTTGCCATTTAGTCTTTTAATATATGCACTAAAATTCTTCTTTGCACCAGAAACACATAAAGTTGTTTGGCAGAATCTATGAATCACTTAGTCCCCATTTAGTCCCTGAATAGAGAAGGAAGCAAATTTAGTTAATACACCGTTGCTTTAACTACAAATGATTAGGTATTTATGCAAAACAACAAAATATGAGGAGACTTAATAAATTTATATTTTTTCTTCTGGTATTCCCATTCATTTCTCTTCTTTTTTAAAAAGTGATAAAACTAATAAGGTAATGAACAGCAGTATAGTATGGATCTATTTCTTTTCTACTTCTGAGGCACTGATGAATGGAGAAAAATTCCAGCAATTTATTTTAGCTCTCATTTTCTTTTCCTTTTATGAAAGATGGTGGTGCCAGAAAAGTGATACCATTTTTCTCACTACCATTCTGACTATAAAATAAAATTATAGAATATCTTAATAAACTTATGAAATAAAGGAGGTTGGTTTTAAGATAAGTTTTCTTAACATGAGAAAAATGTCTAAAACAGAAATTCAGTTTCAGATTATGTCCAATTTGCTGTCTTTTCTTCTATTTCACGTTTTGTGTAGTAGCAATCACTAATGTATTTTAACAAAATTCATTAAAGCAATGTCACTGACATTCGTATCTTATATTGAAATAAATTTCTAGTTCCAAGATGAAGTTGCCCAGTCCAAGATGAAAAGTTAGCAAAGAGACAGATAACTTCTGTCCTTCCAAATGCTCTACTAGATTCAAAATATGGTCTGTGTGGCAGTCAATCCCCAAACATCAAGCCAACTCTGGGTTTTATACTTAATTCTCTGTTCCTTATTTTCCTTATTTTTATCTTTCATGTTGCTTATTTTTATTCCTATAAAAACTTCTAATCTTCTTTCCAATTTTGCAATTCTCTACACTTCTGAAAAGAAGACTGCACACTTTATGAAGTGTTTAAAGTTTATTGGCAGCGATAAACTATTGACTACCTAAACTGCCTTTAATCATTTTAAACACTGCATATAACAAAATAAGGCAATATTTCAGATGTTTGTGATTTCATTGACTAGTCTTAGAATCTGTTTAGATGTCAGATAGATACTGGAATTACTTAGCTCTGAAAACAAATTTCATTTTATGTTTTGAAATGAAAGTTCCTGGTATCACACTTGAAAACAACTGCTGAGCTTCAACACTTTGGCATTTCTGGACAGTAGTGACTAATTAGCATGTGAAGTCTCCATTTCACTTATGGAAAGTTAGAGTCCTATTTGGTTTCTATGTGTCTACATAAGCATTTCTTTCTCTTGAAACTCAGTGATAATCCTCCAAATATGTAATTGTTCTAGTTAAATATTCATACTGAATAAGCATACATTTTTTTCTTCTTCCTAAAATCCAACAAGAAAGACACTGTAAAGGTTAAAACTAAGGTAAAAACCCACAATAACAAAAGAACTTAAAGACCTATGGGCACACTGGCAATACCAAAACAATAAAGGAATCTGGAGAACAGGTGGTTAATGATGATGTCTTTTAGATAAACATAGAAAGCTGAAAGATAGGTGTCCATAATAGGCAAAGTGAGATTCAAAACGAGTAGAATAAAGTTGTAAAATGCAAAATAGCTCAGGATTTGGATGTGTCATAAATTTTTGAAGGCTGGCATAATGACAGGCAGGCTAAATAACACTTTGGGCTAGGAGTCCAGATTCTCTGCTTAATCTAACAGTAGATAGGTGGTTTACTGTATAGAATGGCCAGCAGTACTGCTAAGAGTATGGGATAATGTAAAAATGCACGTTAAAGGTGAAGAATCAGTTATTTTCTTTAGCTCATCTCTGAAAATTAAGGCAATCAGAGTTACACACAATAAACAAGATGGATAATTTCTCTCTGAGGATATAGTAATAGCCAGAAAACAAATGAATTGCTATAATTGGTTTGCTTGCTATAATTGAAAATTGGTAGGAATGTGTGGAATGTGGGGAATAAGGTTGGGGTGGAGTGTGTAAACTATATATAGATATGTGTGTGTATATATAGCATATATTTTAGCAAGAATGTAGAGAACAAGACCATATAGCACATGACTTCTCTTTCAGGCTCTCATGACAAACTTAGATCCACTTGGGAAAAATATAAAAATCTAAGAGATATTTGCTTTGTTTACTTATTTGCTGTTAGAAAGCATTGAACCTTTTGGTTAAACTTCTCTGAGATAGACAAACTCCAATCAGAGATAATAAATGAGGCACTGGCTAGTTTTGAGGACTCTCACTGCCCTGGATTTGGTTTAAAGCACTGATGCTAATTACCTACTGGAGAAAGAGAAACTGTACCAGTCATCTAAAAGCCTAGCAACAACATATCTTGATATGAAAAGTTTACTGGCACAAAACCATATTCTTTCTCTATACCTTCTCTTTTGCAATCCACATCTCCTATGTCCCAATGCACTTTACCTGCTATAAGGAGAAAGATGCGTAGTAGGGTTGTGGTCACATCTCCTGGCACTCAAGGAGAACTGAAGGATATATGCATGTGTGTGTGTGTGTGTGTGTGTGTATTTCCAATTAAGTCAGGAGTGAAGAAATTTGAACTTTAAAAGCTCCATAGGATACTGAGTTCCACTATCCTGTTCAAGGAAAGGAGATAACCGCATTTAAGCTACTGGGTTTAGACAAAGTGAACAATGGGGAGGGAAGCTAAAGTGATGTTAGACCAATTTAATATATTACTTGTGTGACTTCTATTGCAGAATATATCATCAGTATTGTATCTTGCATTGCCAATGTTCACAAGTGCTGGAAGGAGTTTCCAAACTTGATTGAGCTTCAAGTAGAGAAGGTTCACTACCCTAATGTCTTTTCAGAGGGTTATCTCTGTGATTGACCATTTTGTTGAACAAATGTTCTGGTAGAATGAGGCAGTCCCCACCTAGAGACAACCCCTCCATTTAGAATTCTTTCTTCTTGATATGGTTTCTAGATGTATGCTTTTGTAATATGGCTATCAGTTTGCTCCCAGACTTTTACTGAAAGCAAACATAGAAGAAATATAGAAGCTTGAAGAACACTTAGGACTGTGTCCCCAATTTGGGTAACTCAATTTAGACTTAATGCTTAACAAGGTGGAAGTACCCAACAAGCCTGAAAATTTAGATGGAAACAGTGCATTTAAAGAACAGAGCTGGCCAGGACACGTCTCAGCTTTAGGTGAAAAAACTGCTACTAAATTTGAACAAAATCTCTGGTTCAGTGAGATCTCTGGTTCACCAAAATGTATGATGATTGAGCTAGACTGAAAACAAGATGATGATGTCTGTTGCAAAGTCATGGTTCTATTGCCTCTGTGCCAGGAATGCAAAATCCAAAATGCATGTGTCAATTTGCTCAGTGGGAAAGATTCAAGGTCCATTAATTCCCTCTGATGAAACTTGTTATGTTTTTATTGACCTGTGGGTGATTGCCTATGGCCTGGCTTTTCATTGTGACACCTGAAAAATTATAGAATAGAGATCAGTAATCTATCTCCTGGAGACTACAAACTGTGGAAACAAATTGTGGCCTGGTCTCCCTGAGGAAGAAAGCATAAGGAAGGTCCCACATGTGGAATGACCAACCCTCCATTTTCTCCAGACTATTGTCTCAGTGTCCAGAAGTTCCTGCCAGTCAGATAAGTGCACCAGCAGGTTGCCTCTTGCCAAGGCAAAGTACCTGATATTTAGGAAGATGCTGGGATGCCAGCAACTGCTGCATCCAACTCACAGCGATCGTAGTTAGATTAACTAACACACCTTATTTGTAAAGACTAACAGAAAGTCAGGCAAGATTAGAGGGCAGAGATGATAGGCTTTGATCCACAGAACCACTGAAATCTCAAACAACAGACCCTGCTCACTGGATCCTGGCTTGTGTGGGACGATGATGCGCATTCTGTACATGTTGGCCCACTCTTTCTGAACTTTATTCTGCACCTGATTCTTCATCACTAAGAGACTTCCCTCAGTTTGGGGTTGCTGCACCTTGGCAAAACCCCTCTAGAAGGAGTCTTACAAAACACAGCCCCTCTGGGTTTTTCATTGCTCCATACCATTTGGAGTGATGAATCCTTCTCATCCCAAGCAGGTGAACTGTGAACTCAGCCTTCCTGTGAGGTGACACCTGCTCTTGGATGAGATTGACTAGATTGACTAGATCCAGTCGACAACATTCAGATGCCACCTTTACTCCCCAAGTGTATTTCACACTAACCACTGGAGCCCATTCACATCATATTCTGGATTCAAACTAAGAGGTTCACCACATAATTAAGGAAATGCTTTCAGTAGATCAAAAAATCCTCAGATAACTGGAGTCCTCTCCAAAAATGAGGCTATCCATGATTTATTAGATCTTTCTGGAGATATGATTGACTTATTATTTGTGCACAATCTGTGAGGCAAGTACTAACTCTAGAGGGAAAATATTGTACAATTATAATTATGTAATATAATTATTATTCTCTGCATGATTCAACTGTATAATATTCAAATAGACATATAAAACACACCACCAAATATCTTGATGGTTTTATATTGTGAAGATGGGGGAAGTGAAATTTATGTATGGATGTGTTTTATGATAAAGGAATAAGTTACTGAAGCTACTCCAAAATTCCCTAATAGACTATCAATAGATATTATCTAATGAAAATTTAAAAGTAATTTAAAAGCTGTTTGAAAATAAATAGATCTACTAAAAAGGGCTACTTAAAGAAGTGAAACTGATTCTCTTTGAGGAGTGGTAACAGCAGGTGATAGGAGACTATGGGCTTTTTCAAGCCTAACTAAGATATCTGATTTTTAAAACCATTTGCATGCTGTATTTGTTTGTTGGGACTATCATAATAAGTAGCACTGAATGGATGACTTAAACTACCGAAATTTTTCTCTCACAGACTGGAAGCAGGAAGTTAAATATCAAGATCCAAGTGTTAGTAGAGCAGGTTTTTTTCTGAGACCTTATTCATAAATGGTTGCCTTCTCTGTGTCCTCACATGGTCTTTCCTCTTTGTGAGTACCACTTCCATCTCTTGTTGGGTCCACATTTGATTTATAAATCTAGCAGTTTGATTAAATTAGGACTCATTCATGTGTCCTTATACCTGATCACATCTTTAAAACTCCTTAATTAAAATAAAGTTAAGTGCTGATATTTTTAAAGTTAAGGCACCAAAATATTCTCTTTTTTTTTAGGGGGGGCAACATTCATCCCATAAACTCAGGAATTCTTTAAAATTTCATTTATAATTTTTTCTCAACATCTTTCAAATTTTAATTTTGCAGGGCTTAACAGTTATCTAGAGTTTCAAACTTTATTATCAGATTCAACTGCAAAATCCATAGATATTATTATACTCTATGTATTATACCAGGACTTGGAAGGTAAGTTTAGATTTCAATACCATTTTAAGCAAGAATAGGGGCAACCACAATATACTGGGAATATGCCATTCCTGTCACAGTCATTATTCATTTCTGCTCAATCTTGCTAACTACTTCCTGTTTTTTTAGTTCACATCAGTTCTTCAAGCTTCTATACATGTTTCTTTTCTTTGCTTATTTTTTACTCTCTCCCAATTTTTAAAATTTAGAACCCTATTTTTTCCCATACGACTCTAACCACAGGATTCCTGCCTTTTCTTCTAGAAAAAACTAAATGATTACAACAAAAGAAATTCATCTCTATGGTTTGCAACAGTCATCTTCTGTAAATCGTAATCTGTTCTGTAATAAGTCAAAACTACCTCTGGTTAAATATGTTGGGATACATCATAAATCTGTCAACAGATATTATGATTCCAAATGAAGTTTTGTAAGCAATGATAAGACTCCTGCTTTATCACAATGCATTTGAGAAGATCCTGACAGAAATTCTGAAGATTAATGGGAAAATATTAAATGGGATTGAACTGAGACAGTAATAGATAGCTTAATACCACTGTCATTCTAAAGAAACAGAAAGCATTGGAAATGGCCCATAAATACAGGAAATAACTGAGTTCCTCTGAATACTATGTAAATAAACATGTTCAGAGGCAGCAATTGTATTAAAGGTTACAGAAAGGGCAGATTGGTCAAAAAAATACATAACTAAGCAATTTATATTCTGTCCAAAACTTGCAAGTAATTCTCAAATATTATACACTAGCACAAAAATATTCCATTTTCACTGTGGTTTTATAACATATTAGCTGGATGCATTGCTCAAATAGTTTTACTGTTTTCACTGCCATTATGCTATTATTTTAAGAGTATATTTAAATCAAGATATATCACAGGACTAGTTAAATTCCAGCTCATCACACTTTAATTGATCATTCAACACAACAAAATTTAAGATGCTTATAAGGAACTAAAATGAAAATGTGAACAAAAATGGTAAAAATAGAATCAGGGTATAAAAACCAATGTATATCCTGGGCCAATCTACTGCTTGCTGATGCTATATACAAAAATGTTTAAAACATGTTTCCTTCTTAGTTTAAAAATCTAATGGGTGACATCAATGTGCATACACGTAAACACTTAAAATACATAGCTAACTTTGTTATGATCAAATAATTCTCTAAAATAAAACCAAGAAAGGACCAAATCAATGAATTTCAATTCTTTTTCTCAAAGACCCACTATGTTTTCCTTTCAGTAGACCCAGAGGGCATGCCTAACTGTTTTCTGACTGGCATTTGAACTTTGTCTTGGTAATTGCAAGCCAATCATGAAGTTATATTTATATTATTTGTCAAATGCCTTATTACCTTGAAGAGTGAAAGATGCTATAGGAGTTAAAATAACATTTTGTCTACAAAGTGAAGGCTTGGCTTAAAGCTAAGCATTTCAATTTCACTTAAGACTGAAGTATTACTGTCTCTTTGTAATGCAAATTGATATGCAGCACAAGGATTTTTCTGGTTCTGGGAATCTTACTGGCTAGCAAAGCTCAGATATTTCATCTGCAATATGTAACAGTTCTGCTGCCTTATGTGGATACCTCAAAGCAGCAGTGAAATGAGACTGACTTTGCTTAATGTGATGTCATGGTTTATGCTGCACAGTGGCCTAATGAGTTTTGTGGATGTGTGTTTAGAGAGCTTTTTTTAGGTATTAATTTCATAGAAATAGCATGTATAGGAAGTAAAAATTATAAGAATTCAAATTAGTTAAATTTCTTCAGTAGTGATATTGTCAAGAATAAATTGCTTCTATGCAATTTTAACTCACTCTTCTTCTGACTTTTCCCTTTGTTTATATAGCATACTATTTTCTGAAAACATTTTCTAAAATAAAACTGTGTAGTCTAAGTTTACTCTTCACCACTTTACTGGTAAACTGGTGAGATGGGAACTCTTAGCTCAGGATCTTCTAAACAGTGAACAAAATTTCAAATTTCACAGAAGACACGAAACTGAGGAAAAGAAGTGAACAGTGGTTAAAGTCTTTAACATAAACAACCACAGAAATGACTGGAACCCTAGACTTCATACTTTCAAAGAAGTCGTCTCTGTTCTTACCACCTAGTTGAGTAATTTCTGGGCTTTAGAGCAGGACAGAGATGTTTATTGCATAAGCATTTGTAGCAAGAGCTACAAAAGTTCAGAATTATGAGATAAATAAAATTTCCAGTGCTTTAAGTCACAGGGTTTTAAAGGACAGTTGCATTTATGATTCTTCCTCTAGGGAATTTAATATTTATTCATTTCTAAAGACTACTATGGGCTACTAATCATCTACAAACACGACTGAAAGAATTTAAATTTAAATGGAATAGGTGACAGGGTGTGGAACTAAACTAGTAGATAAAAAACATGGCTCTACAGTGTGTTTGACTTGGTAGTGAAGTGATGAAAATTTTTGTGAAAGGAAAGTGGAGGAAAACACACATTCAGTTTGGAAGAAGATTACATATGAAAATTGGCTATTGTTCCTATGTGGAGAAGCCAGTCAATTAATACATTTTCCTCCCCATGGTCAAAGACACATCATGTCCCTGCCAGGGTTAGGCATGAAGAAGGGTCAGTTGAGGAGCATGGAAAGAGTGAAATATATGTTAATGGATAATGGGGAAAGAGAAAAAAGGAGTTGGATTTTAAATCCGAAACCATGAGTTCTCTATGTACGAATGTTGTTATCTTGAATAAATGTCTTGTTCTCTGTGCTTGAATTTCCTTATTTGTAAAAAGGGTGTTTTATTTCACTTTCTTAGAGTTTTGCAGTAACAAAGTATCATAAGGTTAGTGACGGAAGCAATAGAAAAATACTGTTTGAGTTTTAGAGGCTGAAATTCCATAATCTGCAGGACTGTGCTTCTGAAGCTTATCAGTATACTAACAATTTTCAGAGTTCCTTGCTTCAGCTGCATATAAATTCCCTCTTCCCCCTCATTGTCACATGACATTTTCCCTGTGTCTCTCTCTTCCCATAGCCATCTTGTTATGACACAGTAATATTTTTCTTTTCTTTTTTAAAAATTTTATTTTTAAATTGATTGCACACACATATATATGTGTGTATATATTTTATATATATTTTACATACATGTATTTGTATATATATTATATATGTAAAATATCAGTATCTATATAGTATATGTGTGTATATATATATACACACACACATATATATATTTATATCATTGTATACCCTGAGGTTCTCCCACCACTTTATCACCCATGAATAATCCTATTAATCTCATGTGCCCTTCCCTCCCCTGATTTTACTCCCTTTTTCCTCTCTTGCTCTATGCTTTCATTCTGCTAACAGTTTTAAATTTTCCTTGTCCTTTTTTTGGTTAATTTTGCCTATATCCCACATATAGATGAGATCATCCAGTATTTCTCTATCTTTCTGGCTTATTTCTGCTAACATGATTCTTTCTAGGTTCATCCATGTTATCACAAATGCATCAAATTTGTCTTTTTTTTTGATTGATGAATAATATTCCATGGTGTATGTATACCACAATTTTCTCATCCATTTATCTGTTTTGGGGCATTTGGGTTGTTTCCATATCCTGGCTATTGTAAATAATGTTGTAATACACACCTGAGTACATGTGTCCTTTTGAATTAGTGTTTTTGTATCCTTTGGGTAGATTCCCTGAAGTGGGATTGCTGTATTTCTATTTTCAGTAGTTTAAGGGTGCTCCACAGAGCTTTCCATAGTGGCTGGACCAGTTTGCATTCTCTCCACATCCACACCAGCCTTCACTTATCCTTGCCTCCCTGCCATTTTTTTTTTTTTTTTGACATGGTCATTCTTACTGGTGTGAGGTGGTATCGCACTATGGTTTTTATTTGCATTTTCCTGATGATAAGTAATGTTGAGCATTTTTTCATATGCCTATTGGCCATTTGTATTTCCTCACTGGAGAAGTGTCTTTTAAGCTCTTCTCCCCATGTTTTTGACTGGACTTTCCACTTGCTTTCCCTCAGTAATATTTGAGTAAGGATAGTTTACTCCAGTAGGGCCTCATATTAATGAATTACATCTTCAATGATTCTATAAACAAATAAAGGCATCTCTTAGGTAGTAAATATTATTATTTCAACATATTTTTTCTTGAGGGGGGCACGATCCAACCTATAACAAAAGTAGTGATATTTACCTATATCATTATGTTGTTGAGAGGTTTATATATGACAATGTATGCCTGTCATAAAATACAAATTGCCATATAATAGGGCTTTCTGTTCTGTTATCTCTCTAGTTTACAAACTCTCTTAGATAGAAGAGAAATGCTATTTGAAGTATGATGTTCCTCAACTTGAATTGGAGGACACCATCAGTGATTTGAGTATTTTCCACTAATTTTCTCATCGCTTGTATGGATCAATATATGAGAAACAAAATGAGCACATGCTATATGCTGACTACTGTTATGAATAGGTTATGAAAACTGTAAACAGATTCATTCAAGATGATTCCAGTTTTAACAGATGGGTAGCTTGAGATACAGGGATAATTACTTTGTGTAAGATCACATAAATTGCTTTGTTCAAGGTCACAAAAATAATAAAGACAGCATCCCAAACCAGATGTTTGGGATGACATCAAGCCATAGGTTTGCAAATTCTACCCTGTGTGTATCTCAACCAGAGAAAACCAGAGCAAAAGCTATTTCTACTTTTCTACCTTTAGTTGTCCTACTTTTTCCTGAAACTATAAAATGCTTCACCATGCCTCAAGGGACAAATTATACTCTAAAATAAACTGACAACCCCAACTAGAATGGCTGCTTAATCAATGTGTCTTAGAAAAATGAAGAGAAACATTTCTCTCATTGTCCTGATTTCCTTGTCTAAAATGCATGGTCATGAGATCTAACCTAAATCACATAGCTTGATTTTGTTATTCAATAATAAAAAAAATTATATTAAAATCAGAGGAAGATTTTAGGTTTAAAACATTTGACTCCTAAAATTCCATATCAAACGTATAATAATTTTTAGAGACCTCTATTTAATGCTTGTCAGCATCGTTGAGCAAAGATCACTTATGTGTGGCTATTAACACGAACCCTGCTGTCCTGCTGCTTGCCCTTTGCCCATTTGGTTCCCACTATGCCCTCCTGTATGCATGTGAAGGAAAGATGTCAGCATGTGAAAGCTGCATTTGTCTCATGATTGCTCTAAGCAGGCATTTTGTGCTCTAATGTGACCTAAGCTTCACTCAGGAAATTTGTGACCAATGTGAGAATGTTATCCATCTGAACTATCTCTATCACTATTATATATGCATCTATATATGTATATGTAACAAAATACTAACTAATTATTGGAGAGAAAAACAATATAAAAAGAAAGGAAGATGGAGACAAGTTTTTTGTTTATCAGCATCAGTGGTGGAATTATCTCTAACCAGACAAGCTGATGTGGTAGATTACCCAGTATGCTATTTCAAAAAAAAATATATATATATAATTATTATATATGATGTTTTATACATATTATAATATAATAATTTTATATAATATAGTATATATATATAGTACATATTCTCTATATATAGAATCATGACTTTACACTCACCACTCTCCTGAATAACAGATCTATACTTATTCTATCTATGGGACATCTCCATCTGAGGAGGCACAGGCACTTCTAACTTGTTAGGTTCCAAACCCAGCATCACCTTTCTTTTTACTTTTGCCCATGTTTGATGACTCATACTATATTTTTAGCATATATCAATTCTATCTTGTCTAATTTATTCTTCATCTAGTTTTTCTTTTTATTGTATTATTTCCCTGAACTCTACTGTTGAGCATGTATATTCTTGCTTTATGTTCTTAATTCAAAGTGTCTGTATCACTAGATGAAAATGTTTGCTTTAAGTTTCACTGGATTCAGTTTATTAAGGTATGTTCGTTAATTGTCTTTTGTTTTCACCACTATTTACTGCCTCCCATTGTTGCTATGCCCCTTTTAATTATTAAGTTTTGAAGGAGGTCAGTTTTTCCAGAAATAGCTATTTGGAGGCAGTATTTATTTGAAAAGAATGGGTGGGGTTCTTTTCTAGGGAAGTAGAAACTTTACTAAAAATTTAGTTTTACTTTATGATGTTATTTAGTTTTTATTTATCTTGACCCAGTGGAGAAGGGTAAATGGTAGGTTGCTGGAATGTAAAGTCTCTATCCTCTACCAGAAGGCTTCCTCTCTCAGTTATGGGGAATTATACCCTTGCAAATATGGATAATTGTCAACTCATTACTGGGTACTAAGATTTGTATCCTGGTCCACTGCCATAAACATGGCTTATATCTTATTGTTTTAAGACATGAAATTTTCCAGTTCTTATGAGGACTGTAGATTGGATATCTTTTCTTTCTTACTTTCAGACGAGATCGGGCGCGTTCAGGGTGGTATGGCCATAGACTCTTTCTTACTTTCAATCACAATTCTTGAAACTCTTTGGACAAGAACTCATAAGTAAATAGATTATGTTTTGTTTTCTAGTTTCACCAATAAAGGACTATATGATTATGTCTATTTTATTTTTCTTGTGTCTATCATTTTTTATTTGCTATTGTGGAAAAATTTCAAGAATTGAGAAAGTTTATTTTACCTAATTTTGATAAATGTTTTTAAAAGCGAAATCTACAGATTTTGATAATTCAATATTGCAGTTGTTTTCTTCTTGTACAGGCTTTATTTAAAATAATTGAAAACACATATCATAAAATTTTCACATTTTAAGTTTTCAATTTAGCACTTTTTAGTATATTCACAATATAGTATAATTATAACCGCTATCTCACAAGAAAATGTTCAAAACTTTACAGAGAAACTCAGTCTTTGCTGATAGTCACTTCCTACTCCTTTTTTTACAGACTCTGATTACCATAAATCCATTATTTATTTCTATAGATTTGCTTATTCTGGAGATTTAATATGAGTCATAAAATATGTGGCTTTGGTGGCTAACTTCTTTTACTTAGCATAGTAAAGTTTCCAAGGCTCACACATATCACTTTTTACTGCTGAATAATTATAAAAACCAAGCTCTTATTATTGTCTTATTACTGACAACATAAATTCTTTATATATTCTGACGCCAGAGCCAAGTATTTGTTCTTTAAGATGTGCTGTAAAAATGATAAACAAAATTGCAGCACCATATATGCCAATTTTGTTTGCTACTAATGTAGTCAGATTATGCTTTTAAATTATTCTCTAGGCCGGGAACGGTGGCTCGTGCCTGTAAGCTTCAGCCTATGAAGCGGCCGGGGCTAGGGATCATGGTTTGAGTCCCTCCTGGGGCCCGTAGTGAGACCTAGTTCCAAAATAATTGCTGGGCGTTGTGGCGCATGCCAATAATCCCAGCTACCTGGGAAGCTGAGGCTGGGGATTGCTTGAGTCTGTGGTACCCCGGGCAATGAGAGCCTGTGGTTCCACAGGCAAAAATAGCAAGACCTAGTCTCAAAAGAAAAAACACCATAAATTATTCTCTAACATTTTACTTTCAGTAAGTAGATATCTAAGTTGATGTAGATTTCTTAGGTGCTTATCTCTTTGACCATTTTTTCCAAAACTTAATAAATTCTGTTCATGAGGAATAAAAACACTGACTTAAAACCATCTATAACATTATTTACAAAGAGTACTTCAATGACTGAAATTCCATTCACAATTTCATTTAAATGTTTACATAAAAGATTAGAAAGATTAAAATCTGCAGCCTTTATCCTAGAGATAAATTTGGTCAGGTATCACCAAATGACATGAAGAATTCATTAAAGGCAAGATAAAATTCTTACATTAAAAGACACTAAACTTAGAGAAGTTGTTTTCCATCCCAAGGCAAAAAGAGTCATTCAAAACAGATTTATATGAAAAATATATATCAATTTGAAAATTATGAGTGCTCTCGAATGTCTCCCATATTTAATTTAGAAGCTGATGCAGAATTATTCAGGAACAATTCCACCTGTATTTTCTATCTAACTAAACAAATAAACACCCTAGTTCCTGATCAAAAATAAAAAAAGGAAAAGTGGTGGTATCACAGTCCAAACCCCAAACTATATTACAAAGCTATAGTAATTAAAACAACATGATACTGGAACAAAAGAGACAATGGAAATATGGGATAGAATCAAGAACCCAGAAATAAACCCACACATCTACAGACAATTAGTTTACAATGAAAGAGGCAAGAACATAACCTGGAGAAAAGAGAGTTTGTTCAACAAAGGTATAAGTAACATTAGATAGCTACATACAAAACAGTGGAATTAGATCACCATATCTCACACTATGTACAATAATTCAAAACTGACTAAAAACAAAGATCTAAGATAAAAGTTTACCATATGGGGGGGCGAAGTCAAAATGCTGCATTGTACTGGTTTTAGAAGTGCCAAGTACCTCCATGTGATTCGTCTCCAATGACAAGAGGAAAAAAAAAGTAAATGTAAACAAATGGGATTACATTAAACTAAAAGATACCTGCACAGTAAAAGAAACTTTCACTAAAACAAAAATATACCATATTGTATGGGAGAGAATATTTGCACATAACACATATGATAAAGATTTGACTTCCAAAGTATATAAAAACTCATGCCACTCAAATAAATTAATTTAACTGGGAAAAAAAACAGGCAGAACTAAATAGACACTTGTACACAGAAGATGTCAATTGACCAAAGATGGTCAACAGGCACATAAAAATGCTCATCATCATTTACTATCAGGGAAATGAAATACAAAACCACAACAAGGTACCATCTTCCACCCATGAGAACAGCTTCTATTATATAAGTGTTGAGGACAGTGTAGAGAAAAAGGACCCCTCTTACACTATCAGTGGAATGTATACTGGTCTAGTTCCTATGGAAAATAGTACAGAGGTTTCTCAAAATATTAAAGATCTATCATGACCTAAACAATTCTACTACCAGGTATCTACCAAAAAAAGATCCAATTTGAAAGTATTCTTATGTTTATTGTGGTCCTATTTACAATATGGAAACAGTTTAAGTGACCAGAAGAGTGTATTAGGAAAATCTCTTTCTCCTTCTCTCTCCTTTCCCCCTCATCCCCCCTCCTCTGTATGTACATTTACACATATATAATAGAATATTCCACACAATGAATATTACTCAAGTATAAAAAGGATGATTTCTTGCCATATGGGAGAGCATGGATGGAACTGGAGAGGATAATGCTAAGAGAAAAACCAGTATCAGATAGCCTCAGTTATATATGGAACATAGAGAAAAATAACAAAGAGTCAACAAAACCAAACCAAAAAATTTCTTAACATCTGACTACAAAGCTGACAGTCACATGAGGAGGGTGGTGGAAGAGGGTTAGGGAAGAGTATGGACCCACTGTAATATGGTGGAAGACTATTGGGGTATTGGTGGTGGGCATGGTATGAAAAACATTCATTTGTAGAGGTTTAAACTTATAACCTCCAAGCAGATACAATGATGTAAATCTATTTGATCTCAATAAACAGAATTTAAAAATTCTGTAAGATATTCAAATCATACAGCTGTTATAAGGATTAAATATTATATTATCATGAGAAGATATAAAAATTTCTATGTTGTAATTATATGGTTATTCACTTACATTGCATCTATTACACATATCTTTGTTAATATGCAGGCTTATTTAGAATTCAAGGGAGGAAATATTCATTCCATAAATATAATTTAGAAATGATTTTTTCTGAAGTATACTCAAAATACAAATTTCTACGAGTCCACTGAATTTACAAGCAGTATTGCACTTAATCAAAAACCAGGACTTTTATACTTACAAATGTGCTTTTTAAAAATTAAAATATCCACTTGACAAGACAATGTTTGGAAATGAATGATGTACCTGTGGTACCTGGCATATCAAAGAAATGTGCATTAAGAATATATGAAATATTCTCAAAACTACTTTCACTGCGGATGCACTGTTAAAAATTATTGCTACAAAACAGTGTTTAATCAGAGTTATGTGAGTGCAGATAGAGAAGTATTATGAAAGCAAAAATTTTTGTCTGTTTTAAACTGCTTAGAACAATTCATTGTTGATCAAAGATTATCTAAACTGTTAGTGTCCCTCTATGGTACCTAGAATATTGCCTTAATGTTTATTTACTATTATTTTGCTGTTTGAAAAAAAATGAATTTATCAATATTCATTTAATCTCCACAACAGCCTAATGGCATTTTCACATTAAGATGTGGAAATTTCAGCTTGATAGGATAAGTCACTTGATTGCAGAAATGAGTCAGACTACTCAGGTACACGACTTCAGAGTCTGAGCTTTTTATCACAACCTCTGCTACTGAAGGAAGTTATCTATTCTTAGGATGTTATTTTTAATTCCAGGGCACTAAGCAGTCAGAAAAAAGAGTAGGCACTTAATACAAATATTTATTGCTCACCTATAATTAAATGATCGTATTAGAGATCATAATGTATTATTATGACATATAAAATATCAGGCAGCTATTATTTTCCTAAAAGAGAAATCAAGCCTCAAATAAAAAGTGCCTGATTCAATGACATAGATCAAGGATAAGTGAACACTGATCCCAGGTACAGGATCCACACTCTGGGCTTTCTCCATTGTGCAATACTATGTCTTGCTAAATCTGGTTGCCTTACACCCCTACCCTGTCAGAGTGTGCATTGAGGATGCATTATATGGGGAGTTATTGAGAATTAAGAAAGTTTTGTAATTTCATTAATTCATTCTGGAAGCATGTAGAAATATGGATATCATCTTGATCCACTAGTAAATTCAGTCAACTTTAAAATGACTAAGAATTTCACAAGAAGGCAAGACACTTTCTTATTAAAATTATACGCTCTTTAAAGTTGTGTCCCTAAGATACTTTTTTTTTAAATTTAGATACAGCAGGAATTACTTTCAAATACTGTAACTCTTGTTATTTCCTAGGAAATCCTCTTAGGAGTGACTACATACAAATTCATTTTTTTTTCTTAGTTTTTTGGTATTTTTTTCATTCATATAAATCCCGTAAATATATCCGTTGGTATACATAACAGTTTTCCACTCAGCTTTCAGCAGTAACAGCTGGAGCAGCATCAACAGCAAATGGGCTACACAATAAAAAGAACTCAGAGTTCTCAGAATCCTGGGTGAGCTCTCAAAAGAGAGAGGTCAGGAGTCAGGTGAGAGGGTAATAAGAAGTGGAACAGCAGAAGTCTAGAAGAGGAAGAGGATTTCCATTTAAATTTCTGTGAAATGAAAGAATTTTAACAGTGACATTTCTTGACACAGTTGATTATATTTCTAAATCTCTATGTCCAAACTGAGTAAAGGATTTGCTTTGGGAATGGCAAATTTGTCTTTAATACACTTCCAGAATTCACCATAAATTGCATTTGATCTATTATACAGGAATATTTGGTATATCTTCCAATTTTAGAAAAAAATTAAAATGATTAATTTAACTAGAGATGCCCAGTGGACTGACTTTAGATGTTGTTTGCATTCAGGTTTTAAACACTACCATCTTCCTCAGTAAGTGAAAATACTACTGGCAGACCCAGGCTCAACTTATCTAGTTATTCACTGACCTTAAAGTTTTTTTTTTTCCTTGCAACCTAAATGCTTCCAAACAGATAACTGGATGAAAAAAAATGTGGTATATATACACTATGGAATAATACTCATCAATTAAAAAATGATAAATTTGATGATATTATGATAACATGGATGTACTTAAAAGAAATCATATTAGCAGAAACAAGTCAAAAAGAAAAAGACAGCAACCAAATGGTTTCACTAATATATGGGCTATAGGGAAAAAGTAAGCAAAAATCATGAGGAAAAGTCAAAACAAGCTAAGCACCAAACTGAGGCACACAACTTCAGGCAAGGGGGAAAAAGGGGGAATGGTGGGGAGGGTGTGTGTGGGGTAAGTCCTTGGGATTACAATGACGTGACAATTTATGTATAAACATTTTTTTTTTAAAGCTACACCAAGCCAAAAAAAAAAAGTTTTTTTCTCTTCCTGCTGTGGCAGGTAAGTCCCTGGGTGAACTCTAATTGGTCAAACTCAAGTCATATGCCCATCTGTGAACCAATCACTGTGGTTTTTGGAGCATGTTTTAAGTTTCTTCAGCTATTTACATGTTTGGCTTTGTGGTTAAAGGCAAAGAATATCTCAGCCTCCTTGGTAGGGAATCTCATGTATTGGTAGATAGTTCATGGAGCAAAAGAGAAAGAGGAATAGCTAGGCAGGAAAATAGGTCAATAGATGTTCATACTAATTGGTGTGCATTTATTTCTATAATATTACATGTGTTGTTAAGGATCTGAGGCTGAAGTATGCATCTAGTTTTGTTTTCCCTTTGTTACATTTAAAATGACAATTATGAATAGCATTTATTTTTTGCCTGATGTAACTCTACCAGGTATTTTACATGTATCCACATTTGAGTGCTTCAGACAGCTTTACTAAAATTTTTGTTTTGCAAATCAAGACACTGAAGTTCAGAGAGATTAAGTTGTATATGGCCACACAGAAAGCAGCATTTGCTGCAAATAAATTCATCCTACTTGCCATTCTAATTTCTGTAATGTTCATCAATAGATGTTGACACGGTCAAAAATATGGTCTCAGTGTACATATAGAAGAGTAGCCACAATAGTGATGAGCAGAGGTATTATAAAACAAACAAAACATAATTAGTAATATTTGTTGGAAATGCTATTAGAATTAGTTTAAAATTAGTTTTTTCTATAGCTGCCACAATGCTTTTCTTAAACTATAAATCAGAATAATTCACATCAGACCATTTCCTACTTAAAGATCATTGATTCATTTTGTACTTAAAATGATGCATAAAGTTCTCACCATGGTTTAAAAAGTCCCTTCTTCTCTTACTAAGCTCACCTCACACCCCTCCTCCTCCTGCTCATTTTGCAACACATCAAGTTCTTTTTCAGTTCAGCACATTTGCACTTGCTGTTTCATCTTCTGGAAAGTTTTGCCCTTTTTTGTTGATGTTGTCATTGTTTGCAGTCCTGGTTCTCCACTCCATCAGGTCTCAAGTTAAAATTTCACCTGAAAGAGACTTCTAAGACTACCTATAAAAAGCAGCCAGGCTCTGTTCTTCTTCACATCCTCTTTATTTCCTGCATGATTCTTATAATCAGGAAAGGTGGAAATCGTGGTTTCTCAGCACCTTGAGCACAGGTTCAGACAGTACTAGGCACTCAGCACTTTCTGAGGAGAGTGGGATGATCATTTACAGGGTCCTATGAACTGGGTACTACTAAAGTCATAACTCAAATCAATTAGGAAATGAGGAGTGAGATGGGTTTAGGTTATTGTCACTCACTCTGGGCTTATCTCAAACCAGTTAAATATGATTGCTTATCCACTAATAACCACTTATGAAGTATAAGGCAAGAATGAGTGATTCTGCTTTCCCTCTATTTTTTTTCTTTATTTTGCAAAACTATTCTTATTACATCAGTGACTCAACAACAAGAATTTTATTACTCTTCTGATTTTTATTACAATTTTATTATAATTCCTGAAAAAATATTTCAGACTTTCCATAGCATTGCTAAATATGAATTAAAGTATATATAATAGATGAAATCCTTACTGAGGATTTCCAATTAATCCATTATCTGAGTATGAATAGACCAGATGGGGTTTTATGATTCCTTTTCCTTCCTTCCTTCCACTCTATCCTTATACAAAATGGTATATTCTGCTTCTCAAGCTAATGCTGCTATTTATTTCTTAATCTAGATGAAAAGACTAGCTAGTCATTCTTAATTGCTTTGTAATTATCTTTTAAATAGGAACCAAATGAACTTTTTCCTAATCTTCCTGTGTAAAAATTGTGAAATTGCTTCTGTCTATGAGCAGAATGATGTGGAGAAAAGGTAAGAATCAGATGCCTGGAGTTGTAATTTGGGTCATAATATTATATAGGTGCACCACAGTCTAGTTAGGGGGAAGGAGAAGAAAACTGCACTCTGCTTCCACTCTCCATTAGTCACTTGGTACTCATATTCCTATTTAATTGTCTCCAAAGCCCATTTATACAATTTTACCACCATTTCAAAGAGGAGAAAATAGATTTGTAAAGGTTATATACATTTCTTGATAGAAGAATGGGGAGTTTGCCCCTGCAAAGTCATCACATCACCCAGAGGATACTTTCATGAAGTAGAAGAGGGAAGTCAGAACTGCTGGGATTTCCAGGCTCCAATCTGGAATAAGACAACTGGACAAAAGCTTCTACCAATTCCATTCCAACGCATCGATTATTTACAACAAATCAGTGCAGCCTGGATGCTTATGAAATGGATCTGACTGTTAAATGGGGAAAGGCAGAGAAAGCTAATGTACAGAAAACAAAGGAATACTCCCCCCTACCCCACTCCCCAACCCCTAGAGAATCTTGAAATATTTATGAATAAGGAGAAAAATTGTAATGTAGCATCTGATGCTTAGCAGAATGAGATATTCACAATCACCCTTTCTGAAAAGTAAGGGAGAGAAGCAAAGGGAGGTAGGGTAGAAATGAACAAATGCATATCTCAAGGATGCTGGGCTTTGTGACTACTGGCCCAGTAGAAGCACTTAACAGGGAGGTAAGCACAGATTCCAAATGCCATTTACCTGTTTTTGTCTAGCTTTGTAATGTGGTCCAAGTCTCAGATTCCCAGATAGAAGCAAATAAAAGTAAACAGTGTCCAGTTTAATTTGAACTTCTGCTAAGCATCAAATAATTCTTGGTAAGTCCCATGTAACATTAGGAACATACTTAAAAATATTCTTTCTCTAAAACTCAAATGAGTATCCAATATTTTATAAGGCAACCCAAACTTGTCTCACTTTTTTTTTTATAAATGCAAGTTTTACCTAAAACATTATTGTCTAGATCATGTGTAGGCATATGAATCCCTCCTTCCCATTTGTTCACTGCCAGGCTGGAGCTTAGAAGCTGCTGCCACCAGAGGCTGCCTCTGGGGACATGACATTTGGGACTCGATACACCAAAAAAACATGGGAGAGCAGGTGAGAAAAAAGAACCAAAGAGATGGCCTAAAGGTGTCCTTGACCTACCTCCCAGAGAGGTTGCAGTAAGAATTTTCATTTCTATCTCTTTTATAGTCTGCATCTTGAAGGAAATATGAAAGTCACAATGTTTTTGATAGCTTTCCCTCATCTTCAACTCTCATGGATGCTGCTACATCCTCTGCCATTGCTCTCAATTGCAGCCTTTGCCAATATATCACTTAAGAATTCCTGCATAGATAATTTTAAAATTGAGGGAGGATAATTGTGGTCTAGTAAAAACACACTCATTCTCAAATAACTCATCTCCCACCTAAGGTCTCATCTTATACATAATTTGCTAAAAGTTATAATCAGAATTACCTACTAAATAGTTTCAGAACTGTCAGCCCTTAAAGGAAATAAGCAATAACCATGGCTTTTAAAAAGACTTAAATATTTTTACAGATATTGCACTTACCAAAAAAAATAAGTCTGAAGGTAGCAATCTTCAAACATTTATTTATTTTTCTTCATATGTTTTAATGTAGTTTATGCAAAAACATCTGCTTACTCCTATATTCAGAATTAGGTGAAATTCTGAAAGGTTGTGGAGATAGTAAGGAGAGTTTATCTGAATATTCAGGTAGTAAAATATTTATATTCAACCTTTTCTCCAGAGATTCAACTAGGTCTCAGGATAAAAGTGGGAGGCAGGTACATTTTGAAAGAGTTTGTCAGGAAATTTCTTCCTCTGCCATCCTCAAGACAAGCTGCTTGTTGCCATGGTTAAGATTTAAAGGGGTATTCACCCTGCTTAGCTAGCCCCTTCCAGGACTGAAGCCTCTGGGACCTAATGGTCTAAAGGTGAGTTTTCACTGTCACAGTTTCACCCAGCTGATGTGCATGGCAGATACCATTCCCTGGGGCCCTCCTTTCTACCTTTAGCAGGTAGAAAGATAGTAGTGAGGGTTGCCTAGATCCTGAGGGTTGCCTAGATCCTGGTTCTCTCATAGGTGGACATCTAGCTTGCCTCCTTCCTCCCTAACTCCCATGGCAAAGAAAGAGGCTAACAATTGGCAAATTGTCTTCCCAAGCTATTTACAAGACTGCCATAAAACACAGGCCCCACAACAAAACTGCATGGCTCTTTTTTCTTTTCTTTTCTTTTCTTTCTTTTTTTGAGTGAGAGAGTTAAGTATTTAAGAAAAGTGAAATGAAAGATCAGATATATAAAGAAGACAGAAAAGTAGGACACTTTGGGGTGGCCAAGTTTAAAATGGTAAATAGATCTACCCAAAACTTCATGACTCTTAATTCATTAGCTAACTGTAGTGATGGGTAACAAAGACTCTAGTTCCTTTGTAGAATGAAAATATTTCTCTTGAACTGCTTGATTTTTTTTTTAAGATATTTATTAGTGATAGTCACATAGTGCTTCCTATTATCATGTAGCTGTTTTCTTTTAGGAATCTATCCCCCATTCTATAATATTCATTTGCTATTATTACTGATTATTTTGGTGGAAACAAACAAACATACGGATGTTATTTGCTTGGCCTCAAAGAAGATGAGATGTTCTGATATGAAAGACTTGAGCTCAAGTCATGACCGCCAGAGTAGCAGGATGAAAGCTGGGGGGCAAAGTGAATGAAAGTCAATTCTGTGCATATAGGTCAACCATTTTCAATTTTCAGGAGTTTGTTGTTGTTTTTGAGATATTTCTTTTTAATAGTCTCCTGTTTTTGTTTCATGCATGCCTGGAATCAACTTTTATTTCAAAACAAATAGAATTTCCTTGACTTCTTGTACTGAGGTTTTTTTTTTGTTTTTTTTTTTTAATTTATTTTTTAATTTTTTTATAATCAAATAGTTTATATATATATATATATATATACATTTCATATCTGAGTTTTTTGTTTTTTTTTTTTTAACTCCAAAATTATTCCCCTTCTTTTTGTCATGGGAAATAATTGTCCAGATGAGCTGTTTCTCAAATTTTTCTAATATTTTAATTATTTGATTTTGCTAATATTTGCTAATGTGGTACTAAAAAACTAATTAGAAAGGCATCACTGTTCAATATACAAAGCTTCATTTCACAGTGTTTTCATCATGTTGCAATTTCTCTAAATTCTGCTAGGCCAGAGTATCATTGCTTAATTCTCCTTAGAAGATATATAGAAATAAAGCTTTGCAGGATGCAGGTGGTAAGTAAAAGTAAGTTACCTGTGTTAAAAAAGAAATGGGGAATTTGAGATATATTTGAATAGACTTTCAACCACAGTAACTGTTCCCAGTTACAGAGAGATATTCTCTTTTCAATGAAATTGTTGCCTCCAGCCTTTCTGGTGGGTTCTGTCTTTTGATTTATGTTTTTGCTCATGCATTCAGCTTCCTTTGCTCTGCTAAGTACATTACTTTGAACTTTTGGAATAGCACTGGTGTGTGTGTATATATATATATATATACATATCATATATATATACACACATTTATATGTATATATGTATATATGTGTATATATACCAGTGCTATTCCAAAAGCGTATATATATATATATATACACACACATACATACATATATATACATATATATGCATATATATATGTATATATATAATATATAGTTCCCCCAATTATGTTCTTCTCACAGTCCCATCATTTTCGTGGGTTTGTAACTGTACCCTCTGACATTTATTTATCTTTTTTACTGTCATTTTAGTAGGGAATAGTAGGAAAGGTGTTAAAAAAATAAACTTAGTTCTCTTCATTTAACTAGAATTTTAAATGTTTAACTTAAAAGTCATTCTCTACTGGTCTAAAGAAGGAAAGAAAAAAAGAAAGAAAATTACCTTCATTGGATTAAAAAGTCAGGATCGTTTCAATTTTGTCTAAAGCAATTACAAATCTTTTTGGTTCTATATTCTTTTGGGGCATCTTTAATCCTTCACTTCTCACTTTTGTTTCTGAGATAATGTTAACTTTTCACTAAATTTCTTGATTAAATGGAACTCTTAAGTCAAAATCTTGGTTTTGAGTTAGGTCACATTCATGTGTTAGTAAGAAAGGCTCACTGCTACAAAATAATCTTAACAGATCTGACATTCTGTCATTTAATAATGGGATATACACTTTTCATCCAGAAGGCTTTTAGAATTTCAAAAATCCTCATTAAAATGTAAATGGCCTTGGATGGGGTAACGTTCTAAGCTATTAGCAATAACTTTGGTCAAGAAGACAGAGATACAGAGGGAATCACAGATGATCACATATATTGACCTTTGACATTCTAGGTTTTTTTTGTTTTTGGCTTTTATGCTTCCTTTCTTTTATTGAAACATTTATTTTATGACAATGCTTTGACTTTGACTGTAGCCTTTTGCTTCTATTGTTCCAAAATTTGACTGCTGACACTACATTTTCTTTTTGTAGTCATTTGTTTTTTCCTTCGCAACTTTCTACTCACATGAGTTTTACATTGCTTGGACACTTTGAAGCTATCAGCTTACCTGAAAGTCACTTTACCATTACTTACTCATGTTTTATCATCTCAGCTGCAGTTACCGATGAGTAACCTGTCTTACTAGCTCACAGATGATATTTCTACTCTTTATTTCCTTGTTCCTGATCAATCTTTTGCTGATGAGTCACTTATTATTTATAAGTATTGTTTATGGAACAGTGCTCTGATCACTTGTTAGCACTTTACTCATTCCCACGTAAACAGCATGTCACAGGACCAGTACTATTGAAACAGAATGAGGAAATTTCTGCATAAAGTAATCAATGGAACAAACCATTAAATTAAAATAGTAGCAGCCAAATTTTCAATCCATTATAAAACTGCTTCAAATTTTGAAAAATTCTGTATATGAGAGGGAAAAGTTCCTGAAATCAGTTACTTGCTTCAGCTTATGAGGATATAAATGGCCTTAATGTGTAATTTTCTTTTATAAACTTTCACCTATCAAGCAGTATCTTTGATGGAGTCATTTTTATGTTCCCACTGAAAAAGGACAAAGTACTGTGTTCCAGTTATTTAACTGAAAATACCTGTGCAATGATCTCCACATCTAATACATTTCCCCAGTTGTTTTAATATAGGGGTAGGTTTCAAGTAAAGCATACGTTTCAACCACTCAAAGAGGAAAAGGAGAGTGGTTTACAAAATGAAAGACATTAATTTACCACCAGCTACCCTCACTCTCTCAGAATTTTAAAACTGTGCAATTATTCATGCAAAAACTATGTTTATAATAATTTCTTCTTAATTTCAACCAATTATAGTAAGCTATAAATTAGGTCCCCTTTCACATCTTTAGCAATCCTTATCAAGACTTTCTCAGGTCTACAGTTATTTTTTTCTTCATGACACAAACAGGATTAATTTTACCTCTTTTTGATAAAATTATTAGTTTACTAAAACTATTAAGAAAGGAATTTTGTTTTTTCTCTTTATTGGAAACAGGTATCATTTCCTGAGGATGGTTTACTGTTTGTGTATATGTGCATGTGTGCCTATGTTATAAAATAGAAGCAACATTTGATGTTCAAAAAATGTGTTCCTTTCTTTGGAAAATATACAAAAGTCCTAGTGAAATTATTTTGAGAGGTTTTATTAAGGACTTAATTAATTAGGTTGTTTAGTTAACATTTCCTGTGTGTGTAATATGAGATGGTAGATTACCAATGTACACTTTAAATAATTATATCAAAAACAGGGAGATAACAATGTATTTTGCAACAGAGCTTACATGTATGGCAAATGAACGAGTCAGTCTGTAGATTTTTATGCCTAAACTATTCATATTGTTCATCTGCAAATTTATCTTTTGGTTTTTCAAATCTAGAAAATGTTAAACATTTAGGAGCACTATTGTGAATTGTAATCTTTAAGATATTAATAATCAAAGTGCTTTAGAATTTTTGGATTAGCACCAATTAGAGTCATCTATCTTCCAACTTACCAAATGTTTACAAAATTACTTTGAGAGTAGAACCACAACTTCCACAATTTTGAAATCTCAAGCTTTACGTATTAGGAATGGACAGTTCTTTTTCTGGGTGTTACTCTATTATTTGCCTAATTAAAATTTATGATGGAATGAGCACTTTAATTTACTTAGCCATTCATGAACATTGATTTAATTGCTCTAAAAAACCTAAGGATATAGCTACCTTAACGATTCCTCAGTGCAATTAAAATAAATTTTCCATGTACTATTTACATTAGTATGCATAATAAGTAACTTATTTCCTTTATGAAGCATAAAAACATCACCGATAAGACTCATACACATAAATATCTTATATATACTTTGAACATGCATTTATTTGTACAAGTGGACACAAATATATTATTAGCTAAAAAAAATCTAGATTTCTTAAAAACATTTCCTAAAATCTAAGAACCTTAGTCTACTTTGTAATATGAAACTACTATTAGTAGTTCCTTTGGCACACTACTTTTCCCAAAAGTAGACTGAACACTATGTGTACGTGGGATATTCTCCAGAATAGACTGTAAACCGGGTCACAAAACAAAAATCAACAAATTCACTGAGATTGAGATCATACTTGTCATTTTTTCTAACCATCAAGGTATAAAACTAGAAAACAGTGACCAAAAGAAAGCAAGAAAACCCTTTAATACATGGAGACTGAGTAACTAACACATTACTGAAAGACTACAGGTTTAATGAGAAAATTAGAGTAAAAAAACACATCAAGACAAATGATAATGAAGACACAGTCTTCCAGAATTTATGGGACCCAGGAAAAGCAGTACCAAAAGGAAAATATATAGGAATACAAGCCCATATCAAGAAAGAAGAAAGTACTCATGTAAATAACCTTTCTCATCTTGAGAAATTAGAGGAAAAGAACAAACTAACCCAAAAACCAACAGAAGAAATAAAAATCAAAGTAGAAATAAGTAAAATAGAAATAAAAAAGGCCATCCAAAATGTCAACAACAACAAAAATAAAACCTCTAGCAAGATTCATTTATTTTTTGATAAGGAAGAAACCTCAATATATAAGATCAATAGAGATCAATAAATATCAATAAATAAGATCAAAGCAAAAGAGAGGAAATTACAATAGATATTGCTGAAATTCAGGTTATTAGATATTTAGAGATTATTATTAATATTATGGATATTTATTTATATGCTAACAAATTAAATTACCCATAAGAGATGTAGAAATTCTTAAAATTTGAATATGGAAGAAACAGACTTTCTGAACAAAAGCAACCACAAGCAAGGTCATTTAAATAGTAATGTTTCAACTCTTTCCAAAAAGTAAAAAGTCCAGGATCCTATGGTTTCATAGGTAAGTTCTACAAGACTGTCAAAGATAAACTAATATTAACCGTGGTTTTGTAATTCAGCACAGGACAACATCATTCATTTATTTTTTTTTTCCACTAATACTATACTGCTTAAACTCTTTTAAAAAACTGGGGAAAAAAACTGTGAACACATTTTATGAGGCCTATACTACTCTAATATCAAAACCAAACAAAGAAAATTACAAAAAAAGAAAATTACAGATCAATTTTCATAAAGAACACAAATGCAAAAATCCTCAATAAAATCTTAGCAAACTACATCTAACAATGCATTAAAAGGTTTATACACCATGATCAGTGCTTTGAAATGATCTTAATCTTGAAATTATCTTAATCTTAATCTTGAAATTATCTTAATCTTGGTTATATCTCCAACTACTTTCTTTATTCTGTACAATGACTTTTCTACATCTTTACAGCTGGGATCACTGACAAGTTTAACCAAGGGTTTGGATTTTGTTTTCATTAACATAGGCCCACTCATCTTTATCTTCAAGTACCAAGTTACCTTAGATTGCTTTAAATCTAAGAGAGAATTCTTATCTCTTAAATAGGCACATAGAAGAAATTGTATTTCAGCACCATCGCAGGTTGACACTAGATTGTTGGCTCCACATGGGGGCATGCTGGAGCCAGTGGACTGAGAGCCATAGCCACTTTGGATCACTCTGTTTAATAAAAAAACAACGTGCATCTTTCCTGGCGTATACATAGTACACATACATCATATATATGGACTTACATAGACGCACACACCCTTCACCCTTAGTAACAGAAGAGAATGAGCAGTATTTGCACAAAGGTTCAGATGCATGAATATACTAGTAGGCACTTGTGGAAGTTCTTTTATGAAAGCTTCAGTTTCTAGGACTAAGATCATCTGCTGAAGTTGAGGATGTTAGAAAGTTGTGGTATATGTGAGAAAGGAAAGGAAAGATTCAATAGTCATCCACAATAGTAGAAAAAAGAATGGACTAAGGAAATGGCTTAGGATTTCCACCTACTAGTAATTTAAAGGGATACTAGTTGGTATGACTGAGTTTTTCTCCAGCAATATTTACATATCTGGAAGTGGGTTCAGGGTGATAAAAATTGGATTTAATATGGGTTTGTATTTGGCATAAGCATATTAAATTGGAGAGAGGTAAAGAAGTTCAAGTTGCAAACAATTGTAATTGCATTTTCTCATGGATTTTAAACTAATTTAGGAGGCAAGAAAACACATTAGGACAATGAGGTATAGAATGAAAGCTGTAGGACTAATGGACTGGTAGTTCTAGCGGGATCACAGGATGGTTGGAATGTGACTGCAGAGGGAAGATCTTGGAGAAAGAGGAAGTAAGGTTCAGAGGGTGACTAACTGAAGTTAAGATTATTCAGGGCTTGCAGCTTTTGCCAATGTCATGATTCTAACTTGGTATAGTGGCAATAATGTGACTGGATGAAATTAGGATCATTAGAACGAAAACACAAAACTGAGCCCATTATACTGAGACCACATTTTTTAATGGTAACTTTTTGGCAAATTACTTACACTTTCTAAACCTCATTTTTCATTTCATTTCATTCTTTTTGGAGTGAAAATATTTCAATCGAAAAACTGATAATTACAAATAATCATTATAAATAATGATTAGCACTACCATTTAATGTCTATTATTCACAAGGTCTAGGGTCCTTGCTGATGGAATAACAATGAAAAAGCTTTAGGGACATTGATACTGACTCAGAATAACTAAATAGTTTCTAACAGTAAGCATCAAGAAATGGAATTTTACTTCTTGATATACATTGTGCTTCTGATTACTGCATGTCTTCAAGCAAATATTTCTTGGTATGTAACTGAAGTAGTCTATAATACTAAGAGTGTTGCTCAGATCTGAGTCACAAGGAAAAAAAATACAGAAAGTAGTATCATATGGCAAGGTTGAGGAAAAGGCCAACATCCAGGATGCCAATTTGTGCAGAACAGGCAGGCAATTAGTGGAGATCCAAGAAAGAGAATGACTTAGCAAAGGATCAGATGGGCAGGTGGCCTGCCTGACTCCAGATGGGCAGATGCTTTCATATCAAGGAGATTCATCAGTTTGGTCAATGACCCAAAACAAACTTACAAACCCAGAGCATCTGAGTTCCAGAGACTGCCAGTGGAAGGATGGAAACATAAGAGCAGAAATCAGCCAAAGGGAGACTGAATTCAAGAACAAGAATCCATCTGCTGTTGAAACATCAAAGCAAATCCAGAATGGCAGTGCCAGCTAAGGAGATGTAGAAGTACAATTTGTTCTATGAGCCTGTTTAAGAGATAAGAATTCTCTCTTAGATTTAAAGCAATCTAAGATACCTTGGTACTTGCAGGTAAAGATGAGTAGGCATATCTTAATTAAAAACAAAATCCAAGCCCCTGGTTAAACTTGTCAGTGATCCCAGCTGTAAAGATGTAGAAAAGTCATTGTACACCATAAAGAAAGTGGTTGGAGATATAACCAATACTATATACACCAGATAGATATGATGTTTTTTTCCCCCCACCAATCTCTGTAGAACATAGTGGCCCAGGATAGAATTCTATACTTGAAATTCTCTTATATTACTAGCTTCACTATTTAGGTGCTAAGAGTCATTTTCTAGGTTAGGCTTTACATGATATCTTGACATTTCTAAGTTTGTATATTTATTCAAGCCCTCACTTCTGAATTCTAGACCAATATATGTCTACTTGACATTCCACTTAAAGATTTAACGATGAGCACCTCAAATTTAACATGTTAAATCTCCTCCACCCCCCCACATCTCAGTGGTAATTCATTTGTGATTGCTAGGACCTAAGAATTTGTTGAGTCCACTTTTTCCCTAATTAATCAAAATAGAAAGTTTTATTTACCCACCTCTGAAAATTCCTTTATATCTTATTCATTTTCCTATCATAGTAATTGTGACCAGCACCACACAGTTGGAAATGAATGTTAGGTCAGTTTCTTACATGCGTTTAATTACAGTAGAAACTGCATACTTTCTGAGGCCAATTCATACAGTTTTCATATATCACTTATTTTCTGCAAAACTTCTAAGAAAAAAAATCATAGAAATGACATAATAATCATAAATAGAAATATCAAGTTTGTATCAAGCATTAATAGGGTCAGAAAGAGATAAACAGCCATATACAAAAATAGAAAGTACACAATGCATCTGACCCTGTGTGCAGGGTCAATACAAAGTATCTAAATAAATAACTAAATAAATATATACTAGGAAGAAAAAATATTTGGACAATTTTGCCAAAGTACTGCATTTGATTTTTAGAACAATGAATAAGTTAGATGGCATCATTAAAATGTTAAACTTTATCCTGGGAAGAAAATATTATAGAGGAGTCATGCCTGGCAGTCTTTGTTACACAGTCTCTCAGCTGAAGTGCCATTTCTCATTTACTGAACTTCCTATTTTACTACTTTGTATTAGTATGACAATGCAGGTCTTATACAATCTTTCTGAATTACAGCAACTATACTTTTTTTCTCTCTGACTAATGCCTGTACCTCTGCAAATCAATTCTCTACAGTGATCTTTTACTCTGTTTAAAATTCAGAAATATCTTCCCATTATCCTTAAAGTGCAGACATTTGAACCTTATCTTACTTAGTCTAAGTACTTTTCAAGTTCACCTCTTACGGCTCAGATGCCTTATTTTCCCACTCATACTCCAGTTGCTTTCACAACAAACTGAATTCAGTTCTAGAACATGTCATTTTCTCTAATGAATTTTTTCAAGGGAACAGACACATGAATTTTCTGACAGTTCTTTCAAGGTCATCCCATCTATCTTATGCATGTGTAGTTATAGCATTCTAGTCTTCCCTTATGAGTGCATTTGCTGCATCACTGAATAACAATTATTTGTTTAATTAACTTCTTTCCTCTTCCTTGACTTGGAGTTCTTAACAGTTCTTGGTATCATCAATCTGTTAGCACTCGGTGAAGTTTGTAACTCCCTTTTCAGAACAAATCATTTTTTTTTAATGACTAAGGTAAATTACTAAGGATTATAAAAGAATCCAGTTATACTGAAATGCAATGACCAAGTACTTGAAAAGTAGTAATATATTTACTTCTTTATTAATGAATGCATTACATTGTAAAACCTAGTTGCATGTCAAAAGCAAGCAACCTAAAAATCATGATAAGCAGAAATGGTATTTTCAGGCATCGAAAGGCTAAAATGTAGTATGGACTATCTGTAGTTTTGAATGGTGACAAAATCACAGGTACTATGAATACCTCCGTGTATAGTAGCCTGTACTCATAATTATACATTAACGCTAAATTTCAATTATAGAGTAAGAAAAATGAAGATTATATTCCTTATTCAAGTTTATAATTGGTTTTATTTTACTTTATGTAAAGCTCTTATACTAGAGATTTGACCCTATAAAGACACATATTAGATCTGTTTTATCTATCACTGGGAACACAGTTTTTCTTATATAACCATAACTGTATAGAACAGTTCTAGGTGTTAGAGATATACCTATGAATAATAAAACAAAAGCCCTGTGTCTCAGAGCTTTCTTCTAGTGGGAGAAGACAGCAGTGCTGAGCACAGCATATTCACTCATGTTGTTTGTGAAACTGAATGTTCCCTCTAGTTTTTTTCTCTTCTGAGTTCAATAAGTGCATAAAACAGTTTTCAGTCATGTATGAAGTTCTGAGTTAACTGTGACAATAGATGACTAAAAATTGAGACCGTTATTATGCTTTAAAATACATACTTTCACAATGGCCTGTTACACCTAGGCTTCCAGGCTATACAGAACTAAAATTCTTCCTTGTCTATGTCCTTGCCATGTAATTCTCTCTTGCTGACTAATCATTAACATTTTAACATTGATATGTCATTTACTGTGGAAAGATTTCTCTGAGCTCTTGCATATATAGCTTCTTTGAGTTTCAATGACTACTTTGGACTTATCTCTATTTTTGGACAGTTGACAGACTATCAGGAGTGAAATTATCTCCCTTTTTATTCATAGCCTCATTTTCCTTCACCTAAATACTTTGAACCTCTGTATCTGTTTCAGTTTCCAGGACCTCAGCAGAGCACAGTCATTACTCTCTGCAGTTAAGACCCTGCTTCCAAAGTCTCCTAAAAGAAAACCTGCAAGAGAATTTCAAACTTGAGAACATTCATGGTTGGTTTAGTAAGAATGATTAAACATTAACTTTGAGAGGTAGCAGAGGGCTTCCCAAAGTTCTTTCAAAAATGACATTTTGAGTAATTTTTGAGGTGCCAAGTGCTGGAATTCACGGGACTAGCCCAACAGGAACTTATCCACACTCCGTGATCCTAACAGTTGACTTGTGCTATGCTTTCTCTCTATTTTCTTTGGGGAAGTGGTAGAAGAAGTGGTTTGTTTGTTATCATCTATAGCTCCATAAGTAAAGGAAATAGGGGGAAAAGGTTTCAGTGGATTAGTGTGGAAGACTATGGATGCTTTGGTGCTAGAGATAGTATGATAACTTGTATGAAGAGGTATGAACCTGTACCCTAAGTCATATACAATGCTGTAAATGTTACTTTGATTAAAAAAAAATCAAGTCAGCTAGAAGGGAAAAAATAAGGGAAATGGCACTGGCTTCATCTATACACTCTGGAGACTTGCACTTGCAGCACTTCAATGACCTCTGCTTTGTGTAAACCAGGACCTTTCAGATTTGTCTAGAATATAGTAGGTCTATAAAAATGATACCAAACTGATTTTAATGAAATTGTAAGATTCTCTCAACTGCTGGCAAAAAAAAACTCAGCGTTTCAGTTCGTGACATGCCCTTTACCCTAAGAGAACAGAAGGCATTGTTTAGAATCTGACATACTATGACTCTCATGCCTAAAGTTTCAGTAATTTAATTTCCAAGTAAGCAACAGGGCTGATATTCAATCCATCTTCATCAGATAAACTCTGGTTTTTAAACTGACTCACACCAGACCACATGCTCATGCAGAACTCTAAGCAGCAACCTACTGTTTCCTGTTCTGAACTAGAAATCACTGGAAGACAGTTTCTTGATCCAATAAATCATGTTTGTTAAATTAAACAGTTCAAATGTCATTAATTAAAATCTAAAATTATGTAGATTCATAAGTCATTATGTGACCAACATTGAAGAGGATGTGGAACTAAAGGAAACTTCTTACATTTCTGGTGAGATGCAAACTGGTCCAGCCATTATGGAAAACTGTGTGGAGCTTCTTTAGAACTCTAAAAATGGATCTACCATATGACTCAGTGATTCTACTACTATGAATCTACTCAGATGACAAAAAAACATTAATTTGAAAGGAAATCTGCACTCCGATGTTTATTGCAGCATATTTAAAATAGCTAATATATAGAAACAACACAAGTGCTCCCAATAAATGAACACAATTTCATCCCAATAGATGAAAGGATCAAAAAGATGTATTTTTACATAATATAATATTACTCAGTGATCAAAACAAAACAAAACAAACATGTCATTTCCATCAACATGGATGGAGATGGAGGGGATAGTGCTAGCTGAAATAAGTCGGGCAGAAAAAGATAAATATTGGATGATCTTACTTTTATATGGACTATAGAGAAACCAAACAAAAGGTCAAGAAAAAGTTGAAACTCGTAAACTGGCTATAGATTTGAGAACTATAGCAGGTGGGGAGTAGGAGGAGTCAAAATGAGAGAGAACACAAAGCAACGTGTTGACGGTTTATGGATAATAAGGTGTTGGAAAAACTACGGAGACTACAACTATATAAGAAAAAATAATACAAAGAAAAAAAAACAAAAATAATGATAGGTATAGTCATTATGCCTTCCCCTTTGCTAGTAATTATTGTAAGAACTAAGAAAACTTTTTTTGGTATATTAAAAGTATGCATTTTTAATTTTAAAAGTTTTATCTCTGAAGATATAGATAATGAATGTATACTTACATTGCGGATCATGAACAGGTGTCAAAATTATGATTAAGATTTATGTTAATTTCCCATATGAGAAGTGCCTAATTTATTATTGATAAGAAATTACTAAAAGGATTATGACATCTGATCATAAAAACAGTTAAAAAGTTTGTATAAGATTATAAGTTGTAAGATTCTGTTTTTACTGTTAATGTAAAATAATTTTCTTCTTGCAGGAACTCTTGAATAAACTTAAGTAAAATAAATTTCATATTTGACTATGACCACTCCCTCTCAAATTACATTTTATATGGGAATATCTTTAAAATATTAAAACAAATTAATTTTAAAAATAATTCAAGTCCTAGTCTTGGGCATTGGCTTATGTCTTGTTATCCTCTGTGTCTACTTCACATGCCACAGTTTGATGGTGATTTTTGTCCTCCAGACACAGTAGTAATTGCCTTTTTAAAAATTTTTTGCCTTTTTTATGAGAAGAATCAAATAAAGCTTTACTCTTGGGGAAATTCCTAAAATTTTGGGAATGGTTTTAATATATGACATTTTGGCATGATCTGCTTATTTTCATGTCAGGACCATTAGATCAGCTTCATGGGAGTCAACTTTTCCCCATAATATTTCCTGAGAATCTCTTCAGGTTTCTACATTTTCTTATAGATTATAACAGGTTAAATCCTGTTAGTAAGTTTTAATGTTTGAGAAATTGGTAGCATTGCCCAAATGCAATTCATGTTGGAATTATATATTTCTATCGTTAATTTCATATAACTATTTGACTGATATCAAACATCTACATTGCCACTATATCTATTAACATCTGGATATATCATTTTCCTGATGTTTCTATAATGGCAGTATCTATAAATTGATTGGTAGTGTTCTTTCTGAACATTTGAAAGGACTACTGATTCCTACTAATATTAATTAGTAGGAACACCTTTTATGCGCATTACATATTCCAACAGTTGAGAAAACTGGACAGATCTAGAACTTGGCACTTGAAGGCAGTTTTGGTGAAGAATATCAATCACTAAGTGAAAATTTAATCATGAAGAATTCAGGAATGAAATAGAAGCTTCCTTCCTTAACAATGGAGATGAAAGTAAATGTCTTTTTAATGAGTTTGCAATATTTTAATATTTAAATCAGAAAAGCAATTCCAAGGTCTATAAGGGTATATATAATATGCACAATCATTATTCTTTGAGACCAAACAACAAAACAGAGTACACTTAGAGTTTTACTGTTACACCACACACATACACACACATACACACATCACAATTTCTCCTCTTTAACACTGTGGAAAATACTTTTACTTTGGTAATTGTCTTTGGTTTTTAAAGGAGCACAATGATTCATAATTCAACTTTACTGTTTTTGTTGACTCAGACCAAACTGCCTTGGATGCATCTATATTAAATGAGCCAACTTGGGGAAAAGCACCCAAAACAAAACAACCCCCAGACATGATCAGCAAGAAGGCCATCTGGGCTGGAAGCTCCTTCAGCACTTTCAGGAACAGAACAGTCAACCTCATCATCAACCCAGTGGGAGGGCCACACACAGAGAGGTCACTGGATTTGCTGACACAGACTCTGGATGATGATAAAGAAAGTAAAATGCTGTCAATATGAAAAGGGTTTTGCAATGGATAGCCAAGATTCTTTAGAGATAGAAAAATATGCAAATAATCAAACACATCAAGAGTAAATGGAAATATGATACCACAAGCAATATAATTTTTACATGCCTTACTAGATCTTAGCTCTTCTCACACCGTATTTGGATCTTAAAAAGACTTTTTCGATACATGAAAGCATTAAATTTAAAATGTCAGGAAGACGATAATTCCTCCTCTATCTTGCAAACCGGGAGGAAGGCCTCCAGGGACTGCCACATTTTTCAATTTATAGCATTACATCTAATCCCTTTAGATTCCTGACTTGAGACAGAAAGGTGAAAAGTCATGCAAGAATGGCTCACAAGGACATTAAGGTTATATTAGGGATGCTTCATATTTTTTTCTAAATTCTCTGTGCTTGACAAGGTAGTTTAAAACCCAGCAAGGGAGCGATCACAGTGGCAAGTCATTTTTACAGCATAGAAGAAGATAACCGCACTCATAGATCACTTACGACTGGTATCTGAAGTTGAGAGTGGGCACCACAATGTGCCCCCAGTGATTGACTGAACTAAAGAGAGTTTCTGGATGTAGCTTTGTAAGATTTGTCCCAGAATGTTGGCACTGAATAACCAAAGCGTGACATACACCGATGTGCATTGGCTTCTATAAAGGTAACAGATGTCTCTCTGACAGGTTAGCTAGAGAAAACAGTTTTTATAGTAAAAAGAGGTAAAAGCAGAGACAGAATAAAGAAAATTGGAGAATTTCCCACACAGCCTGTGGTTCTGACTTAAGCAGGTGGAAGGAAAAGAATGGATTATCTTCTCTCAGATTTCGTAAACAGTTTTGCATTTTGAATAGCTAACATTTCATAGCTGTGTGAGAGTGATAGAAAAAAAATTCTGCATTTTCCTCCTCACTCGCAGAAGCATAAAGTCCCCTTGTATGACTCAGACTGCCTTGACCATCCATCAATGTTGCTGTCCACTCGGTTTTAAATAGGAGTGCTTCAGAAGAAGCAGCCTATTCTTCAAAATGACATTTAGGACTGTTAAGAATACCACAATGACTTCACTTAGCAGTTTTTTTTTTTTTTTGTCCTGGTTCTTTTGGTCAGTAAAGTCACCCTGACCAACAACAAAATAAAAGACATTCATTTAGAGAATCTGCTTATGTCAGCTTAAATTTCACTTCAACTTTCCTATTAAGTAATGTCAATGAAAATAAGATAACAAAGTTTAGATCATTGGGACAGTAATGAGCCAGAGTGTTGGTTCACTCTAAATATTTTCTAACTGAAATACTGACTCGCAAGGAATCAGTAAAACTGCTCATAAGGGCACAGGTAAAAGTCAGGGGATGAATGATCCTTTGGGTCCAGCACCAATGGCCTGTCTGCTCATTTCCAGCACTTGTTTTAAAATTTATTTTATGTGGCATACCATTGTGCTACAATTGGTATTAGTTTATATTTGGTAGACGAGTTTAGAGAAAATAAGTCATTGTAGGTTTGAGTTCCTGGAATGCTGTTTCAGTAGTCTGAGATTAACATAATCCTTAAATCACCAGTAAGAGTCTATCCTTGGTACTTTTCATAGTTGCAAGCAAAAAACACGTGAAGCCTCTACTTTTGTAGGACTTATTTCATCACATCAAGAAATTAATATCAATTTGTCTTGCATGCTTTTTGTGCTTTTTGACCTTTATCAGTTCTTTTTGCAATACTACACAATGCATGTTTTTTGTTCCAAAATTTATTTACCCGCTGGTTAGAGTTTACCTTCAGAATGAGTGTAGAACTCATTAAATTCTTTCATATACAACTATCTATGTAGTTACAGATGTCTACCGTATTTGATTATAGACATTTTAATGCTGAACTCTAATTCCCTATGGTTTGAGAATTCCAGCATCCATTATTCAACTTGATCAATATAATCTTTATGCCACTCTCTAGTATTTATATGAACATATACACAGAATTTATCAGGATTCCCCAAATTTTCAAGAGTTTATGCATTTTCCTTATTTTATACCTGATTTCTAACTTTTCATCCAACCAGTTCTGGAAATACTGATTAATGGTGGAAAGCCTTTCTTTCCCCACAAGTTATATGTATGAATATTTGCAGTTATCCATTAAAACAATAATGACAATGCAGAATATCTTAATTCTATTAATTTTAGAACCATTACAGAATTTTGTGGCTTGTTTATATTTTAATGTCATTTTTAAGATAGTATTTTGCAATTTATAAAATGACATTTTAGCATGTATTCATTCACTTTAATTTTAAGTTCAATATTATTTTATGTTAAATGGCATTTGGTATTAGTATTACAAACAAGGACTAATTCCACATGATTTCTTTGATTTGGGGTCATATTCTCCTTTTTTATAGGACAAACTTCTTATTTATTAAATAGAGGTAGATTATAGTATTTAGTGTTAATGCTAATTAACACTGTATTTAGTGTTAATTTGTAATACTTTATTTGTATTTAGTGTTAATGCTAATTAAAAAGAAATAAAAAAAAACACCAAAGCTGGGGACATTGTAACAATTCATTTTTTCTACAAACAGCAATATTTTAAAATATTAGACTTGTGTCCCATTAAAAATACTTGTGTGATTTCCCTTATCTGTATAACTTCCCCGTTACCAAACTTGTAACAGATCAATGTACAGAATTTTCTACCTCTTACAAACTATATTATATTCTTTATAAAAGGTTTTCCTTGTCTTAACTGTCTCTAAGCTCCCTGAATATTGGGAGAATATTTCATGTTTTCTGTATATTTTAGAATATACAGCTCTATACAAATAATGGGTTTTATGTACTTTTAATTGATTGGGGAAAATAATCACCATTGCTCATTTACTGTGTCTGCTCAAATTTCCATGATAAAGTTTTGCATAATCATTTATTAATTACTTTGGGTATGAGCTTATCATAGAGTCAAGTGCCTTTGTACTCTTTTAAATACTGCAAAATAGATTTTGAATGGTTCTGGAGCTGAACTGTCAATGAATACAATTGTCTTTCGCTGAAACTACCAGGTAAAGTCCCTGTTCTTTTTACCACAGTGGCAGGAATGGAAATCACTGTAATGTTTAAAACATGCACTAAAGAAAAGAGTGTTTTTCTACTGTTTTGAGAGGCTGTAAGACTCAGAGGACAATGCCTCCATCTCCACGGGCATGAGTGTTGGTGCTGATAGCTTTCTATTTACCCCCTTCCTAAAGGAGATTTCTTTCTTTGTGTAAGAGGAGGAATCCATCTCTCTTCCTGAAAGTCCAAGATGCAACATAACAGCATGTTTACAGTCTAATTCACAGTGGAATTGCTAGTGGTTCAATTAAAACTACTGCTTTGTAGATTAAAAGATTCTAACAGAATTTCTCCTACAGAGTAATAGCAACATTACTTTTAAGCTTACCTTACAAAAAACAAAAGCACCTCATTTAATAAAAGATCTTGCCTGCAGGCAAGATTCTTCCCCCCTACTGAATTAGAAAGGAGAGACTAGAGTAGGCACTTTATCTTATTTATTATTTTATCTCAGAATCTAGCACACTACATGCTACCACATCAGCACATGATAATTTTTGACTAAACGAATGAAGTGAAAATACTCCAGTCTTGAGTGTTGCTTAGTAGATTTTTATTTAAGTATTTCCTATGAGGTTAAATTCAAGCATAATAAAGATAAATGTTTTACAAATCAAAGACTTAGTGAGAAGTAAAATCCACATTGCTCAAATATAAGATCTTGAAATCTGTTTTAATGAATAAACCTAAAAAGAAATAATTTTTGTCTCATTTTCATTGCAACTTAAGATAATCTACCACAATCAAATTCAAATCAATAATATGATCTTAAGTGTGAGGATAAAGGATAGATATTTTATAAAACATTGTCATAAATTGCTGATTGATTAACAGATATTTCACTTTAGGCATGCACACTTTTATCCCAATCAAGTGATACCATTGACAAGATTTCTCCATTACTTCTTTTAGTTTCAATTATTTGATTTTTGTACTAGAGTGAAAAGACAATGATGACAGTTATGAAGTTAGCTAGCAGATGCTAAATACAAAACAGGTAACTTTGTTTTCATAAAATCTTAAAGATATGAGCACGACTTGATTTATATTCTAAGTTTTCTATTTGAAAAATATCTAAAGTGTGAGATATAGCAACATGTGCTTAGCTCAAGATTCAGAAAGTCTGATGGTGAGTCACAACTTCCTAAGAAACTATGTCAATTTGTCACTTTCTAGAATATGTTTAATGAGTCCTAATTAATGATTTTTGTTTATAATTTTTTTCATTCTGGCCTTTTTGCCATTTTATTTCCTGTTTCATGTTGAATACAAAATTTATTGCTTATCAGATTGATATAATTGATTAATCTAATAGTGATAATTAATGCAATCAATTTTTGAATTGCATTGTTCCATTCAAAACCATTTAGTTATAACTTTGGTGGGAAAAAACTATCAATTCCCAGTCAGGGTTATTATCTGTGCAGTTTGCACATTATCTCCATGTCTGCCTGGGTTTTTTCTGGATACTTCAGCTTCCTACCACATCCAAAATATGTGCAAATCAAGCTCCTTGGCATGTCTCAACTAACTCAGTTGGAATGAGTGTGAATTTGAGCATGAGTGTGAATCCTGTGATGAAAACGGTGTCCTATTAGGGCTGGACCCCTGCCTTGAACCCTGCATTGCCAGAATGGGCTCTTACTATCCATGAACCTGAACTGAGAGAAATGGGTTGGGCAATAAAAGAGTGAATACACATGATTAATATTAGAAGTATCCTTAGAAGTTTGATGCTGTTTAAAGACCAGAAATATGTCATAGGAACTTAACTCTTGTTAAGATCAATTAGCTTAGATAGAATTTGTTTCATATTGTAGTTTCTAAGAACTATAGATATTATGTGAGGATTTACTATATATGCTTACTTTTTACTCAAATTTTTTCAATGTGCTAGTGAATTTCACTTCATTTAACTTTCATTCCATTTTGAATTTACAAATGAGGAAACCAAAGTTCAAAGAAACAAATTTTTCTGATTATCGAGTCTCAGGCTTATAATAAGCAATCGCAGGAACACAGGCTTTAGAAGCAGACAATGTGGGTTTCAATTCTGGTACCTGGGTATAGTAAGTATATTAAATTAATTTATATATTGTTCTAGCAGTAGATAGAAAACTAAACATGTGTCCAAAATATGCTATATTTACCATTATTATTTTAGGGTTTCTGGCAGTATGGTATCCAGAATCACTTAAGGTGCCTAAACCTATTGAATCCTGAGTATTCCTTCAAAGGTATTCAGTGACATCACTATTTAAGGATTACTGCTGCACTCTTTCAATAAGGGATGCTGACTTTCAGTAAGGGATGCTGACTTTAGAATTTTTTTCTCCTTGCAAAATAAGCTACAGTTTAAAAGCTCTTTAAAAAACAAACAGACAAAAATAGAACTTTATGCCAGCAAAAGTAACGATTTAAAAAAAATTTTTTTGATTGCAAGTATTAACTTGGCAACATTTAAACCTGTTATAATGTACCGATGGAAAATGAATAGTTCAGTGTGGTGCCATAATAGAGATGATTTGGAAAATTAAAAAAAAAGTAAAAGAAATTTCAGGAATCCTAGGCCAATCCCCATTATTTATTAAATAGCTCTCATTTATTCAGTAAGTGCTGACTGACCAAGTGCCAACACATTGTCAACTATGTGCTACCTACCAGGATCATAAAAAGAAGTAAGATAGGCCAAACCCCTGCATTCGTACTATTTAAAGAGTACAATGTGTGCATTCAAGAATTAATATTTTACTAGCAAAAGTGAATTTTAATAACTATTGATCTATCCTGTATGCAAATTATACAGATGTTGAGATGCTTACAGTCAATGCTTTAAAGAGCCTTCCAAATTAATTATAGTCTATCAAAACTACTAAATTGTTTTGCAGTTAATTTTAAGTAAGTACACCTGATTGTGTAATATTAATAATACTATTAATGACAACACAATTAATTGTTTAAGATAACTTGGACACTGGTTAAGCACCTTGCATAGCACACTTAATTAATCTTCGAAAACAACTATATAAGGAAGATAGTATTTTTGTTTCCAACTGACATGTGAAACAGTCAAATGGAACAGAGTATACAGAGATTAGGTAACCCAAGGCCACACAGGTTGTCAGGATATAAATCGAACTAGACTTGTATTTAAGTCCGTAATACTCTAATAATATTATATCTAAATAAATGTTTAAATGATTAGTCTATTTCAACACACTTTCTTAGAGCTGAATAATGGGAAAGTCGATGCTTTGCATTTTTTAAAAATAATTTTCTTTCTTGACCTTATAGTTTCTATTACGTAGTAAACTGGCAAGGTTTTTACTCCTTTACACACACAAATACACACACACATACCTCAGAGCTTATTTTTCTTTACTACAGTGTTTGGAATACTTTGAATAACATAATTCAGAAAATATTTTAATAAGTCTAGATTAAAAGTATTCAATATAATTTGAAATTTCAACAGTAAGGAAGAAACATATGGAATATGTTTGCAATAAAAGAAACTGCAATATTTTTGATGAACAGCTGTTCTAGTTGGTTGAATCCTTCTGTAGGATGACTGTCATTGAGTCTTTATACTTCTGCGCTGGCATTATGCTTCCTCTGAAAGGAATTCAGAATTATCTGAATGAATGGAAAGAGATCTATCTGTGTGCAATTGGATATTTCCCAGTGTGACAGCTGTGTGGAGCTAAACTGAAAGTGACTCTGGAAACAAGATTGTGTGAATGCATGTTCGCTTCATTTTGGATTTACACTTTTCTAGGTGTCTGGGAGTTGCATATATTAAATTGCTCATATTATGAATTCAAAATGCCTTTTAAATGCACTGGTAAAACTAATATATATTTCTTTCATTGAGAGGTAAATATTTTTTGGGAAAAAGTAGTATACTAAAACCAAACTATTACTCCCTAAATTATTTTACTCATTAATTTTTCCAGCTCAAAATTATAAAGGTAAAAACATAGAGTTTAGTGTTGACATTTTAAGCTCAGTTCTGAGTAAAGTGGGCATAGCAATAATTAAGATGTTAGTATAGGCCAGGTAATGAGTTGAGCTGAGTTACTGATTTAATTTTATGATTTCCCTCAATCCTCGGCCCTACCAAAAGTTTAGAAAGTTGAAAAAAAAGTCAGTGAATGCTAAATCAGAATTCAAACCTGAACCAGGTCTGTTTGAACACAAATCCCTTGACCTTTCCATAACATACTTGTCTTGTTCTATTTGTGAATAGTCATGCCTGACTTGTGTAGAGAGGTGAGAAACTCCTAGGTGTGAACTGAGGATGCACTGAATATCTACTAAAGCACCCAAATCCTCACAGTTTAGAAAGAATATTTTTGGCCTCTATGAATTCACAAATTTAATATGAGAAACTGCCTTAAAAATCTGGACTAGGCAATTTTGTTTATAGGAAACTGTTAACACATATATTGGCAGATTGCATATCTACTCAGTCATTAAAGGGAAAGATTTATAGACCAAAAAAAAAAAATCTAAAATAAGCAGGCAAAAAGATTATTGATACAGAGACTTATAGAACTCAGGCCAAGTATATCACTGAAGATGAGATTAAAAAGAAGTCTAAAATTTAGCAAGGTGGTGGTAGGGAGCAGCTGCAGTTGGACAGTTTACATCTAGTTTCAGAAAACACAGGGAGTAGTTTTCCCTGGCATCTCCTCACTTCATATTTGTTTCATAATTAAAAATACACCATTTCCTCTGAATCTTTAAGCAACGATTTCTTAGAAAGCACAATAGTGGGATTTGTTTGTTTGTTTGATAAAATTAATCTGCACTGATGAAATAAGTACCTCCCTTTATGGAAGGCAGGAAAATTCTCTTTATTTCCATTCTTTCTATACCACTTGGGTATTATTGACCCTTACATTCACTAGAAATTTCAAAGTTAGTTGATTACACTGCATCACTGCCTGTCTAATTACTGAGTAATTTTTAAAAGAGATGTAAGTTGAGTTCAATTTATAAATTGAATTAAATCTAGTTATACCACTGAAGAAACCATTGGGTATCTTTCTAGAAACTAATTCTATATTCCCTAGAGTTTCTACTAATTCTATATAGAGATATTAAATTTTACTCGCAATGAGAAAATAATAATCAATATAAATAAATGAAATAGAACCCAGAAATTGTGAAAAATAAAAGAAGAAATTAGAAATATGAGTTCTTTGTCCATAAAGTTCACTTGTGAAAAAAAATAAAAACTTAGGCTCTAAATTGTGAAAGACAAGGACCAGAACAAGTATGAATAAAGTCAGTGTAAGAACTTGGAGCACCACACGTAAGAAGTCCTGGCCCACAGTATTGGAGACGTGTGAGGTGGGGCTTCCTTCTGTGACATGGTCCTTAGAAACTCTAGGGAGCAACAGAATGGCAGAAAGGACCTGGGGTGGGGGAAATGTCTGTCTCAAGATAAATTTCCAAAAGGTTTTGGAGCAATTACTAAATTTGGGAGAGACAAATGGCAATTTCCAAATTCAAAAATTAAATCAGCACAGATAAAGATGAACAGTTAATAACAATTTGAAAATAGGACCATTTTTGAAACCAATTTAAAATAAAATTGTTTCTTTTGTTTATCTCTGTTAACTTGAGGTACATCTTCATGGTTACTGATGACAGTATCAGACAATAATGGCTGACACGTGTCACAAGCTGAACTTGAGTCATGATATGTGCAGGCATGCAAAACAGTATTCTGACATTTTTCCTGTGTCACTTCAAACTATTCAAATCTGTAAAAATAAGAGTTTTAAATTTTGAGAAGGCATATAAGGAATGCTGGTGTTTTCTATTTGCCAAACCCCTACAGACTACGGTGTAATTTTTCATTATTGAAATACTTTGTTTATTTTTCTTTTATTTCACTTTATAAAACTTTCAATATAAATTCATACATCAAATTGGAAGCAATGAGAACAGAGAAGAGACATACCTAGTAAGGTTTTCAACAATAACAGCATTTTTCTTCAGTTTATAATAAAATATAGTAAAAGGGAGAAGACTATCCTTGAAGAGACCATGTAACATAACAAGCTGTCAGGTAAGACCAGAGGCACTTGTCTTTTGGAAACTAGCCATTGCTCTACAATTCCATTATCCTCACACTTTTACATACTTTTAAAGGATTTCTTGAGTGAATTGATGTCCCATTAAAAGAACTCATTCCATAGCTTTCAAATAACTACTGAATTACTGGCTTGAAATGCATAGTCCATAAATGTGAGATATCTATAAATGTGATTGTTATTCTTTTATAGATAGCTTACTGAGATCATATAAATGGAGAATGAACTGAGATCTATACTTTGTAACACCGATGGGATTTTTAATAGTAAAATCTTCCAGTGCTTGATTGGTGTTATTAAATGTTGTCCCTTGACTCAATGTTTTAAAGATTTTACTTATTTTCACTTATTAAAACCAGAAAGATATTTGTCAAAGATTTGCCCAAGTTTGAAAAAATATCAGGAGGCCATTGTGCATAGTACATAATGGTGCCCTTTCCCAACCTTCTCATCCATAGATGGAATTCCTGAATTTAAGTGCAGTACCATAAGGTAACTGAAAACTAAAACCTTTTAAAAGCATGAGTGAAAAGTATATACAAAGAGACCATAATCTTTAGGTTTAGGACTAAGGATATTTACATTGAAGGATGAATATAATAATGTTCTTTCATATTTTTATTTTACAAATTTACATGAACTTGGATGTATATATTTTTTTAAAAGCTTTTTCTATAGGTATATATTTTTAGCCATTATGTTAGCAATTATGAACTGCAGTTTTTTGTTTTTTGGATTAAATTAGTTTCCATTGTATAGACTGACTTAAAATACTACTTATATTTTGTAAATTCCCATGAAAAATTAGAATTCAAAAACATGTATTTTTCTTATAATAATCTTATTTCATAAACTAAAGGTATTACTTTATTTTTTTTACTTGTTGCTTGTAGTTAATACATTTTTAAACTAGTTTACAAATTATAATTTTAAATTGTTTCTCTAATTTTATATAGATTTCTTGTATATTTTTGCCCGTGAAACCGCAGGCTCTCGTTGTCCGGGGTACCACAGACTCAAGCAATCCCCAGCCTCACCTTCCCAGGTAGCTGGGATGACAGGCATGCGCCACCACACCAGCTATTTTTTGGAACTAGGTCTCGCTACGTGCCCCAGGCAGGACTCGAACCACGATCTCTGGCCCCGATCGCTTCATAGGCTGAAGCTTACAGGCATGAGCCACCGTGCCCGGCTGCTCAACCTTTGTTTGAGGGAAGGTTACTGCTGTGTTTCTTTCATGTTTTTTCTTCTTTCTTTTTTTCTGGTGCACCTACTTTGGACTTCATTTATGTTCTTGAGAATGCTCATTTTTCTTTGTATTTCTAAACTTTTATTCATGATTCTCTTCTAGCTTTCCTCCACTTATGCCTAGAGGATCTTTATTCATCTTTAAATCCTTTAATTTCATGGTTCTCACCTCATTGTCTCAGAAAAGACTCTACAGTTTTCAAAGTAGGTTATGTCTTTCCGTTAGGATATCATCTAGTAACCTATAGTTTAAAGAAAGCAAAGTTTCAATAAAAAACATGGAGAAATGCATGTTTAAATATAAAGACAAATATCTTCTTTAAAAAAGTATGAAAGAGTAAGTGGAGGATTGTGAAGGAAGGGATGGGGACCTATTTAACAGCAAACAGGCAGCAGAAAATTCACTAGAATCTTATCAATTATGTTTATTACTTTCTGTTCATGCCTACCTTATTTAATAATTTGCAAGTTTAATCTGGATTTTAAGCCTTTTTATCTTCTCAAGTTAAAAGCTCACCTTATTTGTATTCAGTTTTCTTGTTATGATAAATGTCTTCAAAGCTATAAAATTTCCTTTCAGTATGACATCATAACATATCACTCACCTTTATAATTTTCAGTTGGAAATAGTTCTAACTTTTATAAAATAGTTTAATAAAAACAACACAAAAGACCCATATCAAAAATTATCTATTCTTAATATTGTACACATAGAAGTACATATGTATATATGAAGATATTGAACAAGGAATAATTTTCTTAAGCAAATGTTATCATCATGACTATTTACTCAATTATTTGCCTGTTTACTAAGCAGTAGCTAACATAAGTTGTGCAAATAAAAGTGTTTTATTAACGAAATAAAGTAAATCTTGTAAAAGGAACTTGTTTGAAAAAAGGGACCAAAGTTTTAGTTATCTTTATATAAGGTCATACTTATATAAAGTAAGATATTAATTTGGGAATCAATTAATTTTTAATTAATCAACATTAATTAATTACTCACTCAAATTGACTTTTTAATTAATCAAAATTATAATTAGAGTAGTAGAAAAAATACCATTGATTCCAGAGAGAAAGTTGAGAGAGCAGACTTGAGCAATATATATATATATAATAAGGACCAAATATGAAATTTACTTATACTTAGTACCAGGAATAGACAGAGAACATGCAGTACTCAGGATGATCAAGGGAGTACAAAGTTTTCGAAAAACAATGCCAAACAGTATCAGACACCAGTGAAGAATTTTAGAGAATAAAAAAATATTTAACAATATTATGACATATCAGGGACATCTTCGAATTTGTAACAAAATGTTTTCACGAACCTGATGCTGCATGACTAAGCGTAATGACTAAGGAGAATTCAGCTTTTTTTTTTTCCATTGAAAAACCTGAGTGTTATTTACTTAAATCTAAGGTAAGGCACACATGATCAGGAAGGTATAAAACATCAAACAAATCCAAAGTCAGAAAAACCAAATTCCAAAATATTCCACAAAATAACCAGTCAGTACTCTTCAAAAGTCATGAAAGATAAAGAAATATTAAAAAAAAAATAAATGTCAGACTGCAAGAAAGTCAGAAGAGATGACAGCCACATGTAATTAAGGCAAAATCGTGACTGGACCTGAATCACATAAAGGACCACAGGGGAACAACAAAGAAACCTGTAGTTAATAGTAGTTAGCAATTAATGACAGTACTCTATCAACAGCAATTTCATGGTTAGATATTGGGGAAATTTTGGTTATAAGGGGGAGTGGGGGAGAAAATGAAGGACAGAGAGAATATAGATAACTGATTAAGTGTGGAGAAATCGAGGGCTTATTTGGAGCCTTGAGTGGTGGTGTCCTGTTTTTCTTTTCTTTCTTTCTTTTTTTTTAAATTGAATTAACACTGTTTTACAACATTGTTTGTGTTATAAAGGTATAGGTCCTACCCCTCAGTTGCTGATATCACACCACATCTACACTAAAGCATCCACAGTCCATCCCTGTAGTTCAGTGTGCTCCCTCCCAACTTTGTTTTCTCCCTCGCCCCCTCCCTGTCTCCCTCTGGTTGCCTCAATTATGTACTCAGATATCTAGAATCTGTTTTTAGCTTCACTTAACCCTTTGATTGGTTTCATAATATTCCACATGTAAGCAAACGATTTGGGTATTTTCTTTTTCTTTTTGAGATTTATTTCACTTAACATAATCTTCTCCAATTCCATCCATGTTGTCTTAAGTGGCAGCTATCTAAAAAGTAGATAGCTGAATATTATTCCATTGTGTACTATTATGCATCTTCCTGACCCAGTATGACTATTTCTTGAAGACAAAAAGAACATAGAAAGGAATGGATGAATATTCAGAGCACTTGATATTGATGGAATATTGAAGGCATTCAGGTTAAATAATGTTGGTATAAGTACTTTGATCTTCAGAGAATTAATGGAGTGGAAAAATCCAGCTTGTAAATTTAGAAAATGTATAAATTTAGAAAAACAGTTGGAATTAGAGCTTTGGGGAAATATAGAATTTTATCTAGAGCCAAGCAGAATTGCTAAGCATAGGTAAGGGGGTTGGTCAGCAATCCCATTTATGTCTTTCTCCACTACTTGATAGTTTGGAAAAAGGAAGAAATGGCAACTCAACTTTATTTAAAAACTGACTTTAAATTGGAAGATATTAATCAACCATGTCTTAAAATTCTTGTAAGTGCAAGATTAGGCAAATTACAGTATTTTATTACCCATGTTCTATGTATGCATCATGTAGTGTTTGCTTTGGCAGCACATATACTATACATGCATCATATAAATATGCCAAATATCAATGATATAATAAGACAAAGAAAATATATATTGTTTTATTATTCCCAGCATATCTAATACATTCTGAAAAACATAGTAGAAGTAGGAATTCATTAGTTACATAACTAGCAGTCTGTATCTTGTTTCTGTTACCTTTTAGTTAAAATAGGTGGGAAAATGTTTTAAATATGATGTTTCCAAATCCTAAATGGTACAGACAATTTCCTCCAGTGATTCATTTATGTGACATCTTCTTGGCATTTATGCGTAGGTTTTACAATGCTCATTTTTCACTTGTTTATGTGTTACACTATAATTTTTCTGGTTGGTTTTTCTTGCCTGAAGAATACTATCACCCCCAGTTTTTTCTCTATGTGGTTTTAGTGTTATGTTTCTGAAGCATAAATTGTTATTGTGTTACCCTTCTACTTTAAAATAACTATTGGTATACTGTTACCTAAGGTAACAGAATCCAAATTCTCAGGTAAGGCATATACAATTTGACATTATCTGTCTTTATCATTCCCAAACAGCCACATAACTCCTTACTTTCCGTAGCAGTTCATTGCTCCCTCTTCTCGAGACACCCCAAGTTAGTTATCCTCTGCATGTTCTTGAACACACAAAACATGCCCTTCTCCTTCCACTTCATCTGAAAGCTCTTAGTCAGTCTTTAAGATTTTTAATTTAACTCAAATGGATGAGGCCTCCCCTGACTCTAGGCCAAAGAATTTGTCTTCTCTATACCTCTGCATCGACTTAGATGTACCTCAATTAGAGCACAGGTTACACTGCATGGTTATCTGCACAGATAATGTTTTACATCTTGTCTCACCCAGCATTCCTCCTACACGTCATTTTATTTCATCTACATGCCATTTTGTTTCACCTAAATTAATCACACGCCTGTTCTATGTCAGACAATGACACAGGTCTGGGGAATCAGGAAAAAAAAAAACCTAGTCCTCCTATTTCTTGGCTCATACTTTCCTTACTAGACATTAAGTTTCTCAAACTACTAGCCCTTATTCTGATATGCAGACAGCTGGTCATTTATATTGATTGTGACCTTCTAATTTTTTCCCTCTTTACACACTGAATTGCCCTTCTTGCAAGTTTCCCATTTCACTAGTTTAAAACCCACAGTAATATATTATGCAACAATTCAGATTCTACTTCCTACGTATTCTAATTCCATCTTTACCCAAATCTGAGAGGGGGTTTTCTACAATTGCATCTCAACATTTTGTTTGCCTTGTATTACCTGATATACTTTCTCCTATAGTGTTTTGTGTTCTGTTTCTCTTTCTAACTCAAATATATAATGTATACATATATTTATCTAGCACATAGATGATCATCACAATATTTGTTTAATTCAGTTGAACAATAAGAGTGACTTCTTAACAAAGTATTGCCATGGACAATGAAATATCTATTCATAGAAACTTCCAGGTATTTTTTTTAAGGTATGTGTGTGGTTAATTTCTTCTCTTTTAGATTTCTAATTTTTTTTACATGAAAGTCCAAGTAATGCTGACTTTTGAAAAACAGAAATATAGATCCTAGCTGATGTTTATTTGGCATTAACTGTGGTCATTCCTTGATGTGACTGACTTTATCACTCACCTTCAGGCTTAAAACCAAATTTTCATTTTAAGTTTACTAATGTTAGCATTTCTTATGCCAGTATCATTCTTTAGCCATTCACCGATAATGTCTTTTAGAAAACAACTTTTTTTTTTTTTTAAATTCATTTAGAAGAAAATTGGCATTTGTATATGTTTGATGTTTGGTATGAAACTTGGCATTAAGTCCTGGGGCTGGCAGTCATTTGCCTTTGTCATTTATATTAAGTGCTCCAGTAGCAGAGATGACACCTGTGACCACACAAAAGACCATCACAACAGCTGCAGGACTCAGATGTCTATATTGCAATAAACGTAAAAATGAAATATTAGCATCTCTGATTCTTGCTTTTGAAGTTTTCAGGAACTTTGGGGGTTGTCTGCCAGGACCTGCCTACTCTGCTATCTTCTTTGGCTATCTTTGATACAAATTAAAGGCAGTGAAATATAGTGTTTAAGAAAGCAGATCTTGTTCTATGTTTTTCTAAGTTTAATTTTTCTTACATCATTTTTCATTTTAGTACATTATTTGGCTTCTTCCTCCAGGTACAATTCCCAGAGCAGAAAAGTTTTATTTATTTTGTCTTTCCTAATTTATTCATTTATTTTTAATTTTTTCTTACATTGTTCATTTACTTATAATATTATATTTCTTCCCTCAAATCTAGTCCCCATAAATTTCTCACCATATCACCCATGATCCATCACCATAATCCCTTGAAGAACACAAATTTTTGAAGTCAAACTCCCAAATTTGAATTTTTGATTTGTCACCAAGTTGCTTTATGACCTTGGACAAGCTATTTAATCTCTTTAAGCGTTAGTTTTTTATATGTAAAATGGAAATAATGCCACCAACTTCAGAATATTGTGAAGACAAAATTAGTGTCTATCTGAAATGCTTTTAGCACTTTTGTATGCACATACTAAACATTATATAAGTGTTTACTATTACTATTAGATCATATATTATTGAAAAATCACAGACACCACTCAAAAGCATATTTCCCTTATTCTTTATGATTAGCATTTTTAAAAAATTGATAGTATTATTTTTCTGGTATTATTTTCAAAAGAACATATGCTTCTCTCTAATTAGACAAATGCTTAAAGGTAATCGAACATGTAATGGGTTGATATCTGGTAGCCCAACTTTACCATGAAAATGGTAGAAAATATCCCTCACTATTTTAAAGTGTTTTAATAACATGTCACACCATTTCTTATTTACATAGTCATAATAGTAAAGTCCTAAAGTAAAAGAATACCTTTCTTGTTCAAAAACATAAGTAACAGAGACATCAAGTACTCCATGAATCCCCAACATTACTCATATGTCAAGCACTTCTGGTCATTCATTCCTGGCCCTTAGGGGTTCCAGACTATTTTGCTCCTTAGGGGTTCCAGACTATTGTCTGCTATTTGACAACTGAACTCACAGTCCTTTATTGTTTTTATTATTATTCTTGCTAATTTTCTGTTCATTTGTCAAATTTCACTTGTTGAATATATACTATGTACTTTCTACATGCCAGACACTAGGGACAGCAATGAGTACATAACAAAATGCCCTGTTACAATGGGGCAGTTCTATGTATATAAAGTAGATAGGATGTAGACTGGTGAGATGTGATGCAGCCAAAGATACAGTAGGTCAGGAGAATGGGAACTGCAAGGATGGTGAATGGAGGTAGTTAGAGAGGGTGTCACTGAGCAGGTGACATTAATCAATGTCTTAAAGAGGAGAAGGGTAAAGCTTTGTATCTGTGGAAAGAACATTTCTATCAGAGTAAAGAACTACTATCACACTACTTCCCTAAAACCCACAGGCATATTCCTGCAGAAAATATAAAACCAACCTCACAAGTACTTACTGAGTTACTTTTCTGAATATATTTTAGATGGTATTTTTGTATTGTGCAAATTTGGCATGTTTAGTAATGAAACTATACACAAAATAAAACAGAAACTTCAGTATCTTTTCCATACACGGAGATTCTATTAAAGTCAACAATTTTCAATGTGGTTCTAAATCTAATAAAGTTGCTAGGTATCTGTGAAGTAGTATTTTAGATTCTGTGGGCCATATGGTCTCTGTAACAACTACATCAGATCCTCACAGGGCTGAAGGCAACATGATCACATACTTCTGGGGATTGAACATCTTGCCAAATGGAAGGTGCTGACCTTTTTCTGACAACTGCATGCCTTTAGTCTCTTGGCTCTAGTAAGAATAGATCTATCCTGCTCCTATGCTTTTAGATGAGAAACAATAATTATCAGTTTAGGTCTACTAAGAATGCAACTGCTGAAGAAAATAACAATTCCCTTTAAGTCTTTCTTCTTCCCCATTCTACTTCTCACAAACAACCTGCCTTTCTCTGATGACAGTAAAATGAGGCAACATATGCTTACCTCAATTGCAAATCTGTTATTTCAATTGAAGTCATTTTGACTACTTAAAATATGCTGATTCCTTAATACATCCTATAATTTTGATGTAAATCAATGGAGATTGTAGAATTCTAGGAGATGAGGAGTAGATATGGGGGGGAGAAACTATTTCTAATATAAGCTTACTTTAGTTAGGCATTTTTTTAATACTTAGGAAAATAGAATATTTAATTTTTTACCCTTTGTATCATATATTTTTAACAATCTGAATTACTTTATTTTTCTAAATTCTGTTTTAAATTGATTGTGCATGTACATATTTTTACATCATTGTATACCCCAAGGTTCTCTCACCACCTTGTCACCGTGAACTGTCCTCTCATCTCTTGTGCTCATCCCTCCCTGGCTTTACTCTAGATCCCCTTCTCTTGACTTAGACTTTAGTTTTGCTGTCAGTTTGTTCATTTTAACTTTTTTTGCTATTTTTGTTTGTTTTCCCTGTATCCTACATATAGGTAGATCATCCTGGATTTCCCTTTTTCGAATTTCTGGCTTATTTCCACTAGCATGATTCCTTCTAGCTCCATCCATGTTGCCGCAATTGTGATGAATTTGTGCTTTTTGACTGTTAAAGCAAGATTTGGGTTTTGTGACTTAATATGTCATTTATTTCCTAATATTTGAGTGAAAACTTAGAAAATATAGGTATTGTAAAGTTCACAAAATGAAATAATTGAAATGCTTCAAGTAACCCATATTTTAGGTAAAATACATGAAATTAAAACAAAATCATAAAGTTTAATATGTAACTACAGAAAAAAATATACTCATTATGATATATCACTGACAAAAGTGCTAGTTTTACTTTAATATGCTATGATCTATTTCTGCATCAGCCTCCTAAGGTTGTGTTGAGGATATTTTAAGATACAAGTAGAAGAGCTTTTTAAATGAGTCATAGTTTAAATCTCTCCTAAGTTAGAATTGATAGAAATGTACTTCTAAATTTCATATAAAAAGAGCTAAATGATTCGCAGGGAAATGAGAGAGTGTGTAGCAGGTACTGAAATGAAATACTCCTCAATAAAATTCTTTATGGCATGGCATAATGTAAAAGGCCCAAAGAGCACATCCCTCACAAAATTATTTTCCCTGTCTTCCAAATTAAATAATAAGCTGTCTCATTTATGCTGATTGTCTTCAGGAATGAATGCTTGCTTGTTATAATCTTAATTGGCATCCATCAAAACAGACTAAAACTCCTAAACTGGAATAGTGAGAGTGTAATCTTTTTATGACAATGACTAAGTCTCTAGACACTTAAATATTCTGTATTCTGATCTATTCCAATAGTTCAGTAGGATTTTATTTTTTATTCTACCTTGAATCCATGTTTCTAGTTTGATTCCAGACTCTGAGCACTTTGACAAAGCAATGTATGTGAACATACACTGAACTGGACCAAATCATAAGCCTGATGAAATCTTAGTGGGCATGGTATGGTGAACAACCATCCCCATATTGTTGGCCTCAACTCCACTTCCCTGAAAACCCCATGTACCAAAGAGTTCGATTTAACCAGATTTCTGACCATCTTCTCATTCTATGAAGTCCTCAAATATTTCCTTCCAAACTTCAGTTTGAACTACCTTTGTGGAGTGCTCATTTCTCGCTCCCATTTCTAGAATAGTCCCCCTGGTGAAAATAAAAATTTATTTCTTTGAGCCTGATATCTATGTACTATTTTATTTTATATTTCTACCCCTAATAGATGAGCACATACCACACTTTAAAATACTGTCCTTAACTTCAATAATTACTTCTGTGATAATGACCTCAAATACTTCTTTCTGTCAATTTGTTTATTTATTTGTTAAGATGTAACAGTTACAGTGGATGTTTCTAAAAGAAACCTGTACAACCTAAGATAAAAATTTGATTCATGTGATAAATCAAAAGGTCATTCTCATCATAAACTCTTTAGAGACAAAATGACCCAGAACATAACTGTCAAATTATTTTTTTGACTCTCAATAAAAATTAATCAAAGAAAGCCTGGTTCTTTTCCTACAGAGTTTGAATACTAAAATTTCCCAGAGGAATCTCAGTAAAAATGTATCATGGGAAGGCATGTGCACACTTATACATCTACAACATCACTTCCACTTATCTAAATAACTGGAGTTGCTTCCAACACATCTGTGAACCCCTTGTTTGACATAGGTTCACTCTACTAGACAACACACAATGTAAAATAATGATAGGTTTTTCTGCGTTAATGGAAATCTATGCACATATTGCAAATGATAAGCTATAGACAGACTTTGTTCTGTCTTTTTATGTCCTGTGGACTGTGAATTACATTATTAAATGTATGGAGGGAGACAAACAAAAATAGGATTCGTGACATATGAATAAAATGTAAAATTCAAATTTCTGCCTGTATAGTTTTATTAGGACACAGGCACACTCATTCATACATCATCAGTGGCTGCTTTTCCCTATAGCATCAGAGTTGAGTAACTCTGAGAGAAACCATATGATCTACAGAATCTGAAGTATCTCTGGTAAAATGTTTGCTTACCATTGACAGATATAACTCTTCCTCAATAAGGAATAGTGAACATCATGTATAAGATAATAGGACTTTATATATTTTCATAATAGTGCTTTATATATCTACATTTTGTTTGTTGCTAGCTACGGCCCAAACTATTACCATATAACATATAACTTAAGATAAAACAGTTCATAATGATCTTCCTGACATTTTCCTTAGAAATGTAATACTTCAGAGAAGTATCTTAAGAAACCGTTCTTTCTAAATACATAGGGGAGTCTTTCTGTCAAATATTTAATGAGTACAATGCACTATTTCTGGACCCGTTCAGATTTTACAGCACAGAATAATACATTTGAGCCTGTGTTGCAGATTATTTCATTCTAGCAAGTCCACAGATGTGGACTTAACTGGAGTCAAGAAAAAAATTGACTAATACAGGAAAAAAGAGGGTCAGAGAAAGACTTCAGTAACTATTCTCTCCAAATCCATATTCCATGTACCTGCACAGAAGAATATTTGTGTCAAAAAATATTTGACATATTTTTAAATGCATTTGATATATTTGGAGGGAATGATTGGATATGACTGATGAGGGACAAAAAGGGTAAAAGACTTTTTTTCTAACATGCAAGACAGAGTACCATATTCTAGAACAGAGAATCTATGAACATAGTAGCTAATTTAAAGAGACAAGTGATAGAATTACTTTTGAAATATAGGGCTTTAAAGAGTGCATTCAAGATTTACTATGTAAATGAGTCTGACACAGGAGTGAAAACTGAGTTTTACATCTAGAATTTGAAGCCACCACCATGAAAGTGAGTTTGATATATTCACTGATATTTATTTAGTGTGTCTCTGTGGTTGGTATTGTCTTAGCTCAAGAAACTCAACAAGCAAGACAAAGTTCATGCTATTATAAAATTTAAGTAATCTGTTGACAAAGGCACAGCCTTTAACAGTAGTCAGAATAATGTATTTGACAGACATCACAGAGTACTATGGGACATATGGGAAGGGGTTTAACTTAAGGGTGAATGTACGGCAATAGACTTCTTGAAGGATTTATGTTCTTGAAGGATTTATGTTCAGATCTAAAGTTGAATAGAAGTCACTCTGGGAAAAAGCTGTGGGAGAAATGTTTGAGATTGAAGGAATGGCATTTGCAGAGCTGTCAAGGCAGGTGCTCAAATTTTTAGAAAGGACATTTTCGCTAGAGCATGGTGTTTAGGGAAGTGGACTGCATAATGTGATGGGAGAAGTGATCGTAGACAGATTGTGGAGCATCTTGTAAGAAATTTGGACTTAGTATGAAGGATAATGTAAGTCATGAAATCATCCAAAACGTAATGTATGTACTTTCATATTTAAGAAATTTACAAAGACAAAGTGGCGAAGGATAGAACCCAAGGGATATGCCAGTATTTACGGAGAGTTTATGAAAGAGATAAAGTCACAAATCATGTTTTAGTTTATTTCTCTATCCATTTAGCATTTACACCCAGAAATGTCCATGCCTTATGACCTTACAACTGATCTTAATCTAAGCAACATTTTTAGAAAGAAGAAATGACGAAGAAATAAATTGTTAGTATAGTTTGTCTTTTTGTTTGAGAAATTTGCTAAAAGCATTAGACCTACATTCCATCAGTCTGAAGATGTGAAAAGACATGTTTCCTTTCTTTGGTCCTTAGGCATAGCTGAAGAACTAGACAGGTTCAGCAAATGCTCAGGGATCAATCTCAGCAAAACTGTTTTTACACAGAATTATTATTTCAAAATAGGCATTAAAATTTCTCCAACTATGTTAGGCTTCCCATATACTTTTGTTTACAATTGAATTATTAGTTTTGAATTTCAGTGGGGTGAGGCACACTTACTTGTCCAGTGAATCCAAAGCATTTCTACAGATGTGCTTTTATCTTTTATTCAGGTACTGAATTCTGATTATGGGGAGAATATGGCAAAGGAAAGGTGATAGGAGTAGACATTCAACATGTATCTAGTGACAAACAGACAGCATACTGACTTCGCAGACAAATTCAGGGAGAGAGGCAAAATTATTTTCCCTGCCATCCTACTTAGGCCTCTGCAAAGCTTCAGATGAATTTTTTGAAGACTGCTGGAAGCAAAAAAGCAACTGTAAGATCCTATGCTCAGCTCCTGAATTTCTTCATCCCATCAACCCACTGGTTATTTTGCTGCTCCCTGCTCTGCTCTCTTCTTTGCTACCTTCAATTAACATAGTATCAAGTTCTATAGTCAATCCCTGTTAGATTTTCCTGTTGTGATTAATTTTTCTTCTTAGCATTCCTTCGGGATATGGCTTACAGCCTCTGCCCTCAAATACTCTATTCTTTCACCAGGGAACGTGGGGGGGAGGGGGCCATCAATAGGCATGTGCTTCTCTTCCTCTCCTGTCATCAGGAATAAGGGGTTGGCACGCAGTCCTCTATAAAAATACCCACAGCTGCTCTTTCAGTCATCCACTCACTCACCTCTTAGCCCATTGCCCTGTTCCTAACCCACAGTGGTAAGAGTCCATAGGATGGGTTAATTAAAGGAGGAATAGCATTATAATGACCCCAAAGAAGATGATACAAACGGAGCACGGTTGACTTGCCTTTTTCTGATTACTATCCCTCCCTCAACTACAATTTATAATCTCCACAGGAATTTCCATTGTTATTTTCACACCTGCATTTTTCTTTGCTGGCACTGGGAGGTTCCATTTGGGATCAGAAGATAGAGGTAAATCATGTTCTCCTTTTAGTGGACTGCATTATCCTCACATTTGGCAAGTAGAAACAAGTAAGTACTTGGCTTTTTCAGTCTCACAATAAATGTAGAAAAAGTCAATAAGTAAATATATTTGGATGAGCTAAAAAAAAAGTCTAAATTCTAATTGGGTTCACTATGAACGGAGATAATTGAGTGTCTTCATTTGTCCTCTTTGTCCTGATGAAGCCTTCAGACATTTTTCAGGATTAGGAAATGAAAAATAGGACTCAATATTATCAGGAATTAAAGAAAATTGTTCATTTTTTCTTTGGATAATACTGGGTTAGAGTCTTTCAGATTTTCACTCCACCTAAATTTATACATCAATTAATTCTGTTTTGCTATTATGTTTCTAACTTCCATTTTAGTAAGAAAAAATGGATCAGAGACATTTTAAGTGACGTAACTAATGGGAGATGTGTGCCAGCCATTAGTTGTGTGGTAATTAGGATTGAAGATGGAGAGAATGCAGGGAAGAAGGATCTTTGTCATTTGTACCACGAGCACTGCCAACTTCTCTTTGAGTGGCTCCAAAGCCAGCTGACCAGTGTACAATTGCACCTGGATATCACATCCAGAAAAGTGCAGGTATCAGTAATTTCACTTTGTTGTGAACTGAAGTGATTATAAAACCTAGACTAAGCTTTCAGGTCTCAAAGAGCATAAGAAAAAATAAAACTTACCTAATTTTTTCTCTTTAAGGCTTGCACTTGTAAATATAGCTTATCTGATATCCTAAGCAAGTGAAAACAACTTTAAACTGAACTCAACACCCAGAGGTGGGGAGCGTTAAAAAATGGAATCTTGTCTTGACTCATATTATAAACATATCTTTTCTCCCTGGTTTGGACAGATGGAGCCTTATTGGTTCCATGGTCAGTGTTATTATAATATGTTTGCTTCTTTTGATCTTTGGCACTGTCTCCTGAATCATTTTCCATTGTCTGCAAAAGGCCAGACCTATGAAAATGTACAAATTATTCTAACTCACAGTTATAAACAATTGGGAATATAATTCTGTGACAATCAATAATATCTAATATCTCAAGCTATCTAGAAAAATATTCTACTTCTCTGTTGGGTCTCCAAACCTCCACTTCTAATTAGGAGGAAACAGTTCCAGAAGTCTGATTTCTGACCCAGTGAGCAAGAATGAGGAACAGGATATAGACAGAGGTGGCAATTGTTATTTGTCTGGTATCCAGTATGTTCCTGTCCTTGCTCTGTTCATGTTTATCTTTTCCTGCAGACAAACTTGAAATCCAGGTGAAACCAACTGAGACCAATATGAAAACAAAAGGAAAAAAATGGTTAAGCCACAGCCTCCTGGCCATTAACAAAAAAGTAAACCCACCAGCACCATGAGAGATATGGTCGAGATCAAACTTGTAAGAAGAAGGGGAGGTGAGTGGAGCTCCTGGAAAACTGCCTTTGTCTCTAAAATCCGGCTACTGCAGACCCTCTAGCCTCTCCCTCTTATCCTCATATAAGTCCATTTTCCCTAATTTTGGGAGCGGAATTTTGAGATAATAGCCCACCATTTCATTAGGCTCCTGTTTAAACCCAGTTTTCTCCCACCAACTCTTCTCTGGGGTTTTTAATGATGAATGACAACTAGATTAACACCAGACCCAATCAATAATTAGAGTTATCTGCTCTGGCATACTCCTATACTGTTGATAGATCTGGAGTTAAGAAGACCTTAGTAGTCCATAACTGGTAATTGATAAAGAAGGATTATGTTTCCTAGTGTTCCTGAAATCATGTTGTCTATGCCTTCTAGGTTCTGACAGGAGGGAAGTGGGGAAGGAGCAACTGAATAAAAAAATATGAGAAGAAAATAAAGAAGAGAATTGGAGTTGGAAAAACAACAGGAGAAATGTAGAGTTCTCTGGAGTGAATTAGACTTATTTATTTGGGAACAAAAATATAATTTCAAAAAAATGCCTTGCTTCTTTCTCTTCATGTATTTCTTTTCCTATTGCTTAGGTTTCAAATTTTTTATGAAATGATTCTGTAAAAGGACATTTTTAAAAATAATGACATGAATGCAATTAAATTCAAAAAACAGAAATTAAATATCAAGATTCCTCCCTTCTTCATACAAATATTCTTTTTCACATCCTGTCATCACTCTTAGACTGGCTCCAGCATGGGATGCAGAGTATATGTTATGTCATTCACAACATTGTTTTTAGATTTTTCAAAATATATTATGCAACATGTAGAGCATGTTTTTTTTGTAAAAAAAAGTTAATAAGAAAAAAAAAACAAGCCAAAATAAAAATGTCAAATCTTTGCCAGATATAAATTGTTCTCCTAGGAACAATTTCCATAATGTGATAATGGATACAAGATATTTAATAACTATGAGCTAATGCTATTAGCTTTGAAAGCACTAATGTGAGTAAAATGTTGAAGATTAAGAACAAAAGAGAATGAGGATAAAGTAAAACATGGTCAGTGTAAGTCACTGATTATTTTGGACAAGAGCTATATTTTGTTGGTGATCATACATTTTTAAAAATACAGACATTGATCATTAGAACTGAAAAAATGTTAGGTTTATGTTTCCCATCTCTTGCTTTGTCATAAATTCACCTTGTTATCAGTGGTAAGAATATAGCTAAGAATGGCTATAAAAATTTCATAAATACCTCAAAATTCTGGACAATTGACACAATGATATATTTCTTTGAAATGTCTATTTCAAATGAGTACAAACACCATACATATCACACATATTTAAATTGGTTTCTCTTTTTCACTGCAGGAACATGACAATATTAATTAGACCTTAAACATCCTCAAGATTTATATTATAAAAAATGTTGATTATATGTTCTAAACATTTAGCTTAATTATGCCTAGATACAAAATGCAATATTCAGTCTAATCCATATGGTTTCATGATAAAAAAATTATATTCAATTCAAATAACATCTCTACAGGTGAGCTTTTCATTTTGACTCTTGTGTGAACTTTCAATCCACTAAAATATGAAATTATTCAATGCCTATAGTCAATCTCATTAATTAATTAATTAATTCCCTATTTATACTATGCCTACCCAAATTTACTATATTAGACATGAAGAAGTACATATAGAAGGTATAATAATTGTTGGAGGAGGACTGACATTTCTGTGAAAATGAAATACATGTAAATGCACAGTACAATTTGAAAATTACTATAAAAAGTATAGTGTTGTTATACTTTTATCCAAAAAGTGTTCTCTAAGTTCTTTTCTTACATCACAAAATATGAGTTAAAAGAGATTTGGAAATTGCACCTTCAGTGAAATGTATTATTTCCAATGAATTCAAGGGTTAAATAAACCTGCTGTCCAACACAAAGGCCAAGAGCAAATAGGAATATTTAAGTTTAAATTAACGAAAATCACACAGAATTAAAAGTTCAGTGTCACAGTTCAAAGGTTACCTTTCAAGCATTAATAGTGACTGCCATGTCTGAGAACTGAGACTACAGAGAAGTTCCATCATGACAGAAACTTTCTTAGACAGTATAGAAAATTGAGGTAACTTTCTCAATTCAAAAATCTATTTAATGTATTTAAATGCTATTTTGTAATTGTTGATATTATAATGGCAATGATCATTTCAGGACAATCACTGCTTTCTAAATTTAAATTAAAAACACCAAGCTCTGTATCAAAGGCAAGTTTCTTGATTTCAAGTTGACCATTATTTCCTAAAGAAGTCATATCAATAAAGCTAATTTATTTTTAGTAGTGTTGTGCTCATTGGTGTATTATTAGAACCTATACATGTACCTGATAATCATAGACTGAAAAATAAATACTGAAAACTAAAGTATAAATTAAATAAATAAATGAAAGCATTTTCTTGTTTCCAAAAGGCAGGTAGTTACTTGTTGACAAAAAAGAAAACTTGTGACACCTACTATCTTTCTTTTACATTCACCATTTCCAGGGAAGGAAGAGAATATATACTATTTTGAATATGAACTATAAAGAAATTTTAAAGTTAGTTTCAATGGACCTGAAAGAAAAGGAGGTATATCTTTCCTTTCTCTCTTCCCTTCCTACTTTGCTCCCTCTCTCATGCTCTTCTTTTCTTTCTAAAAGACCTGGCTAATCAATAGTAGCCCAGGACTATGACACAGGTCGATATCATAAGAAATAAAATATTTCATTTATTGGCCATAAGTCAATACAAAACACTATTTTAAAGCATAGTTTTGAGTGACATTTCTTAACAGTGAATTGTATCACATATGGAATAAGTTTTCAGAAATAAGTAGAGCATAGAAATAAATTGCTGAAAAAAGAATTTATGATGAATCAGAAAGTCATCTTCCACCCACCCAAGTTCATGGAGTAATTCATATTCATAACAAAATCACTTAAAACAAGAAAACTGTTTAGATAAGTTGTTCTTATTAACAGCAGAGTATTAAAAATAATATATATAATTTTATTTCTTTATATTTTGTTTTGCACATTATTTTAAATTTTAATATTGATGAGGTCTCTTTTTCCTTCTGATGGGAAAATATGGGTGGCTTTTAGCTTACTATGTTTATGAATGAAGTCAATTTCATGTTCATAGCTGAATTTTATACCTCAGTGATTCAAAGTGACAATTTTAAACCAAATATCTAAAAATAAACACAGTGAATTGTGAGCCTAAGTGTATTTAAAAAATGAGCATAATTTCAAAAAAGAAAAAGTAATTCTTGTGATTCTAAGAACCTGATTAAGACCAAGAGTCCTGGGGAGCATGGTGGTGTCAAGAAATGGCTGTTTTCCCTTTAAGTTATTTTTCACTTAAGCAATTACTACTTGGAATAAAGGTGTTTATATTGAAGTTGGGTTGGGTTACTAATAAGAATGCCACACAACTAGAAAGCAACACAATTCATCCTTAAGCAAATATTAAGAGAACTGAGGAATTCTAGAGTGATTTCTATAATTCTAGAGTGATTTGTGTAACTGTTCGGTTAGAAGCTGAACAGAGAGGATGACTTTTTCTCTTAACTTTACATTTTGAGAACAGAGGGCTGAGACAAAATTACATAGGTGGTTCCCTGATATTTATTTGGCAATGCAATACGTTGCTGTGATAATTTCTAGTCACTAATTTTAAAAAGTAGAAAAAGTATTGCAACTCCTTAAGTTTGCTTCCATCTGAAAAGTAAAACTATATCAAACATTGTCACAAAATGCATTGAGTGTCGATAAATTAACGTTAGTTACCCACACTGATTTTTCCAAAACATGAGTCACAGAACGTATTGTTCATTAAACTTTACAGACTGATATGTAAAGATTAAGCAAAAGGCTGCCAGACAGTATTGAAACCAAATCTCTATTATTACAAACTACTAAGAAACCTTAAAATTAGTTTCAATGGCCCTGAAAACCAATGAAGAATAACATTCCCTTCTTCCTTCCCCTTCCCTCCCCTTCCTTTCTGCCATAACTCATTTAATATTTTATATATCAAGTTTAACATTGTGGTTCAACTATTACTATTTTCAGATGTCCCAAGATATTAAACTATTTGCATTTGAGGTAAGATATTTATTTTGACTATAACCTGAACTACTGTCAGAGAAAATTGCAATAAAGAGATGAGATAAAACCCTACTTCTAAAAAATGGTTGAAATGAAAACATTTCAATTAAGTAGCACAGCATAATTTGCCCATCTACCTTTTGAATTTCACCTTATGTCATTAGAAGTTTTCTCCAGGAGTCAAGTTACATGTAGTGATAATATATATCAACCATTTTCTAATTTTAACTATGTTAAGAATCAAAATCTTTTCCTGGATCTCACAAATGATATAAAACCATGCATGCAAAGTGGAAAATAAGAATTCTATTTATGTGGATGTGAAGGGTGACTTACCTCTGTCAGTGTCATACAGGAAGACAAAACAGTTCCATTCATAGTGATCCAGCAGACTCAAGAGTGCTCCTCGTAAGGAAGGTCTTAGTTGCAGCACGAACTGGCTCTCCCCCTCAGTAGGGAAACTTGGCGTGATGAGGGAGATATGTAAGGCGCTGCAGAATGAGGTCAAGGTATGTACTGACCTCTTATCATAGAGTCCAAAAATGGCAAATACTCCTCTAGAATACTGGGAACAGACTGAAACAAATGAAAAAAAAAAGTGATTAGCATATTCTAAAATTCTTAATTTCCATGTCTACAGTCTATGAAATTTAAAAAAAAAAAAAGAACAGAATCATTGCTATGTCAGGAAAACAATTTAAGCAAAGGGTAAAAGTGAAGTGTGCAATTAACTGTATAATCAATTAATGAATTCTTGAGCTTGCATTGAGTGAGATAACAAGGGAGTATATACTTCATTCTTCAAGAAGCCAAGTTGAGCTAAAGAGACATTTGACTAAAATGAAATAATATGACATTTTATGATAATGTGGCAATTCTACGGTCAACTTTTAAATGTGACACATATGAATTTTTTTCTGTATGTCCTTAGACAAAAAAATATATTTTCAAAACTCCTAAATATAAATTAGAGCAACACTGAAATTACACAGTGACATTTTTTAAGTTATTACGTGCCTTTTCTATTTTGAATTAGACTGCTTTTGTTGAACTCAGCCTACTTGTTACCTATCGCACCTTGGTGTCCTCCTGTCTCACATTGGAAGATAGATAAGCTACTTGCAGACAACTGCATGAAGTTAAGACAAAGCAATTCCAAAACATAGCATAATAGAAGTGAGGTGACTTTTGGTAAAGAGATGAGGCAAAACTCTATGTTCTCTTTCTTTCTTCATGCTTCCAGTTGCAAGAAAAATGGGGAAAAATTCAAATAAACGAGGAAAAGAAAATTGTCTAGTCAAATTTTGTTCACTAATTAGATATGATTGATTTATATTCCAAACTTGGGTGACTGTTTCTAATTTACATTTTTGAAGATAAAAATCTGCATCAGAGGATAATCTTTTCCTGTTTATACAGTATAATAAGACTTTTAGAATTCCTACTTCTTACAGCTTAACACATATGGCTAAAGGGTGAATATTTCCCTGGCATATATATATATATATATATATATATATATATATATATATATATATATATCTAATTTTTGAGGTCTGTAATTCTTTAAAGTGTTCATGTTTTCTGATTTTAGTTACTAATTTTAGCCACTAAGTTCCTTAAGAAACCTGGAATAGGATGCAATCCAGAAATATCTTAGAAGTAATGTGTTGTGACACAAAGAAATTGATTTTCTTCTGTTTAGCAGATTCTTGGGTTTTAGGAAATTATGAAACATAATTAAATAAGGTAAATGAAAAATCCAATAGGGTTCTTTAGTTCTTATTATATATTCCTCTGGAAATTGGGGATAAAGTTGCATCAATTTATTTTAAACAGAAGAGGGTACAATAAACAGAAAATGAATAGGTTTGTAGGTTCTTTAATGACATGCTTTAAAGCTAGTATATATATCTATATCTATATATATCTATATATATATCTATATATATCTATATATAGATATATATATAGATATATATATTCTGGAAAATCTAAACTCCAACTAAGGGGCCAGAATTTGTATTTAAATAGACAAGGTTAGAAATAACATTAAAATATAGACAGCAACTACAAAAAAGTTCAAGCTCTAGTACTTTTACATATTAGACAGGTGACCTGGTTAAATTACTTCATGTTTCTTGTTTTTGTACATTTTTTTGAACATTGTACGAATGTACAATGTTCCACGGATTAAATAAGATAACAGATGTAAAACAACTATCCTAAAAAGATAAACAAAGAAATACGTGGCAGACTTCATGAACAAATTTTCTATATGCATGCATAATTAAAGTAGTTCATTATTTAGTAGAAGAATAAAAGGCTAAATTTGCAGTTTGCTCAAAACCAAGGACAGAGATATTCAGATTGTGTAGAACAGTTATTTTCATGGATATTGCATTAGAATTTATACAGAAATTCTAGCAAGCAAGAACACCCAATTCCAATTCTAAGCTCATCCAGGAAACGGAATTTGATTATTTGAATAGACTGACCATCCTGGAAGACTTGTTCTGACAGAGTGACTGGATGTAATTTTGTTGCAAGATAATGAACCATTTGGGCATCTTGGATTTAAACTCAGTTCAGTTTCTGTTACATAAGTGGTTGGCTAAATCAAGTCACTGAATGGGACCTTAACCTTATGAGTCTTCCACCAAGCCTTGGATGCATTTGTTTAAGTGCTATATATTTAGCATATAACCTGGAGTTACTCAGCATTTTTATGCCTTCATATTTTCTTATTCTCTTGATTTTCACACACACGAGCACCCCCTCTCAATCAACCTTTATGTAGTAAATAGTATAGCTCAATTAGTTTTAGCTTATGTTACTGAAAAAAAAATGTAAATGAAAAAATTTAAAATTCAAAGCCTAGTATCTTGGCATTCAGTTTGATTCTGAAACTACTCAGAAGTTTGAATACTTGCTAAAGAAAATTTAAGCAAGGAAGATTTACAAGTTATGCAATTTAAATAACTCAGGCATAAAACAAACATTTATATAATATTTTCTTTTATAAAAGCAAACCATTGTTAAGTTTGAGTTTCCAAATTGTGTTTTACTAGGAACTTCAAAAGTATCCTTGGAGGACTTGCATTGTTTTGCATGGGATACTTGAAATGGCAGAAACAGGTAATTTGGATCCTTCACCTGGAATCTTCATACACCCTCACTCTCTCCCTCTCCCCTCCCCCCGAAATCCAAAAGCACTCCTGGTTTCATCTATTTAAAATATTGGGCTACTTTAATGATAAAGTTTATGTGCAAAAGTATCACACTCCCAAATATATATATATTGCACAAAACCCCTCTATTGTTATATCCTACTATATGGTTTTAAATCTAATCTTTATGACCTTCCACTATTTTGGTTCTTGCTATGCTATGTAAATAGTGATTTATTTCACTCAGCAAAGTTAATATTTTCTGATATTTAATTATTTTCTGCCTGTGTTCATTCATTTAATTATTTTCTGCCTGTGTTCATTCATTATCATAATTATTCTGAAGTCATCTGTTATTCAGTTGCTTATAGACTTATTTAAAATTATAATATTATAGTAATAACTTTGTTTTGTCACATTTTACTTTCCCTTTCAAATTTCCAGTCTCAGTATTATTCTTTTAAATTATATTTTATCTATCTAATCTAGATTACAGGCATGGCAGTGGGGGGATTATTGGATTTTCCATGTATGTGAATCAGCTGTCAGTTAAATGTTACTCTCAGTGTGATACCCTGGATAGTGCTTCATTTAGTTTAATAAGTTCAATTTAAACATATAATTATTTCCATATTTAGTGTTATAATAGAACTTTGCAAACATTCAAATCAAAATTTGCCTGGTTGTATTTTATGACATCCATTACTGTCTAGTATAAAATAATTATTCAGATAATGGAACTTCTTTAACTAGATAAATGCATACACAAATTAATGAAGAGTAAACTAAGCTGAATAGGAATGTGTTTAGAATACATGATAGGAAAACAAACTGAATTTTAAAGTTCTTGTATAACATGACCAAATAAAAGAAACAAGAATTAAAGGCTTAGTCACTAAATAGATGCAGTTCTATTAGACTGATACTTATTTTGGGATACAAACACTAATCAAAGTATGACTTTCAGTGAAATAATCGTTGTAATTGTAAGTACATATTTTATATTCTGCTTCACTAATGAGATTGATTGGATTGTGTATTATGTAAGTAAATGCATAATATAAAGACATAGTAATCTTCCATTCATCTTTAACCTGATGGTAATAACTAATGAAATCTGTCTTGTTGTTAGGTACTCACCCAGCTTTATTCCAGATGCCAATTCAAATTTATATAATTTAGGTAATGTATAACCCTAAATGATATACAAATCAAATCAAATGGTTTTAACTAACTGTTTCTCAAATTGTGGGACTTAAATTCATGTGATCTTCTGATGCTTCTGTGACACTGTAGTTTGGACAGAAAGATCACATACAGCATCCTATTGTACTTTTTGGATGTTCATGTTACCTCTGTTTTTAAGGCTTCCTCTACATGCTTTTAAGGAAGCTAAACCTATTTTTACTTTATCAGACAGAGAACACTCATAACATTCCGCTAGACACTATTATTGGAGAAAATCTTCATTTTACATTTTTCAATGTTTCCAACTCATTTTGCACCTGTACTGCCAGTCACCAAAACCACTCTCAACAATGATGCTAATGAGCAACTAAACCCTAAATCCTCTGCTGTTTCACACTCTTGGACCTATCTCTCAAAAACTCCCTGTCTGGTTTTCTAACACTGCAACTTGTCTTCCTCTATCTCTCTGAGCATTTCTCAGTGTCTTTGAACAGCTTTTCCCTCTGCTCATTTAAAGATGGTGAATCTTCTAATTTTGCCTCTCCTTACTCACCTTTTCTCTCTAAATATAGTTCCAAGGTGAAAACGACTAATTTTTTTTTGCCAATTTTCACCTATGTAATCATTATCCCCCAACTATACCATCTACATCAAATTTTCCTGTTATACCCCTCATCTATTTATCTAATTGTCCTTCACCACTCCTGTGTTACAGTGAGTTTTACAGCAGTATTTTCCATATCACATTATATTGTAGAACTCTGCCACTTCCCCATTCAAAGTTGGAGTATATTCTCTTTACTTGGGCAGCTTAGATAATGTCTCAGCTATAAAGATATGGCATAAAAGAGTATATGTGACTTTTGAGACAATGATGCATGCTTCTTCTGGAAACACATTATTTACTCAGTCACCATGCCATGAGAAAGTCCAATGGAGCCACAGAAAAAGAACCATAACAAATATTTGTCTAAGTACCAGATAGGATGCAAACTGGCAGTTGAATAACCTTTGCAGAATAAATGCATACTCCAACCTGCTATTAAAATGCTCTCATTGATATGGTAGGAAGTAAAGATTTGCTGCAAATATAAAAACAGCACAAAATAAATGACTTATTTTAAGCAAATTACATTGTATTGGTTTGTTATGTAGATACAAATGATCAGAACTATATCTGTTCCCACTCTTCAGGATGTGACTATATGTAAGTACTCAGTGAATAATTTTTTATAAATTAACGATAAGTGTCAGTTATCTATTTTCAAAAATGTCTTAGTATTGAGCATATTTTTTTGTTATTTTCTGTCACAACTACTGCTTTCATGACAATGTCTTGAAAAAGTCTGTGTGAGAATTTAAAGAAACTGTTATAGAAAGTTATTTTTACAATATGATTTTGCATTTACTTCTATCAAGCACCCTGAAGTGTGTGATCTGTTTGTGAGTGTATGTCATGTATGCATGTCTATGAATTTTTCATTTTATAAACTTCTACAAAGTGTACAGCATGTATATTTTTATAGGAAATTGACACAAGGCAGATATGTTTGTGAAAATTTCTCATTGGAGACTAATTTTTTTTCTTTTTTGTTAAAAACAAGGCAGGCATCTGAGTCTGTATTTTATCAGTATGGGCAAGACCTAATTTGTGTGGTAGTCTCACCTCCAAAACATGTTGGTTGTTGGGTCCTGGCTTTTCATGCTTGTTCCTACTCAAGTACCCTTAGGAAAGTCATATTGTCCACTCTTGTTTTCGATTCCTTTGTATACTTTCTCTACTTTCTTGTAAAGTCACTGAGCATTTAAAAAGTCTTGCAATTAGAATGTTTAAAAAGAACTGTTATAAAATCAGTAATTATTATGAAATCAGATGATCAGATGTCTTTCCTGCCTATGATTCTAAGATGCTATGGTCTAGAGTAGGAATTTCATCCAAATTTATGTTTGCGATTGCTCTAAAAATATTTTGTTTTTTTTACATATCATCTCATTTGTGCAGAAATATTTTTTAGCAAACCCTCCCTAATTTCCTTTGACTGACTTAGTGAACCTCTTATTTGGTCATAATAATCTGAGTACTTGATTAAAAAAAAGTCACAACTGACTTGTTTTTAGTTATTTGCTATTGCCCACACTGTATATATAATTATATGCAATGCATACAATTAAATATATTACATTTGTTATTTATCCTTGGCAGTAGTATGTGTTTCCTGAAAGTCTTATTTATTTTTCATTTCAGTAAGTGCAAATCATACACTTGCTGTGAACAGGTGAATAAACCACAGTGGTATTTTAAAGAACATAATTTTGCATAATTTCATATTATCATTACCTCAGAAACTTTATTATTCCCTTACTATTATCACAGTATAACAGAATTATTTGTCTTTCTCTTAGCTATTAGGCCTATATGTAAAATTATTACTAATGTTACATGTTGCACACATTATCATATGTATGCATGTTTGTAAACATATTCAACATATTATTATTGCAGGTATTAGGTAGTATAATCAGAAATCTTGTCTATTAATATTGGAAGAATAAAGTGTATTAACTTTGTTTTAGTTAATATCAACAACAGAATGTTACCAAACCAGAAATGTTGATCAATTAATTGATGAGCTGATCAGTTCAGGGGAAAATGGTCAGGAGAAATGAGAAAAAGCAGGTAGTTATAGAATTACTGATTCTAAAATCAACAAAGAGGAAAGTACAGGATGTTCATATTCTTATGAACACAACAGTAGATAAGAAAAGAACATGTTGGAAGAAGGTCAATTTCAACACAGTTCTCCATAAGATGGAACTCCGTAGGTCCCATTCTTAGTTGTCATGGTTAAACGCCTTCTCTGTATTTGTATATATGTATATTTTATATATTTTAAAAATTTGTATATATATATATGTCATTTTACCAATTCAAATGCTCTTTAAAATGGTAGTGGGAAAAACACATTAACTTGTGACTACATTTTACAGACTATAGTAGTGTTTGAGATGAGTCTGAAATAGGTAAGCTTATAGGTATGGGACAATGAAAGTATATCCATTGTTCTGGGTGTACTGTCCTGGTCCTAAAATTCTCATGGATTTTTCAGTGTAAGCATAATTGGCCACTGGCTCATCTGTTCTGTCTATTACCCAGGTGGAGCCCCAAGAAGTGAACACAATCTCCTGCTCTGATGACTCTAGCTCTTTGTTCATGATAATGTAAGACTCACAACAGGAGGCAGCAAATGTCCTTAGTAAATACGTTGATGCATGAAAGCACCCACTTGATACTTATTGAATGAATGAAATTGTGGTTTCTGGTAAAGAAATAAAACACACTAACCGAGTGAAGGAATACCTGTCTGAGAGCTACAAAAAGCTACTTTCAGGTTGCTGAATTGTCTCTAGCACTGAAAAGTTTTTATTTCTGCCAAGAGTCTAGGCAATTAACTTTCTGTTCTTTGGACTTTCTCTCCTCCCCTCCCTTTCAACCTATATCAATTCACCATTAGTTTTCAGTTAAAAAGACAGTCCGAAAACTACTATTCTGACAGAAATTTAATGATTATAAGGAAATCAATTGTAATAATAATTATATCTCAAAATTATTTCAATTCAAATTCAAATGAGAAAATCCTGGTTTTCACAATTGACAAAAACATTTTTATATTTAATAACTTAATAAAGTTAAAGTGACTTTGTATCTTTATTTTATTTTCACTAGCTAGAATATGAATCTATGAATTAATCCAGCTGTATAGAGTTACATGTGAAATACTATGAATTATATGTATAAGAATTAATACATATTAATTAAAATTAATATTAGAATTAATACATAGAATTAATATCAGTTCTATGTATTAATTCTATGTACTGCCACCACTTCCCATTTCCCCTCCACAGCCCTTGGTCTTAGACAGACCTGGTTAGAGTTTTCCACTCTGCATCTTCCTAATTTCTGTCAATTTTCAGAATCTTGCCATTTATATTCTTTAAAATAAATATCATCATTCTGGTTTTAGAAATAGGTTCTCTTAAAACACTGACAGCTTACTTGAAATCTTTACAATTAGGAAGCATTTTTATACATTTTCCTTCTTTCTCTGATGTTTGTTAAAATGATATTTTCTTCATGTTCATATTTGAAAAGTCTCCATCAGATGTTGCATAGAGCATGCTGAGCCCAGAATTCATTTATTTATGCCTGTAAGGCATTATCATAGGTTATTAATATGTAAAAACTAATTTTCTTAGAATTCTAAATGATGGTTAGCTATAGCACATAAAGCAACTGAAGCTAATCATCATAAGTTGAAATGCAAATTATACAAAAATATTTCACTTTAATTATATCACAATTAAGTACTTTCACTTTCTCAGATGTCTTCTCTGAGGCTGCTTCTGGACAATGCCATCAAAGATCATAATGAAATGTAATTATGGGCTGCACTTACACAGCCCCACACATGCGCCCCTTCAGTTTAATGACAGCTCAACTAGAAAGCACATTTCAATCCTAAATTAAACTAATTGAGAGTTCAGTTAAAATACACAAGCTTGTTTGCACATTGCTTTCCGGAGTCAGACTATCATAATGGAAGTACATGACTCATTTGTTTCTAAGACCTATAAAGGAAGAAGCAGAAGGCTATTTGCAACACTCAGCAAGATAAGCAAGATTCCATTCAGTGTAAAGATGGCTTCCTTGGCAGTCATTTGGGTGTTGCAAAGATCACATCTTTCTTTTGTACAGCCATAAGGATACAAGAAGTGGGTCTTTAGAAGGAAGGGAGGTGAGAAGAAAGGAAGAAGCCAATTTTAAATCATAGTAGAGTTGTTTGGCTCTTTACTTGTCAACTTCCAATCACTTGAAGAAAAGTGTAGGCGAAACAGAACCCAATGATTTACTGTTTAACATTCAAGAATTTGGAATATATTTTTACCTTTAAGTGGTTCCTAAATGGAAACATATTTGATTCATCATCTATATTTTATACCATATAACTGGGATACAAAATTGCAGTAGGATTCTTTTTATGCTAGAGAAACACATTTTCAAGGACCTAAATAATACGCTGAAAGGTTTTTTTCATCAGATGAGACACAGCTGTCTTCCTGAAAAGCATTTAAATACATCATGGGAGTGGATAACATCAAATTAAAAATGGAATGGAATAATATTTGGCAGATATTTGAGTGGGTTTTAGAAACTGTTCTCATGAATATTATGCTTCCTGAATAAATTGAAGTATCATCATGTATTTTGGATGCAAATTTTGTGACATTTGTTTAATGTCTGTCTATACTACTATACATAACTCCATGGTAGTAAGGTCTTTGTTTTAATCATCTTTCCCTTCCCCCCTCCCGCATCCAACATAATGCTTAGCACAACGTTATAGACAAGAAATCTTACTGAATAGAGAATCAAATGAATGGTGGCAAAAGAAGAGGTCGATTGTGAAAGATACTTGAGATTCATAGAAATATTGGTCCTTATTCATCTTTTTAAATGGAACAGTTATTTGAAGCAAAAATCACATGTAAAATGGTGTTTCATGAAAGAATGTAATGCCTTGTTGTATTTAGAGGTGACACAATTTACCAGTTAATTTACATACAATACTTTGGAATTCAGTTTACAAACTTTAAATGGGAACGTCTATTCTGTGCTTTTAGGTTAAGGAGACATACAATATACAAAGTAGGCCCTCTTATTAGAAGTGTGTGCATTTTATGTGTGTGTATGTATGTATGTATGTATGTATGTATTTCAAGGCCATGATTAAGGATGAGTGAGTCATCCGCGCAGCTAACTGGAAAAGAAAATTTAACAAATCTCTACTATGTGTTAGATACTGTAATACTTGTATTAATAATTTCATTCAAACTTCATAACAGTCTTACAAGGTAATACTGTTTTCTTTTTTCTTTCTTTAAGATAATACATGAAGTTAGGAAGCTTGTATAAATTTAACGTACAAGAGGTGAAAGAACAATTTTCAAACCATTTCTAGTTCCTAAGTTTATGCTCATTCTATTCTACCACTTGAAAAAAAATCTCTGGTTAAGCATTTCTTTCATCCTGTACTGCTGAAGGGATTTTGACCATTATACATTTATTGCTACTGGAAGAGGCACTGTAAGAATACTTACACTTCATGGAAACAGAAGTAGGTCTTAAGGGATTATGGAAAATTGGTTTCTTGTTAGAAAGCTCTTCTTAAAGCAAAGCAAGTTTTAGCTGTCAACTTTAAGAGGACAAATACACACACACACACACAAAACTCAGGCAAGAAAGACAGCTAAAACATTAGTTGATGTTTTGGTATGGCAGGGAAAGAGTGGGAGTGATGGTACTGCACAGTTCTTGGAAGAGAATTGATTGTAATCATTGCTAAGTAGAAACATCTGCATGATTTGATTTCTTCACATATTAAAAAGGATACAAAATTATTTTTCTCATTCTAGAATATAACCTTAGAATCAGTAGTCAGATGATAGTAATATCATAAAATAGCTGCTTTAATTGTATTGTGATAAATTATTTTGCTTTTATAAAATTTCAAGAACAACTTGTCCAGCATCTGGAAGGTATTCTAAGCAGGAAAACAAAATAGAAACAATTGTTCCAGTTAATTCGTAGATCAAAGTTACATTTTGAAGAGTTTTTGATTTTTAAAACCACTTCTAGAGTTTTCATAAAACCCTATAAAATTCTTTACTTCTTTCCTCTAAATGGTTAGGTTATAAACTATTGATAATAATACTTTGTCCCCTATGATATTAAACGATGATACTTTATTCAAAGTATATTATTATTTGTCAGTATTTCTGTGCTTGTTTGTCTGTATGTGCTTGTCTGAGTGTGACTGTGTGAAATGAAAACAGAAAATGTTTTTGGATTCTGTGAATTAGAATATGGTTTATTGTAATAGTCACTATAATATTCTTAAAGCATTAAAACTTGAAGTATACATTTCTTTCCTTTTATACCCAACTGGTATTTTTGGTATACTAAAATGGTATAGCAATTGATATTTTTTCCAGTAATTTTTCTATTTGTATAATAGTAGTACTTATGACAAAGTTTAGGCTTTCTACTAAAACATTTCAAAAACAACTGAAAGTTAAGTGTTCGTTTATTAATAAAATAAAATTCATTCTATGCTATTAAAGAAATTACACAATATGACATTTCATTATGTATATAAAGTGATTTATGTTAAGTGAAGAACAGCCTAATAGACATGTACACTACATTATCTATTAAACTGGGAGATCATAAATTTTTTCCATATAATTTGCTTGGTCTGTTAACGGAAAAAAAGAATCAGTTCAAGAAATTATAATATGAAGATCCACAGTTTTATGAATAATCATGACCATTTCAAATATAAAAGTTTTGTGGCATAGCCAACCTTGTTTTAGAGAGGTATAACATTAAAGACTATTTCAATGTGGCTCTTTAGTCACCTGGTTAATCATCTATGAGTAACTTCTTCTAAGTGTAGACTGCAGAGTTCAACTATCTCCTTTAGGGACTGGGTAAAACCTGTGAAAGACAGCACATGAGTGATGCCAAGAGGTACCCAGTGTGACTGGGGAATTAAAATTTTCGCCGAATTTTTAAGTGTTATAATTTGGGACTATTCTGATGATTGAAAAATGCTGGCTACCTATTCAAATATTATTTATTTAGAGTGAGTCATAACTATTATTGAGAGCAGCATACTGCTTGAGCTGACAGTTGTCTAGAACTGCCCTCTGCTCATTTAGGTTTGACATATTTTGCCAAACAAAATTTTTGATCCTCCCAGTGCTCATTTTAACCAGGTACTCTTATATTTGTGCTGTTTATTATCAATGTTAAAAAGTCCATATGCAAGTGTGCCTTCTGCTAGTGTCAAGGAGAAAATGTCTTTGCTGGGAGAGGAAGATATGTAAGAGACTATTGGATGAACTTTATTTTCACAGAAGAGGAAAGTGAAGTTCTTGGCTATGAAGTCACTTGCTGGTTGCCTTTACATACTGACAAAGTAGAGGTCCTTAACTTAGAATGAAAAATGAAACCACAAAATACAAAAATGGAGGTAAGAAATTTAACATCAAAAACTACTTATAAATTAAAAGACACTGAAATTTATAGACTTTATTAGCTATTACGAAGGTGGGGGCAGAGACGATAGCAAACAGGAAGTATTCAACATAAATTACTGTTTTACATAGTGAAATATTATATAGTGTAATTTTTTTTAATTGCATAGAGTGAAATCAAGAAAGGATAGTACACACTATCCTATGGTCTGGTGTTATTTAAACTACATTTCATGAAATCACTGTACTCAAGAGAGTATGACAAATACTTCCATAGATTTTCATTTGGGGTCAGAGGAGTTTTTAATTCCGTGAATATTTATTCATTAATGCATCATGCTATATAAACTATTCTCCTTTGTCTTACTGAATGAAAATGAATTACTTAATTCTTTTATTCACTTACATGTGGGCAGATAAACACACAAGCCAGGAACCACTATTTTGAGAAATATTAAATAGGTAGTTGAATACAAATATCTAATACTAGAGACAGAAATTTTGAATATATATAAGCAATTAATAGTATCTGAATTAAAGTATCAGAAATAGATATTTATAAAAAACAGAGAGATTAGCAAAATAGTCTTAGTGGAAAAGTACAGGATTTAGGAGGCCACGAGAATGTGCTATTATGGACCCCAACAGAAAAAGTGCTTCAAGTGGAAAGGGGGATATTTAACATCAAATACAAAGGATGTTATGAGAACAAAAATCACTGGAAGTCTAATATGAACCAGGGCAAAACAAGAGCAAAACAAAACCTTCATGTTACAAAAACTACATCAAATACATTTACTTGCAAAAAATGTGAGTTTCATATATCATATTTCATATGCATATGAAATATATGATACATATGACCTTTGTAGTTTTAGCCACCCCTATATAAATATTAATAAAATATCTAAAGTGTGGTTTCATCCAATAATGTAATATTGAAGATGCCACAGCATTTTGTTATTTTCTTAGACTGTGGTGACTTTATTACAATAGGTAGGAGTTTACAAAATTGTATTAATTTTTTCAACATCATAAGGTTTTTAATTACTTGGAGTGCATGATGTATCGGAAAGGTAAGTTTGCTAACATGATGAATTTACTTTAGGACGTTGATTTGGGCACAAGAAAGATGATATAAGAAATATAAGCTATAGAAAGGGTATGTAAATGTGGGCTGCACAGTTTGAATATATCATGTATGTGAAAGTAATGTGCAAACTGTGAGTAACAAAATTGAAGAGCATAATGGATGTTTGTCATTTTTTTGACATCTCATTTGAAATACATGTCTGTATTTAGGTACTTGATGAGTATTGGTGTGTGTTGTTTCCCTAGCCTCCCTAGCAATGAAGTCAGTTAGCAACTTTTTGCCCTCAATTCCAAATATACTTTTCTTTAATGGGTGTGATACTGGTGCTGGTTCCTCTGAATGCTCTCCTTTACCAGCTAGTTTTAGTTAACAGAGGACAGTAGCGTTACCATACAAGGAGATGGTAACAGACATATCATTTTAGGGTTGGCTATCCATCAGTATATTGCTATGTGGTTTTCTCCTTTGAGGAGCTTTAGGGGCAAACCCACCCCAGCTCCCATAGCCCTCCAGTCCCATGCTTCTAGGTCTCTCAGTAGAACCCTCCGGCAACATACTGCTACTTCTATAAATCTACACACCCTCCACACAGCAACAATTACAAAAAGCTTCCAGAGTTCTGACTCAGTTGGTTCTATTGAACCATTTGCTCTGGATACCTCTAAAATCATCACTGGTCTGCAAACACAGGCAAATTGCTTAGCCATCTGCAGGCTGCAGTTTACTATGTTGCTGCACCCTCATTGAAGAGGACTGGATTTCAACCTTAGCAGGGAACTTTCTCTTAGTCTTTAATTCCTTTAAGTCACTCTTCCTCTGTCTAGGGATCATAGCTACCTGAGAGTTATTGTATGGATTTTAGTATTTAACTTCCTTCTACTACTTACTGATTCTTTATGCTAATCCTGCTCCCCGCTCCTTGCGAATTTTGTAGTTTCTGCCTTATTACTAGACTGACAGAATTCATGATCTGGAGTTTGCCAATTAAAGTAGGTGTTACTGATGTCCTACAGGGTAGCAGGTGCATAGGTTTTAATCTAAACATTATCTCAGTGCAAGACTGTGAACTTTGAATAAGAATAATGCAGACAATAGCAAGAATGCCTTCACTGGACCATTTTGTGGTCAATTTGACCAATGTTCATCCCTCAATATCCTAAATCTAGTTATCCATTCTGGTACTTAGTAACTTAGAACTTAATAATTCTTGCATAAATTATATACTGCTTTTTTTTTTTTTTAATCTTAAGTGAGTCAAAATTAGTTACTGTCCCTAACTGCCTGGAACACTATTAGAAATAACTGAAACTCACTGACTGCCTGGTTCATTTCAAGCACTGTTCTAATTATTCTATATCTAGTACTGAAACTCAGTGCCCCTCCCCAACCCTTGGGGGCGTGGCAGTTAAAAACTCATAGCAGTTAAAAACTGGCAGAAGAAGCAGCAGAGAGAGGATTTGCATGAGGAACAGAACCATGTGAAGCTGAGGTTTTGACACCTGGAGAAGGACGTGGGAGAGGGCTTTTGGAGAGGAGAGAAGAGAATGGCAGGCAGGCAAATTGTAGCTTGAGTGACCAGGCTCTGCAGAAGTCCCCTGAAAGAATGACTGGGTGGTGGAGAGAAGTCAGCTGAGGAGTGGCCAGTGTAGAGAGTGTGACACCACAGCAAGGTGGCCTGGAAAGCTGGTACCTGATAATGTCCAGAAATTTGGAAAGCTGATTTGTGCATCAACGATTGTGGAAGAAGTTTGAAGCACCTTGAAGAAGAGGAGCAGTTTGGGATATTGGATATAGAGAGGAAGAAAAGAGAAGATGCCAGAGAAAGACTGGGCTTTGCAGAGTGCCAACCTCTGAGGTTTCGAGGGGCAAAGGGACACCATCTTGGACTGTGTCATTGTGACCTTAGGGACTGAGAATGGTGACTGGGGTAAGATAACTACCATTGGTGGTTTTAAGGACTTTTCATTTTCCCTGTTGAACTCCCTTGTTAATAAAATCCCTTGTAAAACTGCATTTTGAGTGGCAACTGCTTTGTGCGGTGATACAGATCTGGGGCTTGTAAATTGGAGGTTTTTGCCTCCTTTTCAACCTGATTTCAGTACCACATAAAATCTTCATCCAAATCTATGAGGTATCAATTACCAAAGATGAAGTCAGAGCCCAGAGAGAGAGGAAGATGTTCAAGTTCAAAGAACTTAGTAGTAGAGATAACATTCAAATTCATACATTGATCACTTAAAGCCAGTGCTCTTAATTGCAACTACAGACATTTTCTTTATCATCTTTTCAACAATGTGGTCAGATGTTTTTAAGAAATATGGTCAGTTTTATTGTCCCCCCCAAGAACACAGGAATACTTGAGTATGCGTTAATTGTCCCCAAATAACAGACTATATTTGAGGGAGAGAGAAAATTATATTTGAGGGAGAGAGAAAAATAATCTCTTTATCATTGATGTTCCAATCCAAAGCTCAACTTTTAGTGAGTTTTGAGGCCAAACTGAATCAACTATTTCCCTGGATAACTTTTTCTGGGAAATCTATTTCTCAGAGTTCCACAAAAAGCTGATATGTAGGGACATTTGAGTGAGATAAATTCTCTGTCCAATGAATGGGGGAAAGAGGAGGATCAGGTGGGATTAAGGTTAATTCCCACTAAAATTGAGGGAAATAAAGTTAGTGGGGATAAGATTTCTCATAGTCTGAATAATTTTCTTTCCTAGGATTTACAGACCCTAACTTTATAACTTGCTCTTTGGAATGTCATCTTAAAAACTTACTGTAAATGCTGTTCATTTAATACTTTTAGTTTGATACATTGGTATCTTTTAGTCTAGTAAATTTATTAAGATTTATATTTTCAACTGGGCATGATGGTGCATGCCTGTAAGTGGCAGCCTAGGAAGCTGCGATCAGTGCCAGGGTTGCGGTTTGAGTCACGGCGGGGGCACAGAGCGAGAGCTAGTTCCCAAAAATATATCTGGGCACATGCCTATAATCCCAGCTACCTGAAAAGCTGAGGCTGGGGATTGCTTGAGTCTGTGATACCCCAGGCAACTTGAGCCTGTGGTTCCATAGACAAAAATAGCGAGACCTAGCCTCAAAAAAAATTTTTAGATTTTAGTTTTAGATGTGTAGTGATATAATACAGTAAGTAGTTCCTTAGGGATATTAGTTTAAAAGACAGGGTAGGGCACCTAATACTCAATCACTGGACCATTTTAGAAAAAGGAATGGTTTAAACAATTTAAAGAGCCCATTACACTCAACTACATTTTAAAAATTGCATAATTTGATTAAATTGACATTTAAATGTCAAGTGCTTTTCCAGCATTTCCTTTCTCATGATTGCTCACTGCTGAGACATTCCTGTGTAATTAGGAAGATTTTTCTCCTCTTCTCCTTTTTCTTTTTTAGTCAGTTCATCTTTTCAGCCTCACTCATTGACAGGTTCTAGGGTCCAGCTGTCTTCTCCCTTGAAATAAATTGTCGGTCACTGAGTTATTTTAATTCCAAAATTTTAATACTTAATTAATTAAAAATCATTTAAAATAAATATTAAATTGGTTGATTTATAGATATGACAGATTCTAAGTGTGATTGTACTATTAATGTTGGCAATATATCAAAAATGCCCAAAGAATGCTGTTTGGTTGAGAATTTTTAATTTATAAATATGTAGCCCTATTTTTTGTTTTCCATGTGTATTTCAATAGAGATAAAGTATGGTTAGACTATCTTTAAAAAAAGCATATATATATATATATATATATATATATATATAGCTAAACTTAAATATAGCTGTTGGGAAGTACAAATTAAATAATACCACATTAACTTTTAAAATTAGAAAATAATACTCAATATTGGCAAAGTCATGGAATTGTTTAGTGGTGATAGAAGCATGAATTCATATAACTGGTAAGTAATGCAGTATATGAGTACCTAGAAAAAGTCTTAAAAACTTGTATATCAAGCAGTTTGTGAAGCTATCCTAAAGACAAGTGCATAAAGATGTTTCATCTTAGTAATGGAAAAGTAGCAGAACACTTGCAACAATTTATTTTATGAAACTGAAATGTTTCATGCTTGAATCATTAGAAAAATAGTAAAAGACTGCATCCTGATAGATCACTTATCTATAAGTGTAGGACACAAAATTTTTAGCAATAATGTCAACATATCAAATTTAATTTATAACTGGGGGGACTTTATTTAGAATACAAGAAATAATGGCTGATTCTTCTATAAAGAGTAAACAGTCTATAAGTTCAAGTCCAACGTCCCAACTAATATCTTTACCACTAGTGTATCTTGAACCATGTAAACTTTTCCTCTATAATATTGATGACTGGGAAGAATAAGATTCAGCCTACTATGGGAATAACTGACTGCAGAGTGTTCCAGGAAAATGGAGAAAAAGATAAAGTTCAGAATTAATAATTGCACAAGTAACTTGTACAATTACTTATTTAATTAAGTTCTTCTTTTCTCTTTGGTTGTAAACCCCCCTAGGGCAGGAACTTCTGCAGAGATCTAGTGCAGTGCTTTGCACTATTAATAAAATGTTTGTAGAAGCAATAAAACAAATCCAACTACAGAATATTCCATCAAGTTTATATGAGTCCAGGTTGATAGATCATTTTTTACAAATAACAAAACACATTCCCAGATATTATGCTGTGAACATAAATTAAACCACAAGTGTTCTTGCATTTTGTATGTTCACAGTTAGTTTGGGAGAACAGAGGAGACAATGGGAAAATGGAAATGAAAATCTGCCAGAAAGTAACACAAGGACAAAAGGGTATTCCAGTTTCTAGGAATAAATAGAAACACTGAAATAAATAGAAACCATTAGAAGAATTGGAATTTTCTCTCCTTTTTAAAAACATTCTACCTTCAATAGAAGCCTAGCCTTAAAACAGCTATTTTTGCGAAGAACCTCAAGATATCCCCTAACTAACAAAGGAAATTACGTAGATGTAAACAGTCACAAATATATTGTAATATTCTAGATGAAAAATAGGGAGTAGGCCCCAATGCCAGGAACAAGTTTCCAATATGAAGAAGGACTTAAGTCACAGAGTACTATCCATGGAAACGTGTTCTTCATCGGCTCCCCCATTCCCATATGACTTCCACATCTTTCTATTTAAAAATTTCAGTAAAGTTTGGCAGCTGAATAACTCATATCCTGGAGACCCAAAATATACTTTCTGACATCCCAATGGGATTTGGAACAATATTCCAAAGGAGCAGCCAATTGTTCTGCAGTCTGAATCTATGTTGTTGTGCAATCCTGAAGAATCTGACAGGATGGAACTCTAGCTAGCACACTTCTCGGAAAAATGAATAGCTTTTGACAATACAGGGAATGAGTCATGTATCAATGCAAGAGTTTAACACATATACCCAAAGGGCTAAGTACATAGGGTTTGTCAAAGAATTTAGTGTAAGTCAAGACTAGTCCACTTAACCCTTTGGACTTGAATGACAGAGTAATATGGATATATTTTACTTACACCTTCTTCATTTTCACTAATAAATGACTTTTCCACAATTGTTTGAAAAATTCAGTTCCTAGACATATTTTTCCCATCGCATTTTACTTACTCACAGGTACAAAGCACACTTCACTTTTCTTTCAAGTTTACTTAATGAAAAATCACAGTTCATGGATAACGAGTGCCTGGCTACCTGAGACTATATGTTGCTGCTCTGCTATAAGCAGTGCTTATTCTACAGACATACTGACCTAGTTGATCTTTAAATGGTCTGGGAAAAGTCAGAAAATTGGAATTTTATGAGCAACCCCACAATTTAAAAATATTAACTCTTTAGCAAATGTGGCACATTGACAGAATTTTGAACTTCTTGCCTAGGAAATTACATGAGGTTGTTTTGAAAGCTGACACTCAATATATTTTGCAAAACATTAAATAATAAAATACAATGGTACCACAGCTAAGAGGGACTTTTTGGATGAAATAGGCTGAGTGAATAACTGACTACCAGTTTTAAAGGATATCAGTTACCGTCAAATAGCTTACAACAGAACACTCTTCATATTTGGGTTTTAATTGTCACTCTTTAGAATACTATCCATGATAACTCAAAGTCCCTCTGAGACACTTGTAAATAGAAATTGGAACATCATCTTTATAGTATGTAGCCACATTCTATTATTTAGGGACCTCAAGGTAAAAAGCTCCCTGAATAGTGTGGACTTCCTCATCAGTTTTCAGAATAAATTGATCACAAATACATATTTTCAAAAATACTCTATATTATTCATTAAATGCTTGCTGCCCACCATGCCATGTCATGAGGACTACGTAAACTCCAATCATGCTTTAAAGACTCTCACAATTATAGATGTACTTCTGCCTGCTCACAGGAAGCACTACATGAACAAAGAAGGATAACTGGTTTGGTCAGAGGCAGTCTATCATACCATGAGAACATTCTACAGATGACCTATAATTCAGATAACAAATAATGCTGATCACAGTTCCATTCAGCAAAAATAGGCATGATAAGGAAAGTGAAAAAATCTATTTATCATTTCTGCCTTTTGGATGAAAATTAGAATTTTTGGTAATATTTTCCATTTTCCATGGCACTTCATAATTTAAAAATTGAGTAACAAAACAAGGCAACAATGGAGGAAGAGGCTCAGCTTGTCTAGTCTAGAAATCATGCCACAGAAACTGTTGTTGTAAATTTCCTTTTAAGTTAAAAAAATGATTCAAAACCACAGTTCTTCATATTAAAAAAAAGATTAAATAGCTTAAGAATAAGGGGTATGTCACTGTTAATGACTCAAATATGGAGTACAACTATATACCAATGATGTAAACTTATTCCTGCTTCTTACCTTGTGTCTCCTTGCTGGTTCCAAACTCCTAAATAGGCAAATAATTGAAATTGACAAGAGTTCTGCACAAATATTTAAGTGAGCACAAATATTTTCTGTTTCAATACTCTGGTAGCTGAAAAGAATGAACTGCCATGGGTGCAATAGAATGTTAAGAGATTTACGCATTTCCTCTCCTATTAGCATCCATGTTAACAGTAAACTAAAGCCTCCATATTAGGAGGCATTAGTTAGCTGTGACAAAACTGCTACTACTAAAAATGAGAGAATTCATTAAGACCTTAAATGTGTATAGGGTTTGGTAAGAAAATACTTAATCCTATTTTTAGGTAGTTGTTCTTTTTAACACTCTATCAAGTTTCTTTCAACTGATTTCTTGTGTGGAGTAGGCATCTAATGTTTTTTTCTAAAGGAAGTAATATTCACACTCTTAAATTGACTCCCTGAAAAAGATGAATATGTCATTTCTGCAGATTCCACACATACATCTTTATCAATAATAGCATTCTGTCATATCAAATGTGACATCTTGACTCTTTCATAAAAATATATTAATAGTGATAGTATTTGTATTTCATTACATATTTTAAAAGGCATGTTTGTATGTGTTTGGTAGTTATTCCACCTGCAGTGGACATAAAGCAACTCCTCATTTATTCTATGAGTTCATATGACTTTTATATTGTTATTTATATCAACTTCAATATCTCCAAACTCTTTACTAGCCTCATGATTTGACCTGCCAAACTCCTTTAGGAATTCAGAAACATGTTATATGTAATTAAAGGGTGTTTCTCTTCGATAGAATTGTGCTTTAAAGAGTGAAGTTTAACTTCCAATTCTCTAAGGTTTTCTAATTAAGAGTGCTCTAAGAGAGTAACTGCTAGAGTAGCTCAGTAAAAAGCAGGATTCCTACTCATATTTCCTTTTTTACCTTTTTATGTAAATACAGTCATGTTGAAAGCAGGCAATCAGGGCAATGATATAGGGGTAGTGACGCAGTTGAAAATTGTACCGGGCACCATACTGTCTTGGTACATGGCGTCTGTGAGAAAGACTTGCAAAAGAAAACGAAAAGAGCAAAAAGGTATAAAAAGATGAGGTGAGAGAGATGGGGGACACACAAGAATGGCAGACTGACAGAGGAAGTTCATGTGGCCAGGCTGGGCAAAAGTCCCCTGGAAGAGTGAGCTGGAAGGTGGCAAGGAGCCATGGTGAGAGAGTGGCCAGCAGAAGAGTATCTGGTATGGAGTCCGATGCCAGAATGGCAGGTCGGGGGTGATGAGGAGCTTCTAAGGGCAGGCCTGGTGAATTTAACCAGATACTTCCAAAGGCAGCCTGGATAAGGAAGTGTGTGCGTGGCACTGCAGCAAGGTGGCGTGGCTGATACCTGGAGATAGTCAGGGATGTGGAAATCTGCACTAGCGTTCATTGAAAAAGTTTGAAGAGCTTTAAAGAAGCCACAGCTCAGAACACTGGAGATAGAAGAAGCAAAGAGAAAATGCTTAAGAAAGACTGGACTTGGCAGAGTGCCTACCTCAGATTTGGAGGAGCAAAGGGGCACCATCATGGATCTGTGTCTTTGGTACCTTAGGGACTAAAAATGGTCCTTGTACCATTAAGGACTTTTTCTTTGGCTTTCTGCTTCCCTAGTTAATTTTACTTGTTAATAAAACTGTCGTTTAAATTGCATTGTAACTTTAGCAACGGCTATGCATGAAGGAGGCCAGAATCTGAATTTGGGAAGCAGTAACTGCATTTTAAAAGTGCCGTTTCTTTTTTCCTTTGGCTTGTTAGTTTGGCCCTATTTTGACCCAATTTCAGTAAGAGGTGCACACCTGGCCAAGGCAATCAGGGAACTCCAACACCAGGCTGGCAAGAAGTAGGTTTTATTACTTCTGGCACTGACTCAGCAAATTCATATCCAAAGGCTGAATACTCCTAAGAGAGAGTTAATGGTTTATATGCACTTTACAACATACTGGTGTTCCAGGTGGGCTATCACTGGTGGTAGCGCATGATCTTACATGGCAAAGACAGAATGAGGAAAATTTGAGGAGAAACTGGGCTGCGTACCAGTAAATTGAGTCAGTAAGTCATGAGTTGTTTGTCTAAACACCCTAGGTTATGTTTCTTAAATTACAGTACTTATGAATATTTTAGGTTATCATGCTTTCACCTGGCTATTAGACTTCAACATGGAAAAGTTACCCTTAATAGAAAAATGAATTTTTAAAAGGTTTGTCACAGGACTTAACATGTTAGGACTGGTGTTTCAGGAATTCTGAGCTCCAAACTTTGTAGTGATTCATTCTTTAAGTTTAAAGATAGTACTAATCTCATATTCAAATAAGGGACAGAGCATTCATTCATCCACAAATTCATCCACAAATTAATTCATCCACAAATTAATGAATAAATTACCATGGAGGATTTTGCTAAAATATACATTCATACAGAGCTTAAAAACAAAGATTCAAGTCTGAATAGGCGAAGGTACAGAATTTCTTATTTTACAGATTAGCACAAACTACCTTTCAAGTGGTAAAAAGTGAGAACAATTTGCTCTCCAAATTTAAGCATAACACTACAATGTAGTGTATTCTTTTGGTTCTGACTGAATTACATTCCATCTGAGCATGAATTTTTCAATCATTCTGAATTTTTATATGTCCTGCCCTCTGCTACAGAGAGCATTTCCACTGAGTCATGAAACCTTAGAATACCATATGCCAGGACAAAGTGGTGATGATGTCAAAAGTAAATATTCTTTTCTAGGGTATTGTCTATTATGCTGGTAACAATGTCTAGGTAGAATATATACATGTCTGCAGAGATGATGTATCACGTATTGGTCTCTGAAAATTTCCATTAGTCCTATTCTAGAAAAATGGGCATTATATTCTATTATACCATTAGTATATTAGGTTTTCAGTGACTACAATCATTTTAATTAAAAAGAAACTAAAATTTTCCTATTTTATTCTAACCACTATATGTACATTTAAAATTAATAATTAATATAGTTTTATTTGAAATCTATTATCTAATGAACAGTAGAGATAATTATTTTACTTTAATGTATAAATAGAAGCATTTTCATTTCATTCTATTTTTATGTTCTCATTAAAATGTACATTTACTCAAGGCTAAAATATGCTCCACAGTGTAGAACGATGGGTAGCCAGTAAATATGGGAACCTTCAATAGAAGTTGAAACTTCTGAGAACAACAGCTAAAGAGTTTCCATATGTGGGATAAAGATAGTTGAAATGGATAAGAAATTTGCTGAGAAGTTGTAGTCGTTGCCAGTAGGAAAGCAAAATGAAACAAAACTTCATTATTATGTCCAGACTATTTCTATTTTAATTTATTGCCTTTCATATTTGCAGCAGTCTACGGAGAATATCAGTTCCACTACAATTCTGAATTGCACTTACAGTTTGTGGGAGTTGAATGAATGCGTCCTTCCCAATGAAAGTTGAATAGATATAAACTTTAGGTTACCAGGTTTTCACCTGGTTATTAGACTTCAACATGGAAAAGTTATCTCTAATAGAAAAATGAAGTTTTGAAAGGTTTGTCACAGGACTTAACATTCTGAGGTTCATGAAGTAATACCTTGATGTGTATTTTGCACTCTCCCTGACAGCTAAGGGCAAATAAGTGTGGTGTAATATAGGATTCTTACATCACAAAATGAAAGAATCCTGAGTCCCCAAAAGACAAGTAGAAGGAAGTCCTCTCTCTATTTATTTGAAAACTCACGATAGAGTCAAAAATTCTCATGTTGATTCTTAAATGTTTGGTTGTTTGTTGCTGTTGTTGCTGCTGCAATTTAGCCTACTCTAAATTAGAAGAGAATTACATTCTTTAGAATATTTTATGACTATTCCAATATAATAATATAAAGTCAAACCTCTAAGACCTGATTTAAATCTTCCATGCATCCCTCCTTGACATAAAGCATCCTCTTCCTCATCATACTTCTTGTACTTATCAGATGATGATTTGATGAGTGTGAAGTGCCAATCTGTAGGCTTGTTGGCCATCAAAACAAAAAGGATACATTATTTCTAGCGGGGACAAAACATACTAGTTTTCGGGTAAAAAGGAATACATTCTCTAGTGTTAAATTCGAAAAGATGTTTCAAATGCAGAACTCATTAAGGAAAGGCAGATATAGAATGGAAAATGTCCTCAATAAAATGCTCAAAAAATGTAATAAATAAATGCAATATTTTGATAAATCATAACGTTTTAAAAAACTATACCATTGTCACATTTGGCAGTTCTGCAGGATACCAAGGTAGTATTTAATAAAAATGTAATTGACATTTTTTATTGTAATCCATAGATTTGACATACACTGATTTGACAACACATTCTTGATATGGTGTCATAAATTTAAGTTTATCATTTGGAAAACTTAAAAATTGTACATTAATCAATTATGATTATCACCAAGTCTGACTTTGGTGACAGCGAGTTTGATTTGTTGGTAGATAATGAATCTCTATATTGGAAGTGACACAGATAATTTGGCTGTCAGTCTTTTGTGGACATGGGGGACCTAATTTGACATTTTACTAATGGAAGAGTCTCAAAGATAGCTGGTGAAGAGTCAGGCATACAAATATTCTTGTGTGTTTCAATTTATTTTTTAATTTTTTAATAGTTTATATGTATGTATGTATGTATGTATGTATGTATGTTTGTATATATATTTCACATCTTTGTTTTCCCCAGGTTTCACCCACTACCTCCCCACTCCCTGACCACTCCCTCCACTCCCTCCCATCTCCCCCCATTCCCCCAGTTGTGTACTTTAGTTTGGTTGTTAGCTTGTTTGGACTTTTCTTCCTGACCTTTTGCTTGTTTTTCCTATATCCCATATATTAGTGAAACCATTTGGTTTCTGTCTTTTTCTTTCTGACTTGTTTCTGCTAATATGATTTCTTCTAGGTACATCCATGTTATCACAAATTCATCAAATCTGTTTTTAATTGAGTAATATTCCATTGCATATATATGTGGTATATATATTGCATATATATGTGGCATATATATATATATATATATATATATATATATATATATATATATATATATATCACATCTTTTTCATCCATTTGTCTGTTTGGGGACATTTAGGTTGTTTCCATGTCCTTGCAATTATAAATAGTGCTGCATTAAACATCCAAGTACAGGTGTTCCTTTGTAAAAGTATTGAGTTCTCCTTTGGGTAGATTCCCAGAAGAGTGAACGCTGGATCAAATGATAGTACCATTTTCATTAGTTAGAGGGTCCTCCACACAGCTTTCCATTGTGGGTAGACCAGTTTACATTCCAACCAGCAGTGTAAGAGTGTTCCTTTCTCTCCACATCCATGCCAGCACCTGCTGTTGCCTGTTTTTTTGATGTGGACCATTCTTACTGGTGTAAGGTGGTATCTCATTGTGGTTTTGATTTGCATTTCCTTGATCGCTAGTGACATTAAGCAATTTTTCATGTGCCTGTTGGCCCTTTGTATTTTCTCTTTGGAGAAGTGTCTTTTTAATTCTTCTCCCCATTTTTAGCAGGGTTTTTGCTTTGTTTTTGTTAAGTTGTGTGAGTTTGTATGTTTCCATCGAAAGTCTAAAATTTGCTTCAGATCACAGAGTTCTTTTGTATATTACAATTGTACTACATTTCTGAAGCAGATGTTATCAGCATAGTTTAAGAAATATCTGCACTGTCATGTTCAGTTTGAGCAATAAAGTTTACTGGTGAATTTGCATAAAACAATTACTTATAAGATATGAATCAATGACATTTTGACAGATGAGTGCTGTTATTTCATAATATATACTAATCTTGTATCTGATATTTAGGTAGCAGGTTAATTGAGGGCATTGCTAATTTGTGGTTGAAGAAAGCCACAAATTATAATGGGGAACTTGTCCCCATATTGTAAGAAAAGCAGTCAAGTGAATTATATAGAAATAGAATGAGCTTTTAATATATTAAGAGATTGAATTAAGCTCAATTTTAGGAAAGAAATTCTATAACACAATTTTTTATATGAACTTGTACAAATAACTTTGAGTCTAGTTATATGTCACTGATTTCTACTTGTTCTTTAAAATATTTTCCAGTTAGTTCTATAATTTTTGGTTAAAAATTACTAAAATAAAACATTGTCTTTATGTCAAATGATGCCTCCAAATAATCATTTTAATTTATATGTCAAATGTGACCTCTAAATAATCTATGTAAATGTAAATGTGGAAAGTCGAATCATAATTTAACTATTCTCACAAGAAACTCAAAAATTATTTTGCAATATCTAAATTTTAAAGACTTTATCTTGAAGCCTTTGTCAGTTTAGTGACTTCTGTATTATCATGGCAACAAATAATATTAAGTATCACAAGGTCCAAAACCTGCTAACACATATAATTCTTTCCCTGCAGCTATAGCCACCACTGGTCTGTTGTTAATAATTTTTAAATTGTCCTTTGCTACTTCAATGGCCTCAAGCAACTTTTAATTTTCATTCTGATTCTGTTTGCATATTTTAAAAATATTTTCTGTCTGTAATTAACATATGTTAATTAATAATTCCCAAACTATCTTTCCCTGAGTAATTTAACAACAATACAAAATTAAAAAGCTTATTATACAAGGTAGAAAATCAGGTAGTTGAAAAGTTATGGAAAGTCTCTATTCCCCACAGATCATGAAGGAAAGAACAAACATATGCTGGTAAAATTGCAATGTATAATGCAGGAATGTGCTTTTAGTAAGTCAAACATGAATCTTACTTACCAAAGCACAAAATAAAAATTTGAATGCTTCTATAATCACATCATTTAAAATAAATGATTTGATTTTGTAAATGTCTTTGAGTAGCTAGAAGTGATTAAATGTATTTTTTATGTTTTATCCATAACATCAAATTACTGTACTTTAGGAGTTTAAGGAGACATTGTTATATCTCTATCATGAAAATTAGTAGCTCATTATATGTAAGAAATATTGAATAATATTTAATCTTTCTAAAATATATTTAAATTGAATATATATATTGTTTCCCTTTATGAAGTTATTTTTCCCAGTGTTGTTAAATAATTCTTTCTTTTTTTTACACTCTTGAGCATTCATTAGTTATGAGGAATAGAACTGAGGGTAAATGGACTTAAAATCTGGACTCCAATGATTTATTCACAAACAATTTACTTAAAACTTTTTCACTGTTAAAAAAAGAAAACGTGTATGAAAAGCATTCACTAAGTAGTAAAGAGAACAAGAATGTGATTTCAAATTTTGCACAAGAAATAGTTTTGTTTTGTTTTGTTTTTTTCACCTCCTCCCACAAGATATAGTTTTAACTGAGCTGTTGCAATCTTTTTTATTGGGAAGTAGATGTGAATTGACTTTGTAATTTTCATGTATATTGAGGGAAACTTTTAAATTAAGTAAGACAAAAAAATTTAGCATACTAAAAAACTGGCAACATGGATGAGAATATAGTCAACCTTTCACTTTCCTTCACTTTATGTACAGGATCTCTCCACTTGTTAAAATGTTTCCTATTCTGAGTGCTCATTTTGCCCTCCCATCAAGCTGTTCTCTATGAAAACAATAACAACTCACTTACTATTTACATATTATTTATCTAAAAGTGTGCTGATTCTATTGCATCTTTACATTTGCAATTTTTTTTCCTTATTGTAAGTAATGATGTGAAAAAGGAACTGACAAAGCATGTCTAATCTTGACATTGTCATTTTCTAGCTAGTTGGTATTATGAAAGTCATTTTTCTTTTCTTTCCCTTAGTTACCTCATCATTAAAAGAATATGGTGATACTACATTCCTATAAGATTAAATGCTTTGCATATATGAAAGTGGTTAGAACAGTGCCTGTAAGACATCACACACGGCATATATGAGTGACAACAGCATAATGATAGCATTATGTCTCCTTTTTGTCTCCCTTTTATGCCAAAGAACATACATCCAGCCCCATGGCAACATGCACTGAGAAAAACTTCAGGTGGTTCGACCTCCCCTGTAAATATAAGGAAAGCACTGAGTGAGTGTCTGGCTTTCCCCATGCCTGGAGATGGGGAAAGAGCCAGATAAGAATGTTAAAGGGCATAATTACCATGGAGGTGGCATAGGGAGTGGTAGATCAAAGAACATAAACTGCCAGTTATAAGGTGAATATTAAAAAAAAAAAAAGGTCTATCTTTGAATGTGGTCTGTAATCCAAGCTACCTGGGAGGTTGAGGTTAGGGATCACTTGAGTCCACATGTTCGGGACTACCCTGGGCAACATAGCAAGACCTACTCTCAAAAAAAAAAAATAAGATGAATCTATTTTGAGATCTAATGTACAGCCCAATGACTATAGATAACAATACTTTATTATATACTTGAAAGTTACAGAGTATTCCTCACCAAGAAAACTATGAGATGATAGAATTGTTGTGGTAATCATTTGCTTTATATATGCATATCAAATCATTGTGTTGTACACCTTGAACTTACATGATTTTGTACATCAATTATATTTTAATAAAGCTGGGTAACAAGATAAAAATAAACAAACAAACAAATAAATATAAAGAAACACACTGCTGTCCATGATTCAGCAGTAAGTTCAACCATAAGGTCATGAGAATACTTCACCCAAGGCTCTCCCTTCAAGGTTTGTAGGCATTCCCTATGGACTCAGTGTTAAGTCCATAATTCTCCCCATTCTGAAGTGAGTCTCTGGGTGTGATGGGGAAAACATGTTCCAGTGGGCAAGCAGTGTCAGAGAGAAACCACAAATTTGAATGATACTGCCACCTTCTGGAAAATATGAAAGATGTTTCCCATTGCTAAGCTGGTAAATTCTAAGTACCAGAAGAGCAATTGCTGGGTCAAATGGTAGTTCCATTCCCATTAGTTTGAGGGTCCTCCACACAGCCTTGCACAGTGGCAGTTTACATTCCCACCAGAAGTTTAAGAGTGCTCCTTTCTCTCCACATTCACAACAGCACATGTTGTTGCCCGTTTCTTGGATGTGGGCCATTCTTACTGGTGTGAGGTGGTATTTCATTGTGGTTTTGATTTGCATTTCCCTGATTGCTAGTGATGTTGAGCACTTTTTCATGTGCCTGTTTGCCATTTGTACTTCTTTTTTGGAGAAATGTTTTTTTTTTAGTTCTTCTCCCTGTTTTTAACCTGGGTTTTTGCTAAGTTGTGTGAGTTATTTGTGGATCTGGGAATCTACCCAAAGGAGACCTCAATGCTTGTTCGAAGGGACACCTGTGCCTGGATGTTTATTGCAGCACTACTCATAATCGCAAGGACATGGAAACAACCCAAATGTCCCAAAACAGATGAATGAATGAAAAAGATGTGGTACATATACAGAATGGAATATTACTCATCAATTAAAAATGACCAAATTTGATGAATTTATGATAACATGGTATACTTAGAAAAAATCATACTAGCAGAAGCAAGTTAGAAAGAAAAAATACAGAAACCAAATGGTTTCACTAATATATGGGACATAGGAAAAATAAACAAAAAGCCACAAGGAAAGGTAGTGGGTGGTCCCCAGAGATTACAAATTTATATTTATATAAAATTTATATAAAATAAATTATTTAATACAAAAAAAATCTAAGTACCAGAGACAGTACTAAGGTTTTTGTCACAAAAGGAAACAAAAGGAATGGCAAAGGTGTTCTTATGCAATGACAGAATGAAAAAAACATCTGAATTACAATATTGTCAATAAAAAGAATTCTACATCTGAAGAAAACTAGCAAAGATTTAAGGATGTTTTTCCTATGTAAAATGCAAAATCACCGAGGCAATCTAGAAGGAAACCTATAAGAAACATGAAAAATCAAGGAAACGTAATCACCAAAAGGTTATAATAACCAATTTTAGTCGCCCAATTTTGCAATCCGCCTCATAAAAAAACATTCAAAACAACTGTTCTTAAGAAACTCAAGAAATTACAAGAAAACTTTAAAAACACAATCAAAATGAGCTCTATGTCGAGAGAGATCTTTTAAATGACTTCTGGCACTAAGAAATTTCTGGCACTAAAAAATTCAATGAGAAAACATGAAGAGTGCTTGGATAGTAAAGCAATAGATTACAGAATAAGTGAATTAACAGAAATATTCAGAATATCCATGCAGAGAGGAATCAATAAAGAATGAAAAGGAATGAAGAAAACATATGTGATCGATGAGTTTCCACCAAAAGAACAAATACAAAAGAAGAAAGGGAAAAAGGGACAGAAAGCTTATCTAAAGACACAATAACTGAGAACTTCCCAAACCTGGGAAGTTTACAAACTTATCCTGTTATCTTTATTTTCTCCAGGTAAAATGGCTGTCTTCAAGACACATTTAACTAAACTGTGGATATCAAATATAAATAGATAATGCTAAAAGAAGTCAGAGGGAAATAATTGTAATCTACAAAGGAAGCCCCAGTATGTTATCATATAAATGTCAGGTGAAAATCAACATACGGAAATCAATTGTATTCTACATAGTAATTTTGAAACAGTTGAAAAAAGTATCATAAACAGTGAAATACATAGAAATAAATTTAACCAAGGAAGTGAAAGATCTTTATAATAGAAACTACAGAACTCTGATGAAACTGAAAACAAATAAAATGGAATGATACACTGTGTTCATGGGCCATGAGAACTAATAACAGTGCCATATTACACAAATATTAGTGGGAATTAGAATAATATGAATGAGAGTTTCAATATAATATATCAAAATTTTAATGACATTTTTTCATAAAAACAGAAAAACACTATCCTAAAATTTGTAAGGAAACACAGAAGACCCCAAAATAGTCAAAATTATCATGAGAAACCAAAGAAAAATACTGGAGAGATCTCATTTCTTGACTTCATACTATATTAGAAATAATAATTAAAACAATATAGTACAGGCATATAAAAGAATAATAGACAAATAAAACAAAATTGGGAGTCCAGATATAAATTCCTTGTTTAAGGTCAAATAACACTTGGCAAGAGAGCCAAGGACAGGACAGTCTCTTCAAGAAACTGTATTAAGAAAACTTGTTAGCCACATTCAGAACAACTTGTCAGCCACATCCAAGACAAAATGATCCTTATCATTCATTACTCCAAAATGAACCTAAAATAGATAAAAAAAAAACCCTTAAAACCAAATCTAAAAAAAAAAAAAAATCCCTTGAAGAAGACATAGAAAAGAAACTCCCTGACACTTGTCTTTACTGTGAGTTTTTAGATATGACAATGAAAGCACAGGCAGCAAAAGCAAGATGAACCAATGGGAATTCAATTTAAAGCTCCTGTATAGCAACAAGATGAAAAAATGAAAAGGCAACATACATAATCAGAGAAAATACATGCAAATCTTGTATCAAAAATGAGGTTAGTAGCCAAAACATTAAAAGAGCTCATATGACTTAATTACCAAAAATCTTTTTAAGGCAGAGAACTAATAAAACATTTCTCTGAAGAATATATTCATGTAACCAACAGCCATGTGACTGGTTCACTAAATGTCAGGAAACATAAATCAAAATCTCAATGAGTTATCATTTCACAACTGGTTGAATTGCTTTCAACAGCAAAATGCCATAACATGAGTGCTGATGATAATTTGGAAAAAAAGGAAGCCTGGTGTACTGCTGGTGATGACGTAAACTGGTACATACACTATGTATGAACCTTCTTCAACAAATTAAAAATAGAACTACTATTTGACCTGGCAAATCCATTTCTGGTTATATAAAAGAAAAGATAGAAGGATATGAAAGAGATACTTGGCTCTCAGACTTTATACAGCATCACTTACAATAGCTAAGATATGGTAACAACCTAAATGCACACATAGACACACAATTCTTCAGTCAGTAGAAAGAAAAAAATCTTACTACTTATGTAACACAGATAAACTTTGAAGATTTTTTGAAAGGTGTGATAAATCAAAGAAATACAACACTGTATATTACATATATGTGGCATCTAAAATAAGTCACATTTATAAATTACAGAGTAGATTGGTGGTTTCAAAGATATGGGAGGGGCTTAGGGAAACAAGGGAGATTATTAAGCATACAATCTTGCAGTCGGTAGATAAAGAAGTACAGAAAACCTCATGCTCAGTACAGTGATTCAACAATGCAATTAAAAATGACAAAGTAGCTGAGAGATAAGATCTTAATATTTCCTAGCCAAAAAAAAAATTATGATTAAGTGACATAACCAAAGCATTAGCTCATTGGCAATTACTACACTTGAAAATGTGAATGTATACAATCTGTGCTACACTTTAAAGTTACACAGTGTTCTATGTCAATTACATATCAATAAACTATAATGTGTGTTATTTAATTACTGTGATATGTTAATACTTAAAATATATCATTATGGGTTTCTTTCCATTTATTTTCCCATCAGTCACTAGTTGTAGTTGTTTCCCTTTCCTTGGTTTTCTGGTTATCTTTATCATCTTTGTCTTTACTATTATTTTAATTTTATCTAGTTTTCTAATTATATATATATATATCCATGTGCTTTGAATTTCATCTACCAATCAATTTTGTATTTTTGTAGTGCACTAATATCATTTCAATGACATCAATATTCAGTTCTACTTTTTATCATTTTATTTTTAATGAATTGGATTTACTGTCATTTACCTATGAAGATGTAGAGATAAATTAACCTTTCTTCAGAAACTAGAAAAAATATTCATGTAAAAATGTAAAGGATGGAAAGTAAATTTAACATATTACTGTGATCAAATATTTACTCTATAGTTAAAATGATTAAAAAAATAATTTAAAGAAAAGTTATTTTAAAATGTCAGTGTTTAATCTGACTGTGCATTAAACTTATTACCTTTTTCTTTATTTCTGGTGCTGTCACACATTCAACAATTAGCACTTTTCAGGTGGAAGAGGCTAAGTGGAGGTGCAATCTTAATCAATGATACCCCCACACTATTTAATTGCATTTAAGGAGGTTAAAAATTACGTTTGCCTCACACCTGCTGAAAGTACCATCCAGAAACTTAAATAAGCCTCTTTTCATATTCATATGAACACGCATACCCACTTCATGATGGAAATGAATTCTTGATCAAAATGTAATAGACCCAACTATTTTGAAAGAAATGTTTTCATTTAAAATTATGCAGGCACATATACTAAGAGGTCTGTGATTGTCTTGAGGGGTCTGTGAATGTCCAAAAGTAACTGTTAAGTAAATATAATAAATAGGCATGATACCATCTCCATGAATATAAATGCATTTCATCGAAGTTTAGAATTTTTTCGCTCAACAAATAATGCTCAGTACCTACTATACCAAACATTGTGTTAAGCAAAGTAGACTAGTGGGTGAAGAGAAAAGTAAGCAATTTTAGCATTTCATAATAAATGCTATCATGGGTTGCCACATCATAACAAATGGATATAGATGAAAGATGTCTATATTCATCTCAGGGAAGCAAGAAAAACTCTGATGTTAAGACTTCAACTAAAACCAGAGTGGAGATCACCCACTGAAAATAGCAAAGTTTTATTTACTATATAGTGAAGAACATAACAAATTCCAGAGTCAAGAAAGAGCATAATTTTGGGGGTTTCTGGGTAACTCAGAATGCCTGGAGCAAGAAGTTATTGAGAGGGGATGGGAAAATAGAGGATGATACGGGTACCTTATCCAGGGAATGACCCTTCCTAGCATGCTGAAAAAACTGATTTTGCTCTGAATATGAAGAAACGTCAATACAGCTTTGCATTTTAGAAATATCATCTTATTTCAGTTAGAAGAATGTGCTGGACTGGACAAGATGAGAAGCAGGAAACTGGTGAGGTGACAGTGCCTTAATTTCACATCATCAGATAATGAAAGAACAAAGCAGTGTCAAGACAGAATTGACTTAGCAGTTTGAATACCTGGATCCTGGGGGTCAAGAAGAGAATTTATGGATGATAATCCAGGTTCTGGCCTGCACATGTATGGAAATGTAAGATATTGTTAGCATATAGGCATCTGCTGGCAAATAAAAGGAGAGATTCATTGAAGGTTTAGTCACATCCATGGGAAATTTGCCAATATCTATCTGTTACCTGGGATTTGAGCATTTTGTTGGCAGTTAGGCTTAAGTATAGAGGAAAGTAATTGATCCACATGGGATTGAAACTACTAAGAAGAATTATTTAGTTTGATTTAGTAACATGTGCCTAGTGTCAGCTTGTAATCTCCAAAGCAATTTTCTCATTAATTAAAGAAGAAGAAGATGGATACGCTAAAAAAGGTGGCTCATCTGTTTAAAGTTCAAAGGTTATACCAGAAATGAACTGATTCATTCCTCTCTCAGCAGTTATATAATTAATGCATCACATCATATCAATGGTTGTCAAAATGCTTTTGCTACTGCAATCTGTATCATTATCCCAGAGGGATGCATCTATGTGCATGCTTCATATATTATTGTGGCAAATGATAAAACATTGTATCTTTGTGCTTTGTTAGGTAATATGTGATATGCATGAATTTAAAACATTCATTCATTCATTCAACAAATATTTATTGAGTGTCTTACTAGGTTCCAGTCAGTGTTTCAGGGTCAAGGAATAAAGTCAATAAAATAAACAACACTCCTACTTTCATAGGGTTTTTGGTAGTCGTGGACAGATGACAAACGGTTGTTCTTGATGGTGACAAATGCTTTTGAAAACAGTAGGGCAGACAAAGGAGAATGGGACATATGGGCAATGATGGGATAGAGGAGCTATGCAGTTTTTACCTTAGGTAGTGTGGTTAAAGAGAAGCCACTTTACTATCCAGTGATAGGGTGAGGGAGCAAACTAAGTGGCAATTCATGGGACAGAGGTAATAGTGAGAGGCCCTATAGGCTCAAAGTAGGAACATATTCTTCTGGTTAAGGAACAATAAGAAATTTTATTGTGCAATTACTGTATCTATGATCTCTATCTATCATCTGTCTATCTATCTATCTATCTATCTATCTATCTATCTATCTATCTATCTATCTATCTATCTATCTACCTACCTACCTACCTACCTACCTACCTACCTACCTATCTATCTACCTACCTACCTACCTACCTACCTATCTATCTATCTATCTATCTATCTATCTATCTATCTATCTATCTATCTATCCATCCATCTATCATCTATCTACCTATCTATCTATGCCAGGTTGTATGCAAGGTATTCAAAAGTAAATAGACAAGCCCCTCACTTCAAGCAACTTTCACTTTAATATAGAATAAATAAAAGTAGAAGAGAAAAATTGTCAATATAAAGACAAAGGTATGGTTCAGACAGGATGATTGGGATCTAAAATGGTACCAGGGCTGTATCCAAATCCAAATGACACAGAAGATTTACAATACCTAAAATCATGGTCAAGTTCAACTTTTAATACTATTATATAAGATGGTCTTGTCTTAAAGAGCACAACTCTTGAAGTTTTGGATAATTAAATAAAATAGAGGAAGACAAAAGTACCTGGGTAAAACTCTACAATCAAAAAAATGTAATGTGTTTTAGGAAGTTAGCATAACTCAATATAGACAAACAAGACTGACATGATATATGCAGAAATTCGTTGGTTCTGTGCAAAGACTTGGAACTAACTTCCCATCTAAATGGATGCCCTTTAGACAGCAGCATGTTCTGCAAATAGGAGCTGCAGCTGCAAAACTGAAGACTCATCATGGCTTGTGCAGAGTGAAAAGGCCCATTGTTCATAAATAGGTTTTTCAGTCACACCTGCATGTGGATCATAATTATTGTCTCGTGTCATCACTAACTATGATAGACAATATCATTTCCACACAGTGCTGTGTCTTCATTTCCAAGGTGACTGTTTCTGCAATTCATTCTGTTTTGATAACAGATTATATACCAAAAAGTTTTCATGATTTCACTTCAGTTTACTTGAGGCCACAATTACTTCCACATTGATTTGATCAAAGTCCCCTCTTGTGTTTCATTGTGAAGCAGGTCCACGTTACTAGGGAAACAGACCCAAGTCTGAACCTCAGTGAACAGCACAGAGAATTAAAATTACCTCTCACCCCACCTGAGCTCAAAAGGAGTTATAAAACTGCTATCTTAATCTGAGTCTCCCCGATGCACATAAAAAAACAGAGAAATAAAGAGATGCTATTGCTTTCATTAAATTTCTATAAAAATATCTTATTTTGGACTCTAAACATTTGCTGCCTAAACATTACCTTATTACTGTATTGGTTGGTTACATATCACATTGATAATTTTCATTACAGTAACTTAATATTAATATAACATTATATTTTATGGTTCTAAATATCACAAAACACTTATTTCCATATAGTATCAATAGCAATGAGAAATGAAAAGTGGCCAGTAGGTATAAAATCATTGCCATATAAGCAGAAACATGAGGTTCATTTTCCTTATTTTTAGCAAGGTATGCTAGCATGAATTTGAGAAACACAGGAAAAATTGCCTGGCTTAACATAATAACTATTCTTTCCTAATTATGCCTTCTCTAACTTCCTCAGTTCCCAACACACTTCTAAGTTCACAAAAGAAAGCAAATAAATATTTCTTAATTGAAAGGGTAGATGAATGAATGAACAAGTGTTTTGATTAGAAACAATTGAAATCATCTTGTTAGAGAGCATTTGCGCTAAGGAGTATTCCACAGCATGTTATAAAGCATTCATTGTGTATTATTCTTTTTCAAAGCACATGGTTCCTGACCATCTTTAAAAGTCTTCTCTGTCCAGCTTTGTCTCTATTCATTTCAGAGCTATCTTGGCTTAGGGTTTTTAACCTATTTTTCTTGAATGAAACACCAGAGCCTTAAATTTGTAGGCAAAATTGTTGAGCATATGTATTTCGGCATTCTAATGGACAGAAAGAGATCCTATTGCTTTATCTGCTTTTCAAAGGGATTTGAACTGTACTTAAACTTCTTTTAAATGCCTTTTTACCTGTCACCAAAAGTCATTCACTTTGTTCCTTCTAGAGCTCAGTTCCATTTTTTTCCAGAAAATACTGAAGTAGTAAGTAAGTTAGAAAATATGAACAATAGCTGTTGTAGAAAACAAAATATGCTCTTCTTGGATACCACATTTTGTGCAAAATTAAAGTTAAAAATTCTCATTGGGCACAAACATTTTATCAATTAATTTTTAATATGAAGAATTTCTTTCAGCAGACAAATTCTGATTGCATACAGAAATCTCACTAACATACAATGGCTATGTATGACAGAATGTTTTGCATGTTAAAGACAGTTTAACTCATTTAATACATATATTTTGAGGTCCTACTTTGTTGTATTTTGCAGTACATTTTAGACTAGAGGCATATTAGGAATAAGATACCAACCCTATCCTCGGGATTGCAGTCCAGAGATAAAGGTAGGCAGTGGCAACAGACAGTGAGAAGTCTTACTTTGAGGTCATCCTGAGCCCTGTATGAACCAAGGTCAGATGCCAATTAAGTCTTTGGGGGTATAAGGGAAGCATCAAAGAGTAAATAACTCCTTAGTTGACTAATGAGAGTAATTAAAACTCAAAGGCGATGGGATAAGTAGGAATTGACGGGAGAAAGTGGAGATAACAGGACAGTCAGTATAAAAGTCCAGTTAGGTCAGGGAAGTTGGTATTTTCAGGGAGCTAAAGAACTGAAATGCCAAAGGATTCAGACTTTTATGCTACTTAAAAGAGTCTCTTTGATTTTTATCCAGAGGTAATGAATATCTACTGAAAATTTTTAAACAAGGCATGTAAATTGGAGACAGGAAAGCAATGCTATTCAAATCTGAAAGTATTTAGAAGTTAATAGCTGAGTGAAATTTGGATGCCTCAGCCTTCCCTCCAGAACGGTTTCCATAAAATTCAGATTTAAGAAATGGCTCCTAGTTCAGAAATAATTTTTTGAAAAAAACCTAAAATATCATTTCCTGTCAAAGAAACAGTCATTTAAAAAACAAAATCATTTATGTGACGATAAAGAATAAAGGATTTTCAAACTGTGTTCTAAAAACAGTCACAGAAATTGACTCCCTGCAGGTTAGGAAAGAAACATTGATTAATTGGCACTGCTCAGGAAAAGTGACTCTTTCCAAATGAAATAGAAAAAACAGGAGGCAAGAAGACAAGACTTAACATTTTCTATCTCTCCACCCCACTCAGTAGAAAAACGCAATGTCAACAAGCATACATGAGTGCGCCTTAATGCCACTCCATGGACTGAGGAACAGTGATGGACAGTGACTGGTAGACAAATTCACATTGTCTTATTAAACAAGTGAATTGGCTGGGAACAGATGCCAGGTGTAAAAGGTATGTAATTGGGCTTTTCAAAAACAGCAAAACAAAATCTAAAACCAGAGATGACAAGTACAGTGTTATGCAAGGCTAATATAGATGTAGGAAATATGTAGTTTTATGGGAAATATGTAGTTAGTATTTTTCCTAGATATTTGTTGTTAAAGTGAAAAAGAGTTGTTGTTAGCATGTAGAAGATAAATCAAAGTTTTTATTATATGATCACTGGAGGAAGATCTAATAAGTAAATTGCTATTGCTATTATTAAAAGTGATAAAACTCCATACTTCTAAAATACTTAAAATACTCATTCAACACAGGATATTTGGCCATTTTTATTCCCAATGAAAATTTGGCAACTGCATTGAAATGTGCCTAAGTGTAAGGTACACACCAGATTTTGAAGACTGAGTATGGAAAAAGATGTAAAATATTTTATTATTATGTTTTTTCAGCATATGGTGTTGAAAATTAGTCACATGTAAAAATGATTAAACTATATCAGTATTTAACTTCATACACAAAAATTAATTCAAAATTGTTTAAATAATTAGACATAAGTCCCAACACCATGAAATAAATACAGGAAAATATAGATGAAGTGATTCGGATATCAATCAGAGATGTATCTGGGGACTCACCTTGAATGGAAAAGGAAACAAGCAAAAAAACTAAACAAACATGACTATATTAAACTAAAAAGTTTTTGTATAGTAAGAGAAATTACCATGTAAACAAAAGACAACCTAAAGACTGGCAGATGATATTTGCATATCACATGTCCAACAAGGAATTACTTTCCAAAGTATATAAAGAACTCATAAAACTCAACCAACAGACGAAATAATCGAATAAAAAATGGACAAAAATCTTATATAGCTACTTCTACAAAGAAAACCCAATGGTCTATAAGCACATGAAAAAGTGCACAATGTCACTTGCATGGTAATGCAAATCTAAATCATAAGATACCATCTCACCTCTGAAAGAATGACCATATCAAAAACGACTGGAAAGAAGTGTTAATGATAATGTAGAAAACAGGGACTATACATTCCTAGTTGAGAATGTTAACTGGTACAATCTCTGGAAAACAGTATGAAGATTCCTCAAAAAACTGAAAATGGAAATACCATATATCTAGAAAAAACATTCATAGACATTTATCTGAATATGAAAACACTAATACAGAAAATTTCATGCACCCCTATGTTCATAAAAGCATTATTTACAATAGCCAAGGCATGTACTTAACTTAAATTCCCATGAATAAGAAAACTGGGCAAAGAAATTGTGGTATACTCAGTGGAATACTATGCAGATATCACAGAAAATAAAATAGTCTTTCAGTAAAAATATATACTAAAAATAATTAAAATATAACTCATTTTTATTAGAAAGTGCTGGCTTAGCTACGCAATAACTAATTCCTGAAACACTCATAAATTTTAAAAATGATATTAACATTAAAATAATTATTTTAAAATATCTTTTCTTTTCATTTTTATTATACTGTAGACACTGGATCAAAAAACTTACTTTTTAAAGGCCAGATAGTAAATATTCAAGGCTTTCAGATTACTCTACAATGAGAAAGTAGCCATAGATAATACATAAATGATTGAGCCTGGCAGCGTTCTAATAAAATTTTATTTATAAAAACAAGTGGGTGCCTGGATTTGGTTCATGGATTGTATTTTGCTTGCTCTACTCTAACATTCTTCACAAAATATGCCTAATCATCCACATTTTCATGTAAGAAAATTTAGCAAAGGTAAATAGCTTACACACATTTATATACTTAGAAGTCAAAAATTTCTAAGCTGGGCATGGTGGCGCATGCCTGCAATCCAAGCACTGAAAGGCAGGAGTCCAGGAATAGCCTGAGTTCACTGGTTCGAGACTACCCAGGGCAACATAGCGAAACATAGCTGGGTGCAGTGGTGGTAAGCACCTGTAATCCCAGCTACCTGGAGGCTGAGGGTGGGGATTTCCTGAGTTCACAGGTGTGGGATCAGAACTACCCCCAGAGAGACCTAGTCTCAAAAACAAAAACAAGATTTTTTTTCTAAACACACACACATACAATCTTATTTCTCAGGATATATCACTCAAAATAGGACCTGGTTAATATATTTCTTCAGGAAATACTAATTTAATTGGTGGAAAATGAAGATGAACACTATTTCCAATGTAAATGGGTGCTAGATTATTTTAAATATTTTAAAATGTACTATTAACTGAACTTAGAACATGTACCATGGACAACACAAATGAGTGTTCCACCTAGTTTGGCTTCTCCAACAAATTAATAAAACATAAACGCCTGAAGATAGGGGCTTCTGTCTGTCTGACTCACTGCTATATATGGAACACTTTGAAGAATATCTGGCACATATAAAGTTGGTCTTTGTTAAGTATGTTTCTTCAATAAGGTTGTTTTCCACGGGCAGTTAAATTTTACTTAGGTCCTTAATTACAGGATACTATGCCTAGATAGTGGACTAGTCAGAGGCAACCACTGGTATAGGGATAGATGGTAAATGTCAGTGGACAAGAAAGAGTGATATACAATTAGAAAGAGGAGGTCACTGTCTGATTTAGGTAGAATGTAAGGACATGCTTCTGGAGGGATAGAGGGAGGAAAGAACTAAAGGAAATAAAGAAGAAAGGGAGAGGTGGGAGGAAGAAAATAAACATAAAATACTATGCACTGAAATACTATGTACTATGTACTATGCACTTGTTATGGTTTCCAATAAGCAAATAGGGCTAGCACTTGTAGATTCATTAGAAGAGCAAAACTGACATGCTAGAATAAACACCTCTTTTATGTGAACACACAGGAAGAAATGTCAGATTCTTTCATGAGTTATCAGAAAAGTATGTCTCTAGAAAGATTTACAGTCCCACTTTCTTGTCAGGCTTAAAAAAATGTTTTGTAACTACACACTTGAAAATTTTATTCTATTATTAAATTAAAACCATTGGGTTTTTTTTAAAGTTACTTTTAGAAATTCTAAGTCCCAAGCAATGTTTTTGATGGCCAGATGTCATCTGTCAGTTTGCTTATAAACTGCATATTAATCAGATGCAAGGATGGAATCATAGACAGATTATTTTCATAACAGGCACAAGTCGTTCATTTTGTAGGAGAGTTAAGTAGCAAACATTATGACTAATTATATTTTCAAATGATGACTCTAGTACTTCATTTTTCTTAATATAAGATTTTATAATCTAGCAACGTGTAGTTATATATTTATCACTTACTATTATGTGCTGGCATTTTAAACTATGTTTTAATAAAAATAACAGTTCTTTTAATCATCAAGGTTTCATAGTAGTCCTATGACGTAAGCACTATTACAGTTTCATTTTACAGAGGAGGGACCTGAGGAGCAATAATAAAAGAACTTTTAATTAAGTCAAGTAAGCTATTATATCCAGAACTTCATATAGCATTAAGGTTTGAGGTGTATAGGAAATTTTAATTTCTCTTTCTGGCTAAAGAATACAAAAGAAATAGACTCTTTCTACAAAATTTGTTATTCTGTATTGTGTTCTTTTCTTTGCTTTTATTTTCTATATTTAAATATCCCTGTCTGGAAGCTTATTTGTTTATTTGTTTGATTGTTCAATCTTGTCACCTTCAGCAGTCACTCATCATTCAGTCTAACAGGGCTGTTCTAACTTATAAATAGCCACAAAGTCATGTCTGCCTGCAATTCCCAGCATGACAGTCTTAAACTAAAGCACTAGCTAATGAACTAACCAACCAATTGACCTATCAACCAACTAATGAGAAAAATTAACACCTTCACAGAACAGGGGATAAGTGATTATTTTCTTCTCATCTTCAACTTAGTGTCATGATTTTTTTCCCCGAGTCAGTACAAACAATCCTTGAACCAGTTATTCGGCACAGAGCTCTACCACCTCATTCCTCTGAGTCCCACTCTTTGCCCTTGGTTGCTCAAGTACAGCATTAACATATGGTGAAGACCCAGGAAAATTGTCCTTCTATGTCTGCTCCAAGCTTGATTTTGAAAAGTTCGTAACAGTAGAGAAAACTGTTACAAACAGTAATTTATACATAAAAATGGTAATGATTCCTACCCCACATGTGTGCAGACAGACACACATACACGCACACACACACACACGGCCATTTCTGACTAACCTCCACATGAGAATGGCCAAAATCTCAGAATCCAATGATAAGTTCAACTGTCTCATTTTAAAGATGAGGAAATAAAACCTGAATATAAAAGACATATTTACTCAGAGTAAGATGAATGAAAGACTGATTGACAAACTAATTAACCCACATAGTTTACATATTTTATCTTAAAGCTGATAGTGATTCTATAATATCTTTGGCTTCATTAAAAAGAAGGGGTATGTGAGATGTGAATTTTTTTCAATCTCTGGAAATGGATACTTGAATCAGTCTTCAGTCCTGTGTGGAAATGATAAACCAAGGTGGGCAAGGGAATATTCTCAGAATACCAAGTTGCACATATCTTTTTATTCAAGATATATATCCTTTTTTTTAAGTATCTTGATCACAAAGGTTGTGAAAATATTTTGAATAAGCTTCACATTCATCCCTAATCCCTTCCTTTTCAACCTTTGTTTCAGGAATATCTATGTCTGCATTCTATTGAGGCACACTCTCCTTCAGAATCTTAAGAGTAACCTCATCAAGGCTTGTTAATTTCCAATAAGATGTATGTGACAGATTGCTACCCAATATATTAACCTACACAGCATAAATTGATTGATTGATTGATTGATTGAGACTAGGTCTTGCTATTTTTGCCTGTGGAACCACAGGCTCATGTTGCCCAGGGTACCACAAACTCAAGCAATCCCCAGCATCAGCTTCCAGGTAAATGGGATTACAGGCGTGCGCCACCATGCCCAGCTATTTTTTTGGGACTAGGTCTCACTACGTGCCCCCTCGGCGGGACTTGAATCATGATCCCTGGCCTCAGCCATGGCTTCCTAGGCTGTTGCTTACAGGCATGTGCCACCATGCCCAGCCTCGCAAGAGTAAATTTAAACACATGTACATTGTCAGTCAATTATGAAAGCTGTCTCAAACTGTTAAAATTCTTTGTAAAAAATAGTCTTCTAACAAGTGGGTTAAGAAAAATAATGTAGACTCTATTAAATATAAGTTAAAGATAGCTATAAATTTACTAAAGGCAGCTAAAGGCAGGAGTAGCAGGGTTGCCATGACAAAGTTTACACCCTTTTCCAATGAGCAGAAAAATCGTGGGAACAAATAGGGATATTGCATTTTTTCTCACTCAACCTTCCACACAATCTTATTACTTTGAAAGAAAAAAGATACAAAGATAGGTACTAGGTGAAAATGCAAGTAGACTAATTCTTGGGTCTGTCAGGGCTAGCAGAAGGCTGAGCTAGATAAGGGGGTTAAGGAAGGTCCAAGGATAAGTACTAATAAAATCATATAGCCCAGAGCTGCTAGGCAGTAATTTGGTGGTTTTTCAGCCAAGATGGGTTGAAGACAGACTAAGCTTCAATGTCAGAAATAATGTTCCAGGATCTCCAGGTCACAACCTTGCAAAGGTCTACTCTGCAAAAAAATAGTGATTAGAAAGGTCAGAGTTTGAATCACAAAGTTCTGGGTTGGCTGCAAGCGAAGAATTATATCACAAGTTCTGCTGACACAAAGGAAAATGGCAGATAACAGACAGGAAGGAAGGTGTAGTTAGATCAGCATTTTAACTGGAAAGCTAAATGTTCTACTTGATGTTTTTGAAAAACCTTGCTCTAGAAGGCAGTTCTCCTTTGGTATCCATTAGGATTATTTCCATAAAATTTAGCGATATCTTGGTGATACAATATTTAAACTGCTTAAGAAAATAATTATAATTAAAACATGTAAAGGTCTGTTTATAAAAGACTGTCCTTGGTTTAGCCCAAATTTAGTTTAATTCACAATCCTGTGCCTTTGCAGTAGAGCTAATATGCAAAGTTCTGATCACAAAACAGAATCATGAAGGATGTATGGGACTCACATGTTTTTGTAGGGCACAAAGCCTTGTATTTTGATTTTGGAGAGTAAGCAAGAGAGGCCATGGAAATGACATTTGAGCTTTACTCTTCATTGTTTTTGATACTGCAATAGAAGTGTTTTTTCTAATCTGTGCGTTTTTCCTTTTGCTTAATTGCAATTCCTCAATTAACCAAATTCCACCCCTCCTTTGTACTCCTTCCAAATAGCCAATATAAAGAATAACTACTTAGTCATGTAGCAAATTCATCATAAAAGGCATTTATATTTTAAATGCAAATAATCTTATATTGTGTTTAATAACACCATTCTCTATCTCTTTAAGAGTATCTACTTTTTACTCTCACTATTTGGCACTTGGTATTCATCTACCTGAAATATTCTTGCTGAAGTGAATATCCTGGATAAATCATTCTTTATGTGTCAGGTTATACATCCTCTCACTGGAAATAACTTCTTTGATCCCTCAGTCAGATTTCCCTGATATAAATAACATGAGATTTTTCTCTTAGAACTACCACCTTTACTAAAACATTGATGTGCATGATGGAAATGAAGAGAAAATAAAGAATAATCTAAAAAGTGATAAAGATGACTTTATAAATATGTAGAAGCATTAAGGATCAGCTGTACACTGTATTTTAGGGGGAAACTATGTTACTAATGCTAATGTATACTAATATATATAATATATATTATATAATATCTACTAATATAATATGTACTGATATATAATATATATCATATAATATACTATATACTAATGTATAGTGCCCATGTATACCAGATAATTTAAGAATAGTTTAGCCTATCAGGTGTCTTTAGGTTAATTCTACACCTTTTTGATATATATTCTCATGCTTGCACTGGTGTCTCTCACCTTTAACATGGCTACAAGGGAGTTTATCATCATTTTCCTTAGAACTACCTAACCCTCCAGGAATGAAGTGAAATTGTCATTCTCCAGGTCTGGAAATGTAATTATCATTGATTCTTCTCTGCTCTTGATAAATCTTCTACATAGAATTACCCAGTAAGTCATCTTAATGAGTCCAAGGTCTAAAAATATTTGAAGACTCAAATAATATATCACCTTCTGTAAAATAAAATTCTCAGCTTTCCCCAGGAGGACCTAACCTAGCACTGTTTCTCAAATAATGCATTGCTTTTTGCCTGATGTATATAAATAATTGCAGTAGTGTCTAGTATGTAGGAGAACCTGCTAATAACAGACATTCATTACATTAGTTACTCTCTCAACTATATTCAGATTCTTAGACACCACATCTAGGTCATTTTTTTAAATATATCATGCCACTTAACAGTCAAAGAACAAGTATGTTGATTTTTATGGATGAAGATTTCAAAATGCTTCTTTCCCTCTTTTCATTTTTTTATATTAATCTTTTTTTTTTCTTACATCCTTGTGGTCTCCATAGTTCTCCCTCTACTATTGCACCCATTCCTCACCATATTCCCTTGTGTTCTTCTCTCCCATTTTGACCCCTACCCTTCTTCTCCCTTGCTGTATGCCTCAGATGCATAGTCGGTTTGCTAGTTTTGACTTTTTCCTGACCTTATATTTGCCTAATACCTCTTTTGAACTCCCATCTCTCCTGTCAGTGTCTTCATTCTAATTTTACTGTATTTTTTCCAATAGCCTAACTTCTCAGTTTTGGCTATCTTCTCCTACTCCTTTCTGCACAATATGTATAACATTGCCTACTTGATTTATTAAAATCCAGGAGAACTCATTCAAATTTTTCAAATAAAAAAAATATTGTTTTTCTAGTTTTGTAATTCTTGATGTAATTTTCAAGGGTCTTTGTAATCTGGCCACTGTTTACCTACAAAGATTTTCCAATTTCTGTTCTTTCATATAGAACCCATATCAAGTTAGTACAAACCTTTTTAAACTCTCCCATCACCCTACTTTTTTTTCACCTTCCTATATTTGTTAGTACTTCTAGAATGTTCTCCATCCTACATGCAATCTCAGCCCAATTTAATTCACCTTAAAATTTTTCTAATCATACATATTTTTCATACTTGCCTTCTATTATATAATTAAGACTAACTAGCAGTTGTATATTTTATTTCTACAGTATAACCCTAGTTATTAGCACTCTTATTATGTTGAATTATATGAAAGTGATACCATTTGACTCTTTTAAACTTAAAAATGTGATAACCACATGGATTTATAAGTCTATTTTGATGTTGTTACAGTACAATTATTTAACCAGAAACTAAATTTGGTAAGTTTAGATGCAAACCTATTCAATATTTATACTTTATTTTAAAAATTAAGTGTGGATGAGAAGCTCAATTTTTTTCTTTTTAAATTTTACTTTCTTTTTTAATTGATTGCACATATATATATGTGCATATATATATTATGTATATATATAATATCACTGTCAACCCCGATATTCTCCCAAAACCTTATCAACCGTGCACCTTCTTTATCTCTTGTACCCTCCCCTCCCCCAATTTTACTCTCTTTCCTCTCCCTTGTTCAATGTTTCAGATCTGTTGTCAGTTCTAAATTAATTTTTCTTGCCTGATTGTTTATTTGTGTTCCCTATATCCCTCATATAAGTGAGACCATTCTGGCTAATTTCTGCTAACATGATTCCTTCTAGCTTCATCCATGTTGCTGCAAATGACGTTTGTCTTCATTGATTGATGAATAATATTCCATTGTGGTAAATATACCACACCTTTTTTAGTCATTAGTCAGTTTTGGGGCATTTAGATTGTTTCCATATCATGGTGATTGTAAATAGCGCTGCAATAAACATCTGAGTACACGTGTTTTTATGAATTAATATTTTTGTGTCCTTTGGATAGATTCCCAGTAGTGGGATTTCTGGGTCAAATGGTAGTTCCACTTTCAGTTGTTTGAGGGTCTCCACACAGCCTTCCATAGTGGCTGGATCAGTTTGCACTCCCACCAGCAGTGTAAAAGTATTCCTTTTTTTTCGCGTCCTTGCCAGCACTTGTTGCCCTTTTTTTTTTTTTTTTTTTTAATATGGACTGAGAATCTCACTTTGATGAAGTGCCAGTCTATTTTTGAAGATAGATAGGCTGCATCTGACTGGCACCTCTGGATGTGCGTGAAGAAGGGGGACTTGACCTCAATTGTTCTCTCCCTCCTTCCCTCTCTCCGTCTTTCCGTCCCTCCTTCCTTCCCTCCCTCCCTCTTCCTGTCCTTCCCTTTTTCCTCTATTCCTGCATTTCCTTTTTTCTTCCCTACCTCTCTTATCATGATTTTTGTTACAATATTATAAACTCAAAGGAATTTAGGTGGTAAGTAACCAATAAATAGATGCTCTCTAATCAGCTACTCAGACATACAATACCATACATTTTCTAACTATAAGTAATTTTTGAGTGTTGAAGACACTAGTTATATGCTATTTCATATTATTGCTAAATATGCATAGACGAAGAAAATTAACAACAATCACATTATTTTGGGGGCTTAATATACAATGATTCCTTTGCAAATTGTCAAGTGTCATACAAATTTAATATTTAATTATTAAACATCATAGAATGAAATGCCTGAAAAGTTAATACACATTTCAACAATAGAAACATGAATTTTCTTATTTTTTATATTAAATGCTTAAGTTTAGTTTGTGGATTTTTTTTCTTAGTATCTAAGACTAGGAAACTGTAAGACCCATCATTTTTTCTTTCTTGCTGAGTAGGATATATTTCTTGCTGAGTAGGATGTATTCATGTATCAAAGATAATGAATGAATATGGAACATTTCTATGCAATAGGTGAAGGTTTTATCATTCTTCACAAGGACCATATATCATCAATTCAAACATATCATTTTTGTTGGAGTATAAATCATCGATCACTACTAAAGTGATTTATTCCTAAACTTGTTGGCATCCCAAGCTCTTCTCTTCTCCAAATTGTAGTGTTGCTTAATTAGCCAGCACAGTCAACTACAGCATTGAGATTAAAAAAAAAAAAAAAAAGGTTTAAAACAACAAAACCTGAGCATGACTGTTTTGGGTGTACAAGGTTAAGTAAAGTCCATAGCCAGAATTTTGAGCAGGAGTAGGGCTCACCCTAGAATTATTCAAGAGTTATTGACTACTCTTTGTTTAAAGGCCATCACTAAGACCCTAAATAGTGATTTCTAACACATTGCTTATACTGGTGTCTGTAGTGACACAGCACTATATAAAATCACAAGGTGAAAAAGAGCAGCCTCCAAACCTCAAAAGTGTTCATTTTACTGGATGGAAAGTAACTGAAAAGCAAACAAATGTATGCAGTGCAATGGTAGTTTTGTAACAATCTGCTGCTAAAATTAGAGATTTAAAAGAACAGTCCTGATTTTGGAAACTGAAGGTCCTGAACTTGAGAGAGATAGTAAAGGCATAGTCTAACATGTTTACTGACTTCTGGAGTTAAAGTTACTTCCTTTTTGATTTTTTTGGGAACAATACTTTAAAAAGTCAAGATGAAATTTGACTTCAACTAGAAGTTTCTAGAAAACTTGACTGGTTCGCTCATGCAATGTTCAAGTAGCTCTGTCTCAGGGATGAAAGTCTGGGTCACCAGGTAAAGGACCATACCTAGTTGATACATTTGCTGTGGATAAATGTCAGCTATGACATTTATTACATAAACAAGGACTGTAATTGTCATGAGTGTGTTCCTTATTTTATTATGAAGATATTAGTGTTTGTGTGTATATATGTATATATACATCCACATGTAATTTTTTTCTGCCCTCTCATGTTCTTATGTCAAGATGAACTGACTTTATGACATAGTAGTGACATGTTATTAACTTAATATAGTATTTATGCTTTAGGAAGTCAAGCAGGAGAATAAACATCACTTAGGGGCTTTATTTCCTTTTCTTGGGAAAGGTTTAATTACTTTCAATTGTATTTAAGGTTGCTGTATTATGTAAGGCAAAATTATCTTGTATTTATTCAGAGATCAAGTTGGTTTAGGAGATGCACAATTTGACATGGATTGGATTTGTAATGGCTAATTAATTCTATGTGCCAATTTGACTGGTGTTTAGATAATGGGTCAAATATTATTTTAGATGTTTCTGTGAAGTTGTATTGTTGGATTAGACTAACATTTAAGCCAGTGGATTTTGGGTAAGGTTGACTGTCTCTGCTGTATGTGAGTGGGCCTTAGCTAATTCATTCACAGCCCTCATAGGACTAAGACATACTTTGTTAAATCAAGAAAGGATCTACCAATAAACAGTCTTGAACTTGAACTGCAGTCTGACTCTTCCCTGGGTCTTCAGCCTGCTGGTTCACCCAGCATATCTTGCTGCTTCCATAACTTCAAGAGCAAATTCCTTAAAATAAATTTCTTTGTGTGCAGGTGAACACATTTCAACTGGTTCTTTCTCTGTAGAGCTCTAAGACATCCACTAAGTAGAAGTTTCTTACTAGAATCTCCAAGTATTTAAATTTATTTCTAAAAATTCTATAAAGTATTCTGATGATATAGGGTTGGGATCATTTGAAAAGGAAAATTAACTATAATTTAATTTTCGTTACATTACTTCATTTCACTATGACCCCTTCCATCCTCTCAAAACTCACATATTACTGCCATGATGAAATGTTAGCACCATTATACTTATTTCTGCAAATAATATGCTTTTAGATTAAAGAAATTTGAGAAAATTATCCTCTAATGATTTACTGAGTCTCATCTAGGCAAAGTTTCTTGGTATGTTTCCCTGATATCAGTCTGAATGACAATTTGAGTTATGAGACAACTGTGAAAAACTGCTCAGAAATGAATTTCAAAAGCTGAAATTCAGAGGTGAGTTTTGGGGACTGTGCAAAAAGCATATTCAAGACGCAACAGGCTATAAAATTACCTAACTAAATGAAAAATATAAATGCAGTACTGCTTACATACAGTGTCAACAAACACATTGCATTCATGAGGAAACAATTATGAATAGGAACCTGAAGTAGAAAAGCATTAGCTTCAAAATTAAATACAGAATTAAGGTGATTAAAACAAGTGAGAAAAATTTTCAACTATCACCACTGTCTTTAATTTTATGAAAACCTTGTTTACTAGTGATCAAGAATGGGTAAGGTACATTACAGTTCAAATTGAGAAAGGAAACAACATAATCAATGCTGAAATAGATTTATCTTAAAGCACAGGCATAACCCAGCCCTCACTTGAAATTTACATATACTCATGGCAGATTTTCTTGATATTGATGGTGAATCAAAGCCTACCTTAAGTAGAGTTTGCAACCAGGCTATAGAATACATATAAGGTAATATTTTTTTAAAGAACATAATTGAATGGGAATTCTATCTGGAATCACTCAATTAGATAAACCAGGTTGCTCCTTTGATATTATATTCAACAATTATTTGTTGAGTATTTATTCTGTGTCTGGGACAGTGTGAAGACTCAATGATATTATGGGGATACAAGGGGAACAAGTTTCTAGTACTAAGGGCACAACTAGACAGGCTTATAGAAGACCCAGACAACAAGAATATAGTGCAACAAATTCAGATGCTTCATCAGGATTTAGCAATTCATAAAGTCAATCTACTCCATGACCCAAACATACAAGTACATCCATTGTTTGTATATACTAGCTATTATGCCCTTGGCAGTGACTGTAGATCTTTGCAGACTTGTTCTTTCTTTCATTCAGGTCTTATTTCAAATATTATCTTCCTTTTAGACTGAAAATGATTCATTGTTATTTTTTAAGTTCAAATGGATACAAGAATGAGAGACAAGAAGATCTGAGATGCAAAGAACTAAATTATAACTTACACAGGTTCTGAAATTAAAGTTTTGCTTATTTGTTTAGGAAAAGGATACCTGAGATAGTTGCTTTTAAGAATTTGCAAATTTCTTTTGAAAAAAAATTGCCAGTCCTTAAACTAAAACAAACCCTAAACATTTTACTGGAAAACTGAGGCTACCAAATGGAGAGAGTAAGGATGAAGGGCAAAGTGGGTAGTGGCCGAATGGTCTATGGTGGAACACTATAAGTGCCTTGGTGGTAAGTGTGCTATGACACTATATACTCTTAAATCATATACAGCATTGTGAACCAAAACCACCTCAATAAAAACATGACTAAAATTATTTTTAAAATATACACATGTATATATGCAAATACAAAATTACAAGTTTCATTGCACTGCTTATTTCTTTTGGCTCTTTTTGGCATTCTCTTAATTTGCTATTTTATTAACTAGTCAAGCAGTTTATTATGAATGTTTCTTCACACAGAAAAACCAGGAGGATGCAGCTTCAATGTATTTTTGTCCAGTTTCTGTTTATCCAGCTAATATTACAAGCATTGTGTACACGGTGTGGCTACTGATATAACTCTGACCTTCTCTTATTCACCAAGGGTCACAGCAAAGAGTAAAAGTGATTGTTCAAGAGCATTTTGTCCTTAAGACTTTATAATTTAATTATTAACTCTGTGACTGTATAATTAAAGATAAAGAAAAATTAGAAAGTGATTGGGTCACTTAGTTGGAAATAGCAAAAGCAACAATTTTAATTATATTTTCACATATACTTATTTAACAACAATATTATATAATACTATTTTGTGCTTTGTAAGTTCTGTATTTAGCATAGCCAAATTATGAACATTAAACACATTTTTCTTATTAAAACATGTGGCCCTTGCAATCTATTTATATTCATATGTAATAACCAAATATTCAATAGCAGATATACAATGAGAAATGTTCACCTCTCTATTTCCTCTATTCCCTAAGAAGCTTTTCCTATGACAATGGCAAAGTATATAAACATAGTTATGACTTCTAAAGTATTGCCTTAAATTGAACTTCAGCAATTAGAGCCCAGAGAAATTACTACTATACTTTCAATATTCACTCAATGTTACTTCTTTATGAAGCAAGCTTGCATTTAAATTGAATGGTTTCCCTCTATGATCAATATCCTCTTTACATTCTCCTGTCTTTACATACACCCAGTGTTAGTGCACTTCATAATCAAAACCTCTTTCCCTTTCCAGGAAACTACATCTCCTGATGTGTATATTTGTATCATTCCATACCACATTCATAACATTGCATTCTATAGCCACATGCCAAGGGTTTCAATGCCTAGAATATGAGAGAGCATGTTTTCCTTGAAAAACGCAGCAAAATCACTTGGTGGTGGGAGGATCACGTGTGGCACCTAAAAGCTTTGGTAAGAGAGGGATGCCTAAGATTCACAGAGTCAGAAAAGAGGCCAAAGAGGAAGCAGCATGGGAAGTATGATGTTTGTGGAAAGGAAGAGAAGGGAATTTCTAGTAGATAACCTTTTGTGAGACTTTGGATACATAATCTGAAGACAACATTGTGAGTTTTGCTATGGGAAAACTGAATAGAATCTTTGTCATATTTCCATGAAAATTTGATTAAGATATAAACTACTAACACATACTTGGAAAGTGATACACAATGACCTATAAATGAATTCAATAAAGTTATTTGAATTCAGTAATGTGTTCAGAACTATTTCTCTGTTATATCTAGAACCATGGAAAATGACTGTTCTTCACTAATGTTGTAAACATGTATGCTTCTATAATTAAATTCATTACACTAAATTTTAGTTTTACTTACTTTTAATTTCATGAGCATTTTATTCTCATATGAGAGAATGCTGAAGTACCCACAGATTCACTCCTTATCCCTCAATAACAATCTACTGTCAGTTCAGGTAAACATTTCCTGACTTTATTCTATGGACTTAGAAATACACATAAACACACATCTTGCAAATATCTTATTTTTATACCTTTTTTAATAAAGACATGTAAAGCACTTAATGAATATGTGCTACAAACCAAAAGAAACATATGAATATGAAATAATTCCTTTAGCCATTACTGAATAAAGAATATTTGGATTGTTTTTCTATTTATCTAATACAAACAATTCTCTGGTAAAAATATTGAGGTTGCCTTCGGTTTTAGAGTACAAACCAAGGGGTGGTTACTAGAGAGTATGTGTGTGTTTTCAATTATATTATTTGCTACTAAATTCCCTTATACAGTAGTTATGACAATTTTCATATCTATCATATTAAATAAGTGGTTATTTTCCCAATATTTAATATTCTTACTAAACAGTAATTTTTTAAAGAAAATACTCTTTCACTTTTTTAAACATAGTCCCTGTGCCTGACATATTTTAGTGATTGGTGTTCATTAAATGCTAGTCAAATATATTATTTATAAATGTGATGATCAAATTATACTGATAATATTTTGTATACATACTGCGATTATATCCTTAAAAAGACTAGAGTTAGCCAATATATGAAATGACTCAAAATATGATTATGACTATGAATGACTATGAGTTCCATTTTTTAAATGGACAGTTAAAATATTATAAATATGAGACTACATAAATACTAAAGTTTTTATTCCTTCCAATTTTTTAAAATGCTGTTTGGGTTCTGAAAAATTAAAAGAAGAGTACACGGTAAATCTTCCCTACCAACTATTGTAGGCAATTTAACATTACAGCAAGATAGGTCTTTTAATTCACTACTATAAAAACTGAAATTAAGTGTCTACACTGTTTGATGATTTTTGCGATATTGTTCTTAACAAGGTAGTTCAAGATTAATACCTGAATTATGATTCAAGAAGATTATGACATCTGCGACAGAATTTTTTTAGTGTCAAGTTATGTTACCTCAAAGATTGAGATATGAATTAGGCAAAATTTCTATTAAAAACTACATAAAGATGAATTAAATCAAAAGGTCAATAAACTGTGCTTTGAAATCCAAATGATAGAACTATTAATCTTTGACATTATTAATGTAGACATGGTTGATTACATTGTTATGTATTTCAAAATATGCAGTAAACATCAATAAGAATTAAACTTGGTCACAAAAAGAATCAGGTAAGATTTTCTTTTATTCAGGTAAATGAATGATAAGTCTTACTTGTTTTTTATAAAAAAGTAAAGACAATATCAGCACAAGGGAAGCAATTATTCACGGTAGTCTGCTCATATGTTTCCATTAATTCATACCTAATTACTTGAAAGTATAAATCAACTCAAAGCCAGTTCCATTAATTGACTAGCTTTCTGGTTTCAACTATAATGAAAAGTTTGAAAGAACATGAACCTTCTGCCTGTCTGCTCCTGTAAGAACATATTCTCCAAGGAGTTGTTTTAGTACTTTAAGAAAGGTTTCCATGCAGAGATTTCCCTTTTTACATAGGCACTTATATCTTCAATTCTTTACAGGTCTCTGAGGATTAAGAAGAGAAGGTTAATACTTTCATCTGTAAGATAATGGTACTACACAGAGGAATTTATTTTACAACTAAGCTCCTTGTCTGAATCAGCACTTGTTTTATTTTTCACAGAGCAAAAGATTTGTTTTATATGGTAGGTAGTAATAGTAAAGCAATCTTACGTTTCCTTCTTGCAATTCTTTTTTAAAACTTGTTTTAGAAAAGTTTTGATGCATACCTTCAATTTCTAATATTGATAACCATGATAATACAATATATACAGGCATCTTGAGTAGCATACATATTTAAATGGAAGCAGTAGGATAGTAGGGTTCACTGTTTTTGTAGTTTCAACTTCATTTCAATACTGAATGTATGTGGCCCAACAATATAGAAATTTATAATTTTTGCCTATTATTGAATTACATTACATTATACTCTCAATTGGTGTCACTAGTATTTTCTGAAGTTGTCCACTCTTGTCATATTTTTTTTAGTTAGAAAATACAAAAATCACTCCACACACATGGGTTTCTAAACCACCAAGTAGCCTTTAAATTATAGAGACATAATTTTGACAACCTTGAATAAGTAAAAATCACCCCCAATCCATTTTAAATACCTATACACATATTATTTACTATCCTAAACTTACCCTAGTTCAATATTGCTAAAATTAACTTTAAAATTGATTTGCTTAAATGTTAATATACCATATGTTAACATGTTAATATACCATAGTCTTGTTTTTCAAAATACATATACATTTCATAAACATTACTGCAAAAAAATGGTAGACTATTTCACAATCAATTGAATATGTAGTGTCAATTCTCCATTTCTAGATATATTTTCAGATTCTCCATGCTTCATACATCTTTCAGGTAAGTAACACTTTACATATTAGCTATAAAACATAGCCAAACTGCTTATGAAGATGGTTCTTAAGAATTCCTTTTATTGTCAAAACTTGGACTATTAATAAATTTAGGAACATGATAAAATTTATTTGAACTTAAAGTTACTAAATATAATTCTATTTAAAATTTTTACCTTTAAAGTGATATTAAATTGGTCTAACAATTGATGATTATCTTTAAGAAAATGTCCTATGACTGAATATAAAATTTCATACACATGGATTTTAATATCTAATCCTTCTTTAAAGTTACTGAATGTTCAAACTTTTATTTTTACTGAAGTAGTATAACATAGTGTGTTTCAGGTGTGCATCATTAAAGCTCGGCATATGAACCTTAGTACATTTAAGTTTGTCACTAAAGTCCAGTTCTGTCCTTAAACATAAAATTGTCCTCTTTATTTTTAAGTAAAACAGGAACCTTCAAAATAAATGGAGTTCATGTGAAATATAGAAAAAGTGAAAGGTAAATTATGAAATATGATTTTTGTCATGACTCATACAATTACCAGTGAATGACTGAAAATCCAAGTGCTGCTGAAACAAGGAATCAAGAGTAAGACTGCTTTTTTTAATTGTACTGAGGACCTGGGATCATGTAAGTAGGGGTTTACGCTGGATGTACTCTATCTGGGAGGGCTTCCTTAAACAAGTAAAGTTGATAGCTCAGGAGCAGTGTAAGTTACCCAGGCAAGATGTGGAAGAGTGGAATGTTCTTGACATAGAAAAATATGCACACAGTTCAAAAAACGGTGCAGAGAATATTGTTTCCAACAACTAAATTCTAATAGGTAGGATTTAGGTGGCAGTAAGGCTAGAGAGGCAAATGGGAGTCATAGGTATAGATATTTCACTTAGGTACAGGAAATTAGAGTTATCCTGTGAGCAAAAGGATAGATTAGAGCAGTTTAATCTGGAGAGTAACGTAATATATCCAATATAGTTTTTTATTTAGGAAAATCCAAGTTCACTATAAGAAAATATAAAACTTATTTTTAAAACCTGTTGAATGAATGATGACATTTAATAACAATAGCATGCGTGTTTTAAAAATAAGCAAAACAGGAGTAAGAAACCAAATTGATAAAAAAAATATTGGAAAAAGTAATTTCATGTTTCTGATAATAAGTTATTTAGTTAACTTAGATATTATTTCATATAGTACTCATAGGTAAATTAATTCTTGGAGATGAGTGTAAGTAAAATCAAGTGTGAATGCAGTTAAGTTATAATTATACACAATTACTTGACTTTGATGATGTTATTGTCATTGACAATACAGATCAATTCTAAGATCTGCAACGGAAAGGTCACAATTTCATACAGAAAATTAACTATATACAAAAAGTCACTATATCTACTAGGAATACTGGATTTGTATGTATGGGAAAGTTTCAAAGTTGGGCTTTAGTATTAAAACATGTTCTTCCAGTTGAATTATACAGTATACTGAATACAGGAATATTGAAACAAATACTTTCTGTGCTAATTTATAAACCATATAAACTCCATTTATCCATTAATATAAAGTAATTTTTTTCTCATTAACTGTGAGGCAGAATGGATGAGATCAACTGTGCTTTCTACATATTGACTACCAAGACTCATTTGTTCCTCCCACAGTGCTTGGCCCAGTTTTATGTGCAGGGTGGATAATCAATGATTGTGTTTTGAGCAAAGGGCAACATTTATTATTAGTCAATTCATTTTAATTATACACGATTCTGAAATGACAAAAGAACTGTATCAACTGATTAAAAATCTTGTGTTTCATAAGTCTCAATCATTCTGTTTACACTAACTTAAAATTAAGCCTTGGCTGTATCATACCAAATACCAGTTTCGAATAATCAGCGTTCTCCAGAGTGAGATTCTTGAGAGTCAAATTTTAGGTAGAGTGATTAAGCAGTTCTAGTGGCAAAGAAATAAACACAACAGCATATTTTGAATGAGGCAGTAAAATGGATACAGTCATCAGAATCACCGGATGTGCTTGCTAAAAAGAATTCTAACCACATGCAAGGCATTCTTAGTCAGCACCTGGAGTTGGAGGAGCCTGGGATGTGCAGTGACAGAGCTCATGCAGAAGAATTGTGATCATGGAACTTTGTTAATATAAATTAATAGATACTTCCTTAAGAGTAAGAGATCATATAATGAGATAATCATTATACTCAATAGTCAATATAATTAATGATTATCTCATCTAAGTTTTCTTCCCCTAATATAATATTGATTATAACATTAACTCCAAGGTTAATTAAATTCTTAGTTTGTACCTCACTTGTTCTATTATCAACCTTAAAGATGAAACCTGTATGGACTTCCTCCTCTGCAGAGTGTTTTTTCCTTCTTATCCTTCCCCAAACTGTCTTGATAAGAAGGCAAGGTAGGAAGAAAAACAATCCCATAAAAAATGTTCACATTTTGCTCCCTGAAACCTGCAAATGTATTACTTTCCATGGTTGCACAGATGACTAAGGTTTAAGACTCTAAGATGGGAAGTTTATCTTGTAACATACAGGTGGGGCTAATCAAATCACATAAAGTGAAGAAATTTGACCAGCTGTGGCAGGGAGAGAACTGTGGCTATGGAAGAAAGGCACAAAGACAACACTGTTGCTGTTTTTGACATTGGAAGAATGGGGGCTAAGAGCCAAGAAATACAGGTGGCCTGTAGGTCCTAGAAAAGGCAAGTTTCCCTACAGTTTCCAGAAGGGGATACAGCCATTAAGAACACATTGCCTTTTTAATTCAATGAGATCCTTACCAAGCTTAGGATCTCCAGAATTTTAAGAAATTCTTTGCTGCTGTAAGAAATTAAATTTAACATTTTGTTATGGTGGAAATAGCAAAGAAATACATAAGGTATCAGCTTTGATTCAACCTATGAGAATTCACATCCTACTTTGAATGGGAGTATTAACAAAACACTAATTCAAAGTTATATAAGGAGCCACATGTTTGTTAAATCACATTTACAGTAGTCAAAACTTGGGGAAAAAAGTGTCCAATGACCAATGACTGGATGAAGATGATGTGCCTACACACACCATGGCTATAAAACATACGAATCTCTGTAATTTGCAATAACATGAATGGAGCTAGAGGAAAATGTACTAGTGAAATAAGCTAAACAGAAAAAGAAAAACACCATATTTCATTCATACAGAAAAAATGAACAAATTAATCAAAGAAAACAAAAACTTTTTGACTACAAAGTCAATAGTACATAATACATAAAAGAAGGGGAAAGAAGGTGGATAAATCAGGAAAAAAGGGGACAGAAATATGGTGAAGGACAGATTTGGACTTCAAATCTTAAAACAGTGAACTTAAAACAGTGTATTTACATTGATTCTCAGTAATGAACACTTTAAGCATATACAATGTAATAATACAATGTTACTTCAGAGATAGAAATGAAGAGTCTTATCACTAAAATTATGTCTTTCACACGTTTAGGTGATAAAGTGAAATAGTTTAATACAAGATCTTAAAGTAGGTTTAGATCATTTACCACTTGTTATCACTCAGGGTCATAGAGAAAACACTTGTCACCTGTGTGTACAGCATTCCCCCAAACCATACCATTATGCACAATTCTCTTGCTTAAGGTCTCTGATTAACATGAAGCAATATACAAAAAGACAACTGAGAGACTTTAAAATGTCCTGAAAATATATATTTTAAATTTTTGTAGAAAGTATTCATGATAACTAAATTACCTCAAAATAAATCAAATACAAGTAAACAAGAGAAGACATTTATATGCATGCTGTACTTGAATACATAGGCACAATGTTTCTTAAACTCTTGGTCATTTTCCCAGAATCCAGAAGTAAATTTACTCAATACATGATATGTTTTAATTACTCATTCTGGAGATTGTCTTAAATTTTTATGATGCCTTATGTTTGCTATAACCATCTAATTGAAGGAGAAGAACAGATGATGAGGTGGGAACCTACAGTGTATTTTTGGAACAATTCTCCCACCGGGCACTGAAACACAGACATCTACTTAAAATATGTAAAACAGGTGTACTCATCTAGGATCAGTATCCCAGAGAAACATTATACATTACAAAATGTACAATTTTGATCCCACATAAAGAAATTCTTTTAGAACAAAGGAAGACCAATTAGCTAGAATTATGCGGTATACAGATCATTCTAACAGTGTTTACACACTCACAAACTTAGAACCTAGTTAATTTAAGCAGGCATTCTGCTGGTTACCTGACAGACATTAAGAAACATGAGTAAAGTCTCTGACTTCAAGTTTGTTAAGAGAAAATTAGAGAAAACAAGTATTGTGATTAGTCCTGTGATTGAGGATCAGAACAGATCTCAGAATGAGATCCCATTTTATGTGAAAAGTGAAAATGGTCTTGTGTAATAAAGTGTGAAATTTTGAATGTTTGTTTAAAAGTTTGGGTAAACCACCCAATAAAGAGCAGGTATGCAGGTATGGAGATGGAAGTACACATAGATATCCTGTATAACCATAGCTGAACTTGATTAGGAAAAGTAATTGAAAAAGTAATTGAAAGTTTTGGTATGACAAGGGTGTTTAAGGTGATTGTTTTATAGTCTTGTGCCATAGACATGTATATGGCAATGTCCACAAGAAGATTAGAAATGAATAAAGTAGCTGGGCGTGGTGAAGCGTATCTGGAATCCTAGCTACCTGGGAAGCTAAGGCTAGGGATGATTGCTTGAGTCCGTGATACCCTGGGCAACGTGAACCTACAGTTCCACAGGTAAAAATAGTGAGACCTAGTCTCAAAAAAAAAAAAAAAAAGAAATGAATAAAGCTCAGAAATGATATTGATCTAAAAAATAATTTCTTGATTGATGGTGTACAGACATGAAAGAAAGAGCAATCACTTCATACCTGTAAGAAATGTCTGCATCAAAACGACTGGAATTTGCAAGTACATTACCTATGTACTTGGAGAACAACATCTATAGAGAACATGAAGATTTTATAATAATACTAAAATGGATACCACATGACTCAGGTATTCATCCAAAGAATATGAAAACAGTACTAGAAATGTATTTATGCAGTAAAATTTTTCATGGGATCAGCCTAAATGATCACTAATGAAGTGTGGTACATTTACTCAAAGGAATAATACTCAGTTATTAAAAAAAAACATAATTATGATTTTTGCAACAATACTGGTAGAACTTGAAGTGACAATAAAAACTGAATTAAGTCAGAACGTAACATAGTTATCATATGTTTTTATTCATTTGTGGAATATAAGTACCCAAAGAAACAAGCCAGTAAAATACAACAAAAAGATTCCTGATCACCAGTGAACCATCTTAGTCTTTCATGCCTTCCCCTTCCCCTGTTTTCTCCCTTGTATATACCAAGAGCAAACCAACACCTAAAACCCTTATGTGTCAATTAGACCTCAATTAAAAAATGTAAACAAAATAAACAAAAAAAACTCCTGAGAATGTGAAAAATATGGGAAGGCTTGGGAGGCAGGGAAGTAGAGGCATAAATGTCATAGAAGTGCCTAAGCTTTTGTGGTGGGTGAGTGATGCATGTGCACATGTAAAGGACTTCCTCAATAGTACAGTTATATACACAAATATATTAATATAATATATTAGTTAATATATTTGACTAAAGAATTATGCCTAATATACCTTCATGACACAGACTACCACACACACACACACAAAAAGAAAAAAATAGGTCAGAGAATTTAATAAATAGTTGACTAACATATTTTTGTGAAAACTACAGTTTCTACTGAGGTTATTTGTGAACCCCTTTTGTTACTGAATATTAAAACAAACGTGGGCAGATCCAGAGAAACAGAATGAAATAGAATTGAAAAGAGACTTTCAATTCTCCTTTAAAAGTATTTATTTTGATTAATGTAATGTTTGGATACCCCCATCAGATACTGCAAGTATAGGGCACCCACCACCAAATCACCCACTGTCCACTACCATGCTCCATTGTGTGTCTCCCCCTCTTCCCCCCAAGCCCTCTCCTCTGCATATTTTGAGATGTTGAGAAGGATTACTTGTGACTAAAAGAGAAAAAAGAAAACCCAACAAATAACAAATTAAAAGGTCATTTCTTTCTGAGTTATTTTTCAAGACAATCTCCTCAAGAGATATGAACTAGACCAGGCTTTGTACCTTCATCTTTGTTTCTAACCTACATAAAGGTTGTTTCAGGCTTTCACTGCTGTTTTCAGATATCACTGCTCTGTTTACCATAGCAGTTTATGCAATACCCTCTAATAAACATTAAATCAGAGAAGATAAATATACTTGTTGGGAGTAAATAAATCCATTTACAAGGTACCTCGTTACTGGGGCTTGGCTTGATAAATAAAGATTACAAATTGAATTACCTTGTCTACTGCATGTGTTTTTGAAGTGCTTCTGAATATGCAGTTATGCTGTGTGGCTTTGGAAGTGTTTGCTCTGTAGTTAGAAAACCCACCATAGGGATCACTTTACACCTTTCATTCCATGCTCCTACATGAACAAGTGAGGGAACTGCATGATCCTGACACCATGTGTTTCAATACTTGGTAAAGAAAGCAGGTAATTTATAAAACAAGCTTAAGAACTTCACAGTTTTAGCACAATTTTTTTTAATATGAAGAGATGTTGAGAAAATCAAACAAAGGAGTAAATTAAATAATGTTTCATGCAGTATAGAAAGCTTGTCAGGCTATTAAATGTAAAGCAAGCAAGGAAGAAAGTCAATATAATTTATATAAGGTAGCTACATTTACTTACCTATTCTTTTATGAATAATTAATCAAAAATGATTAAAACAACATATCACCAGATGTGAAGGAATTCGCTTCAGAAATTTAGACTTTAGATTAGGTCTCAATTTCCTTGCTCTAATTGATGTGCTCAGCTCTTGCTGTTGTTCTTTCTGACTAGGGCTCAGAGGCTGCAAATTATAAGAATCTGTTTCTTTTTTTTAGGTTATTCAATTCATTGTCATACAGATGCCCATCAGTAGTCTTTTATGATCCTCTATATTTCTAAGGTTTATGTTGTAACTTGTCTTTTGGTTCTGCTGATTCTAATTATTTCTCCATTTGTTTATCTGAGCTTTGAGAGAGGTTTCCCGCCCCCCCCCACCCCCCCAAAGAACCAGCTTTTGGTTTCCTTGATCTTCTGGACTATGTTTTATTTACTTTTATTTCACTGATTTCAGCTATAATTTTTTATTATTACTTCCTTTTGTTAGCTTTTGATTTGTTCACTATATAGTAGTTCCTTAAGGTATAAGGTTAGATTATTTGGTTATTTTTATTATTTCTTGATGAGTACCTGAATTGCTATAAACTCCCCTCCTAGTACTCTTTTCTTTAAATTCCATAGGTTCTGGTAACATGTATCTTTACTTTTATTTTCCTCAGGAATTTTTAATTACACCTTTGATTTTCTTATTAATCCAAGAGTAATTCAATACTACATGATTTAGTGTTCACATAGTAGAGTTTTTCTTTCTTGTTTTGTACATGATACTATTGTAGTCATGAGAATTCTTAACAATTTCAGATTTCACAAATTTATTGACACTTGTTTAATAATCCACAAGTAGTCTCTCCTTGAGAATATGTACCCATCATTTAATCCACAAGTAGTCTCTCCTTGAGAATATGTACCCATCATTTTGGGGATGAGGGTTCTATAAATACATTAAGCCCAAAACACATTTCTAAAAATATTCATAAGTCACACTCAACATCATTAAAAGGTTCTTGGAAACTGACTTTTAAACAAAATGGAGTATAATGAAGCTATGTCCTTAAATAATGTCACTTCATTCAATATTATATGACATCAAACAAAAGAACAATTAGACCTGAGGATCCAGGACATGTATCTACAAATTATTCTATACAGACCCTTTATATTCCCTTTCCTGAAAGGCACACACTATTGGCATTTGATATTAAATTTAATACTAAAAAAACATCACAGACAGACATCCATTTGAAACACTAGACCATTAGAACTGAGTAGAACAAAGAACAAATGTTGCAGTATGCAAAAAAGGTCATAATTTTGTAATAATGTTAGGATAGTACCTTTGAATACTGAGAAAAGGATAGAAGATCAAATAAAATCATTTATATTATAATTTGATTTATCAAATCAAATGTTTTATAAAATAAGACAAAAAGAAACTTTAAAACTTCCTCTTCATAAAAAGAAACTTTAAAACTTCCTCTTCATATTTTCCTTTTTTAGAGTTGCTACATTTTAAAATATTTGGCAAATTAAGTTATGGGAAGGTACTTTACTCTTATCCCAAATTAATTCCTTTTGAATTATCCCTCAAATATTGCCAAATTATCTCTCAAATAGTGCCAGTTTAAAATTGAATAAATTAATTGAAAGTGCTTCTTATAATTGCTTATCTCTTTTGAAAGAGAATCAAACGTTTGGATCCTTGGGGCATTATTAAACAAAATGAAAATCATGCAATTGATTCTGTTGTGGGGTGCATAACAAAAAAAAGAGATTAAAACTAAGCTAATTTCTCAACTCACAAAAATAATTGCATTTGAGATCCGTTGACATCTTATCTGATTTAACCACTTGGTTCCGCAGCAGTTTCTCTTCTGAGGACATTTTCTTTTAATAGAAGGATAATTAAATCACACCAGTGTCACAAAATAGGACTGCTAATTGACTGTTTTAGCAAGCTATTTGACAAATACAAAAGACTGCAGGTTTGGACACATAGCATGTCAGACAACATTAGTGGCAATGTGCTTTAAAACGTATCAATTGGCTAGTGTTAATATTTCAATGTATACATCAGATTTTGACACTTTCCTACTTATGTCCCAACTTGGTATAAAATCAAAACCTCTTACTCTGGTTTTCTATGTCCTTACACATCGGCACCTCTGGGATCTCACTGTGTGTCATCCATTTGTTCTTCACACTGGTCTTCTGCTCAACAAATGGTTTATTTTTTGTCTAAAAATTATAAAACTCATTTTGATCATTAGGGATCTTGGTTTAGACTTCCTTTCTCTTGTCTGGCACCTGGTCATTCATATCACAGCCAAAAATGTGCTTTCAAATGAAAGTCCTTTTTGTCAGAAAGCATGCCCCTTGAAATCCTCACTGCTACTGTCTTGTTCTCCATGGCATCCCCGAAAGCTTAACCAGAATAACGTGATCTAGACACACTTATTACAAGTGGAGTACACACTTATATGACTAGGCTATGAGTCATTTCTGATAGTCTTTTCTTCAGTCTGCCGAATAACTTATAAAAGGTAAATACTATATTGTTTTATGACCAATAAGGGTCAGATTTATTGTCTGATGTGTATAACTTCAAAACTCTTATTTTCCCACTAATCTTCTAGCAAGGATTAATGAATACTGGACCACTGTAAGTTCAGTGATAATCTCTGCTTGAAAGTCATGCTATACAAGACATGCATTGCAACATTGGTAACTTTAAACATATTTACATGTTGATTCTCCCCAGGAGACTATAAGCTAGCTGAAAATACTGATTGTGCATTATTCATCGCTATAGCCCAGCACCTGGAACATAGTAGTTTTGCAAAGGATTTCTGTTGAAGATGTAGGTGAATTTAATGAATTGCAGTATTGGTAAACAAAATGCAATCTCATTGCTAAACTGATGTACTGTAAAGCTTTATAATATAATGAATTTTCTTAACCAAGTAACTATGAATTGGCAAACTTATGTACTTTGAATATATAACCCCATATTTAAAACTGATCGAATTAATGGAAATCACAGGAAGTTATTTTAAAGTTCTCCTTTTTATAATTTTCATTCTCAGATACATAAATTTATAGTTATGAATAACTATACAAAGATAGAATGATTGTTCAGATTATCTATTATGTAAATATTTCTGGCAAGCTGTTTCCATTCATTAACTTTTAGATACTGTCAACTTGCATACTTTGCTTTCTCTTGAAAAGCAGCAGGTAATTTGATGTAACAATAGTATGAATGTTGTTACACTGAAGCCCATATCTGTAATTTAAAGAATAAAGATATGTAATCCCAACATGCTTCTCATCAACTCTGGGAAAAATTCAGCCTGAGACTGGAACTTTTTTTAATAGTCTTTTCTTGAAATGTTTATCCTTCTTGAACATCATTTACTTTCATCAGTTTTATAGTAGAGCCCTTCTTTGTTATGTAACACTTGTTTTGTTATGTAACTTTTCCATTTTTTTTCAAAATTCACTTCAGATGACCACATAGTAAATTCTTTTCTTTCCTAAAAATTTAATTCTTTCATATTATAGCTGACCCTTAAAAACAGGTTTGAACTGCATCAAAATAGATACATGGGTTGTTTTCAATAAATACAGTATAACGCTATCAGTGTATTTTCTGTTTTATTATTTTTCCTAACATTTTCTTTTTTCTTACTTGATTGTAAGGATACAGCATATAATATATAGACATAAAAATAAGCTAATCAACTTTTTTATGTTATCAATGAAGTTTCTAGTGCATAGTAGGATATTAGTAAAATCTGGAGGAAAATTATAGGAGGATTTTACTTGTGCATAGACTGGTTCCCGTTAACTGTATCATTCAAGGGTGAACTGTCCTATGGCTCTGTATACAATGACTTCATCCTATTGTGACAGATGTCTCTTTCTTCCCTAACTTGAACTATTTTAGATGGTCTTTTGTAATTATCACTTAACACTCTATAGCACTCCAACCTATTTTTCAGGAAGATTTTATAAGGCCACTGCTATCTCTGTGTTTTTTGTTTGTTTGTTTTTCAAATATGGGATGCAATTCTCCATTCCTTTATTTCTTATATTGATTGCTTTATTAGTGGCAAAAAGTATGGCGTTTAGAGACAGACAGACCTGGACTCTTGCTTAGTAACTGAGAGATCTGTGAACTTCAGCAAGCTACTCAACTTAATTGCCTCAGTTTTCTCACCCATAAAAGGGATATCTTATAAGGGTGAAATGAGATGCTATATTTGATCGTCAAATTTCTACTTTGATATAGAATAGCCAAAATGTACATGACACCATTATTACTGTATCATTCAAAACAGAGCTCTTCATTTTGTTAATCTTTCCTGACTTGCCACATCATGTCTTTACCCTTGTAAACTTCAACTGTGTTGATATTATTTGCATTCAACTGTTATGAACATACATATACACAAACATACAGATTTTCATCATTGAAATTTTTGTCTCAGTTTTACAGTTATTAATGCTTGTGCTGGAACAAGTGATTTTTGATAGAATTATGCATGATTTTTAAAATCAAATTGCACTGGAAGTCTTATAATGTAAAGGACCAATTCCATTCCCTGGGGGCATTTTTTAAAAACCTAATATTGCAAGTCTCTTAATCCATGATCTAAATTTAGTAGTTGTCTAGAATTTTCCCATACAACTTACCTATTCCCCTTCGCTTTTCAAATCCATCTCAACTGGATACATTTAAATGCAAAGTCCAGAATTAATGCTTTTTCATAATTTTCTTTAAAATTCCTTATTGCAATTTAACAAAAAAATAAAAGACCTATACAAAGAAAACTATAAAACATTCTTAAAAGAAATAGAAGATAATATAAAAAAATGGAAAGACATTCCCTGTTCATGGATCAGAAGAATCAGCATTATCAAAATGGCCATACTACCAAAAGCAATCTACAGATTCAATGCAATTCCAATAAACATCCCAATGACGTATTTTAAAAAGATAGAACAAAAAATACTGAAATTCATATGAAACAACAAAAGACCCTGAATAGCCAAAACCCTCTTGAAAAACAGAAGAGAGAATGGAAGTTGTACTATTCCAGACTTCAAACTATAATAAAAGTCATAATAATTAAAACAGCATGATACTGGTACAAAAACAGACAAACAGACTAATTGGATCAGAATCAAATACCCAGAAATAAAACCACACGTATATGGTCAACTAATCTTTGACAAAGGGACAAAAAACATACATTGGAACAAGGACAGCCTCTTCAGTAAATGGTGCTGGGAAAACTGGATCAAGACATGCAAAAAAATGTACCAGGACAACTCCCTCACATCTTGTACAAAAATCAACTCAAATTGATAGAAGACTTGGACGTGATACCTGCAACCATAAAATACATAGAGGAAAACCTGGGCAAAGTCCTTCATGAATTTCACTTCAGAAATTCATTTCTGAAACAAAGATCCACAAAGAGCTCATACAACTCAACAGAAACAAAGGAAAAAACCCAGTCAAAAACTGGGGAGAAAAACTAAAAAGACACTTCACCAAAGAGGAAATAGAGATGGCCAATAGGCATATGAAAGAATGTTCCACATCACTAATAATCAGGGAAATGCAAATTAAAACCACACTGAGATACCATCTTACACCGGTAAGAATGACCCCTATAAAATAAAAAACAAAATGGGCAACAAGTGTTGGCAGAGATGTGGAGAAAAAGGAACTCTCTTATACAGCTGGTAGGAATGCAAACTGGTTCAACCACTATGGAAGACTGTGTGGAGGCCCCTCAAACAATTGAAAGTGGAATTACCATTCAACCAAGCATCCCACTACTGGGGATCTACCCAGAGGACATGAAAACACTAATTTAAAAAGATAACTGTATGCGCATGTTTATTGCAGCTCTGTTTACAATAGCCAAGATATGGAAACAACCCAAATGCCCAAAACTGATAAATGGCTGAAAAAAATGTGGCATTGTACATAATGGAATATTATGCATCAATCAAGGAGGACAAACATATGTCATTTGCCGCAACATGGATAGAGCTAGAACAACTCATATTAGCAGAAATAAGATAGAAAGAAAAAGAGAAATTTGGGATGGTCTCACATATATGAAGGATTCAGGAAAAATCAAATAAACAAATAAGAAAAATTAGAAACAACCAAACCATAGAGTAAGAGAGGAGGAGGAGAAAGAAAACGGAGGAGGTAGAGGGCACATAAGATTAAGAAAAATGGTTAATGGGTGTTAAGGAAATGGGATGGGAGAGCCCCCGGGACACTATATATATTTATACACACATATAATATAATGTGATATATTATTATAATGTAATATATTATTATAATAGATTGTAATATATTATTATAATGTATACTTATTACAATGTATAATTACTATAATATAATATATTATTACATTATAAATATATATAATAACTTTTTAAAAAAATCCTCCAGTAGAGCTAGAATGAACTGTACACTTAAAACTCCTTTATTTTATAGTATGTGCAGTATACTTCAATAGAGCTTGGAAATATTTTCCAATCCTAAACCAATCAACCTGGAATTTCCTAATTAGCACCAGAAAGAAGCCACTTATAAGCCCCTGCCCCTTCCCATAGAGATGGTTGTATACCTGGAAAGTTTATTCTTTTGTTAATAACCTTGACCTAAGTTCTTTTTGTCTGTAAATACCCTGTCCACAATAGCTATTGTAATATCTTGGTTGCTCTACAATTCATGACTCCTTTAATAAAAAAATAAAGATAAATAAATAAATAAAAGTCCTTATTGCTTTTGCAATACTCCTCTATGAAAAACCCATGATGTTATACAAAAGACAATTTAGTCTAAGCTACTGCATTTATATAAATGCTTCTGGTTACCAAATAGGCACAGAAAGTACAATTTTCAAAATATTTCTATATCCATAAGCAATAAAAACAGGAAATTCCACATATTTCCATTTAAGAAAATTAGAAACTAAATTTTATACTTTATAACATTATATCCTCAGTTTTTAAAAGCAAATAAAGAGTATTTTCATTGCTGGGAATATTTTTGTTGCTGCTAAGTTGACAAATTATATCTAGCTTACAGATAGCTTAATTAATTTATAATCTTCTTAGAGACATGACAATGTCAATCCTATCATATGAGTATTAGAAATGTATTCACTAAATATTATTTAAAAATATTTAATAATATATTATTGCATATAAATATATCATGTGTTAATTTCTATCCATAGTCTAGTAATGATACAGATTACTTAGAAAGCAGGAAAAGACCATGCACCAAAATATTTTGGTAGTTGAGACTATATTATATACGTTAAGATTTTTATTCCACTAAGCTTTTGAAATATGCTGGCTAAACATTTCTCTAAAAATAATATATAAACATGAATTCAATTATAAAATAGGTGTAAATACTGTTTAAAACATGTCAATAAAATAAAAAGTGATTACAAAAATATTTCTTAAAAAGTTACTTTATCTGATTTTTATTTTCCTTTCAAATCTACTTTAATTACACATATAACAATACAATTCATTCACACTGCTTTGATTAGACTCAAATATATTTTTGCTTGTATAGTTACCAAATTCCAGATTCAAACTTCACTCAGAAACCCCAAGATGCAATTGTTTGTGTGTGCATATAAATATGTATGTGTGTATTCATATATATGTGCACACACACATCTATATATATGCATGTTTATAGACCATCACAGTGTCCATCATATCATTTAATCATTTTTCCCCATAACTGTTGCATTTAACTATAACTTTTGATGGTAAAAGTTTGCTACAAAGAAAGAGGTTAGAACAGTGTATAATGAATAACTTTTGATATGGCTAATAAAATCCACATTTTTTCTATAGGTCTATAATCTGTTTCTTGCCTATTATTAGTCTCTGCTTTATGGCTGACCGAAAATATTCTCAAGTATTATAACTATGATGTCATATATACATTCTTGGAACTTATCATACCTTTTTAACAGATTTTACAAATTAAAACGTGATAACATGTCAGTATTTGCAAACCATAAACAGATAAAATAACTATTTTGCTTTCAAAATATAGACATGAATATAGAAGAAATTTCCTAAGTACTAAAAGGACATAAATAATCAAAGGAGAAACTCTTGAAGAAAGGAAAAAGAACATTCTGAAAAAGCAGCAATTTTTTTACCTTTATTGAACATGAGATACATTTTCCTTAATTCCAATTTTCAGTTCACATAGCCTTTAGTTACTTGGGCAACAACAATATTGTTATAGTTAAAAGTAAAACTATTAAGCTGAATTGATTGATTTTCTGAAAATCTAAATTACTACTTAAGCAGAAAGACTAAAATAAATATCAAAGTTGTAACAAATAGACACTTTTAAAGACAACAACACTTGAAATGTGGAAGGAAACAATGGAACACAACCCATTCACTATCTTGTTGGTCATAAACATTATCAATTTGAAAAAGGGAAATACTGTTGATGGTGACAAGTTCACAATAAAGAAACCATCTTATTGATTGACATCAGTGATGTAACATTAACATATACAAGATGACTCTAAGATAAAAAAATTCACTTTTAAGATTTTATCTTTATAGATAATGAAATCTACTTTCTGCTATTTATTTGCTTGCTATTTCTTTACAATTCACTTCTATTTTTTTCTATTGGAACTATAATGGCCATTGACTTCGATGTGCTAAATGAAAAAGAGGTTCTATGATGTTCATTTGATTTGATTTCAGATCACTGTTTCTATTTAGTAAATTTCTGAGCAGATGATGATCATGAAGTTTATCTCTCAGACAAGAGGATAGAATAAACCATGGTGAGCAGATGAAATAGTAGGTGGCTAACTATTAGTTTGAAATGTGATGCACCAATCAAATCCCCCATCACCCATCTGAGATGATTTCCCAAGGGATTCAGAAAGGCAGTTTCTGAGTATTACGCTGTTAACAATGTTTTTCACCAATAACATTACAGACTTGGCCCTTTATCTGTTCTCTGGGTTCTGTGATAATCTCTAGCATCTACCAATTCTCAAAAAATTGAAGACATTGTATCTAAGAAAGTACACTATTTGCTCTGTTAGTGAAGGGAAACATATTTATCCCAATTTTATCCCAATACTTATAAAACATTTTTGAGTAAAGTGAGTAACTTTTGAAAAATTTGATTGCTGAAGAGTGGAAAAAGATTACTTCAATTAACAGCAACTATATCTTAAGTATAGATTTGTTCATTAGAGTTAACTACTGGAACTGAGAGTTGTCATATATATCAATGATGTTTCCTTGGTTTTCTATTTTCAAAGAGTTCTTTTTATAGAGTTTAAAGCCTACACTTTATACCCCTTTTGCTTTCTGCTTCCACCTTTTCAAATGTGCAAGTCAAATGGTAGTTTATATTCAGGATTTGAACCTATTTTTTTCGATTATCAGTATACATTTAGTAGTTATTCTACTCCCCAGTTTATTATTGAATTAGTAAGTATATATTTTTACATGGAGAGCTTCCCACCCACCAATTAATCCAGCATATCAATTTTTTCTTTGTAGAACAAAGTTGTTTTTCCACTTAATTATAATTATAAATACAAATATTGACACCATTTTTAAGGAAATATCAGTGTGAAACAAACACATATCCATTCCTGATAACTGTAACAAGGAATCTTATCACCTACACTAATATGAAATACTATGGCTTTCAGACAATTAAAAAATATTTGAAAGTATTAGAGAAATTGTCCCAGGATAAAAGCATAGTCACAATTTCTAAAAGTCTGAAAAAATCAGTAATAATCTTTTTTCATAATGTCATTTACACAGGTATTACCTTTAAAGGACAATATCCAAAGAATCAAGAGAAGTTTGTTGATTTAAAAATAACAAAAACAGCTGAGTGGTGTGAATTTACAATAGAAAAATCTCTAATAAATTATGATCTATTGTTAGCAAACTGCATATATAAAGGGAAAAAGAGTATTGCTAAAGCTGTAAACAGAATATGTGGAGAATTATGTGATATAAACATTGCCCTGGTCATGATTAATTAAAAAAATTCCTCTACAAAGTTATAGCTGTATAGGGCCCTTACTGGTTCCCACACTCAAGAGCACATACTTTTATCAAATACATTAGAAAAAGTCAGGTGCAAATCAAGTAAACAAAAATTAGGAGCAGAAGTATAAGTGATCGAGATTGTTCCACCATGAATAGGACATAAAGGGGAGACTCAGAGAACTCAGAGTAGGATCAAGGTCCAGGACAAAAAGGGCCTGATCCTCTAGCAATATTTAGGTGTCTATATGATAAATGTTGCTCAGGGATTTAGCAGATACTTAGATCTGTCACTTTCCATGAGGATTTTCACTGTCATCCTAATGGCAATGTATGCACATTTCTTTGGCTGCTGTATCTGGTGGTCACTCCTGCATATAAGACTGTGTATGAACTGGGTGGCTATCATAATTTTATCAGACTCATATTATAATTAATCTTCTCCTTACTGTTAAATGTACCAAAAAATTTAATTCATATTATTAACACTATGTCAGCAAACATTTTATATATATATAAACTTCTGTTCTTACTCTTCTTTAGGTCATCATTTCCCACAAAAATGGAAATAAACAAATGAAAATGGAATCAAAATAAACCCCAAATCAAAACATTTTTCACATACCTCTTTTCCAAACCATTTGTCTTTCTTTGTTCTTCAAGACTTAAGTATGTATTAACTTGTAGGATGTTTTACTTGCATGCAATCTGACATTTCTTCCTTCATCCCCTTTCACAAGTGGGTATATTTTCACAAAACTTCTAGGTTTACCCAAGACAATCTTTTGGAAAACACTCACTCATAGCCATTCAAATGAGTATACTCTGACCAGTTAGAATAGCCTAGTACTGAATCAACTAGCAGTCTGGCTACTACTATGGATGAGAATGATCCAGTAAGGTCCAAAAAAAAAAGTCAATTTCTGGAGGGGGGGGTACAAAGGTGAGAATTTCTCTAAAATGAGGAAACATTTACTTGATGACATCATATTATGTGGTGAAACATGATCCCTAAAAATATTGGTCTTTTCCTCTTCTCATTCAAATTAAACATAGAAGAAATACCTATATTTTTAAAAAATCCCTCAGAGTTAGGAGTGGGTATTTTCACCTTACTAGTTAGATTTGATGCTTACATTAAAATAGAAAACTCCAATGTAAGTTAAGTCTCTGGGCAGTCCAACCCACCATCAATCACCAAATGTCTCTATTTTCCTTAGTGCACTTCCTACATATAAATCTATTTACCTATTTTCAGTCTTCCTTACTTTAATTTTTCCATGCTCATTATTTACTGAATAAAAAAAAACCCACTGCATTTTCTTAGTTTATGGAGAATATTGAATATTTCTCATAAAATATTTTTATAGTTCAACCCTTTCATATGTACATAGGATTTTTCAGCAACAGTCTTAATGACCCTCATGGGTGAGTTTTATTCTTAGTAATAATGATGCAATTTAAACAGAATTCACAGTCACCTTTGTGAAACAGGCAACTCTTGCACCAATATTATATGAAACTATAAATTAAGTATAAGGTCTGTAAAATGGCCCATCTTGTATCTGAAATTTGGAGCTGTTACATCAGTAATACTTAATTACTATGTTGGACAGGAAGTGACAGAATCCCATTAATTAGCTCAGGGACTAGCATTCATTCTTTGGGCTCTGAAGTTATTCCATTACAGTGAAAATGAAATGAGAATGATAAATGGCAACAGACTATAACAATAGTTCCTATCTATTGAGCCAAATTAATGCTACCCTAAACAGAAATGTGCAAGGGAAAATACTGCAGTCACATGGAAACAACGTAAAGTGCTATCGAAGTGTCACAAACAATTCTGTTGTATTTGAGAAACTACCATTAGTGTTAAAAGGAGAGAAAATAAACAATTTCTTTAAAGAAGGGCTCTAATCCTTTAAGTGTATCCCAGTCAGTTACATTCAGAAAGCAGTTCTCAAATACAACTGATCATCAAAATTACCTGGAAATTTCTCATAAAAAAGAGGTCTATGTGTTCTCCTTTGTGCTTCATTTCTCACTAAAGTTTCTGAGTGCTCTATCTGTATTTTTGAAAAGTGCTCAGGTGACTACAGGTTTGAGGTGGGGCACAGATTAAGAATGGTAAGCTTCAGTTTACCAAATAAACAGTGTTTGGCACACAGAGGTGTGTGCCAAATCAAAATGTGGCATTATTAGAAGAATTTGAGAAAATTATGTATATTGAAAGCCATTTCAGAATGGTATTTCCATTGTCTACAAATTGAACATGAACATTTATCTTTTGTGAGTTTCTGTGTTTCACAGTTAGGTGAGATTAATTTTTCTACTTGTATTTATTGAACAGCTTAAGAATTTATAAATTATAAAGTCTGAGTTTATATTTTTAAAATAACAGCTTTACCCATCTAGAGATTCCTATCCTATCTTTGGATGCTGTAGTTTATCTTTGTCTTGATTTTTAAAATAAATTAATCTTTTCACATTTGAAAATGACAGGTTTATTATGAAAAGAGAAGCAACTGTATAGTCACAGGCAGGAGAGGGGCCTCCTCTTCCTGACGTTTAAAAATTTTATGTTGTTGTTAGGTTTTTCAATATTGAAACATTTTTCTAACTCTTTGGTAGTTACATAATGTTTAAATATTATACACTGTCATAACCGGTGCCCTATTTTCCTTTCTCAGGAAGTTGCTTCAAGTATAAAGGAAACCTAAAGGGCAGTGTAGATGCTGGGAATTCCCGCTGCATGGAAATAGGACACGTTGCTTTATTTAATGCGACAGCTTTTCTTTTTTGGAAAATACTCTTTCTCAACTGAAAATTTCCTGATGTCAAGAAACAAAAGAGTCAGAAAAAATTGAAGCCCCCCCACCCCCCAAAAAATCCTAGAAATCTGACTATGGAATTGTACCAGAGGGGGGGGAAGAGAGCTAAGTGGTGAGGGGTCACATATTGACTAGAGTGGAGGACTATGGGTGCTCTCGTGGTAGGTATGTTGACATGTATCTGAAGAGGATGCATACCTCCATACCTCTGAATCACATTCAGTATGGTTATGTAACCTAAATGTAAAATAAAGTAAAATAAATTTTTTAGGCTTCTGGAATAAAAATGATGTCCCCAAAGAGGTAAGACTTACAGAAACAAATAAAAGGAAGTATTTCCATGGTTTTCAAATAAAATATTTGAATGAATATTCAAAATGGATCATCTAATCGCTCACATTCAAACTCAGTGAATATTTTGGCATTTTTTGCTTTGTTTTCTCTTAATATCATTTTATATCATTGATACTATATTAAATGATGTTCTGAAATTTTGTTTAAATTTAGCATCTTCTCTCTAGCTATTTTCTGAGATAATTTGAAATTATTAGCATTATCCATTTAAAGCTCGTAGTATGTGGGTGATTCATTTTTTGTCAGTTCCTCTGTATTTGGCTTGTATTCAAATTTTCATTATGAATAATACTGTTTTTGTGTTGTAGAAATGTTAACTAAGTAGCAGGTCAAATGTTGTAAATATTTAAAAGATCTTGATAAATAAAACTTTTTCAGAAAGATTGAGTCAATCTAAATTTCCACAAGAGTATATGATAAGGCACAGGTATGAAATCCCACAAGACTTAAGTTTTATCTTTTATTGATTCTGCAAGTTTGTTATGAGTAGACATGATGTTTTGCATAGACTATTTTTAGTGATAAAGGAAAAAATTCAATAATGGGACAATGGGAAACTGTTAAAAAATGCTTGATTTCTGTCTCAAATCTCGTCTGTTATATAAAATAACTGTCAGACTAAAGGAATGGTGATAAATATTTAGATATAACTGAAGGTCTAGAATTGAATGAAATAATTTTAATAGTAGGTATTATTTTTCTAATGAGTTTAAGTTCTATACCAAAATATTCAAAGATCTTATAAATGAAGAGATTGAAATATTCTGAGATATTTATCTGAGATCTAACTTTATTTATCTCTTTGATCTATCCCAGTCTATTACTACAAAAACATAGATTTTATTCTAATTTATTTTACAATTTTGACTTTATATGTGTCAGTTGTATGTTTGGTCTCTAAAGATGTATGGGGATATTATCATGTTTTATAATTTATACAGTTGTGTGTAGCAAGTATGTTTTCGTGTCCTATTTAATTATTTTCATCAATATTCACTGGACTGAAAAGAACCATATCATTAGCAAGGTTATGAAGATCATGGTCTATAAAGAGCCAGGCAGCTGAGCTGGAATCTTTGCCCTGCCAGGCATAAGCTGGACACCCTGGGCAAGTGCACTGGCTGTAAAATGGCAATAATAATGTATACTCTAGGGGTTAAAATAATTAAATGTCTAAATAGTCTGAAAACAGGCATTCCTATGTTAATTTTATTACTTAAGTTTTCTCTTTCCATTTCTTCCTCTCCTTCCTCTTTCTCCAGACTTTTATCTTCATATCTCCTTTTAAAATTTTCTGCATTTCTTTTTGTATTTCCTATCTTTGCAAACATTCTATTTTAAAGTTTCTGAAGTATATGAATAGATGGTGCCTTCTTTAGAGTATATTTTTATACAACATAAAGAATATATGAATAGAATATTACATTACAATTATATGTCCATTAGTTATCATCCAATTTTATACCTTCTTATCTTCTATTTCTTAAAATTCTTTCTACTTACCATCATTTGTGATATGGCCCATATATTCTCTAGACTCTTCTACAATGGTAATTTGGAGAAAATATGAACTGATTGTTACTTCTAGAACTTTGTTTGTTTGTTTGGTTTTTGGTTTGTTTGTTTTTTTTTTTTTAAGACTAGGTCTCGCTATTTTTGCCCATGGCACCAGACTCAAGCAATCCCCAGCCTCAGCTTTCCAGGTAGCTGGGATTACAGGCGCGCATCACCACACCCAGCTATTGTTTTGGAACTAGGTCTCGCTACGGGCCCCAGGAGGGACTTGAACCACGATCCCTAGTCCCGGCCGCTTCATAGGTTGAAGCTTACAGGCACGAGCCACTGTGCCCGGCCTACTTCTAGAACTTTAAATAAAGTGCATATTTCTGAGTGTATCACCTTCTGCCAACAGCAGTGTTTATATTCAAACTTTACTGACATTTACTTTTCAGTGTCTATCTTTGCAGATTGTTTTTTAGGACAGTGAATTATGTTTATTTCAATATTATTTTTAAAAGATATTTTTAGTACATTTCAAGATTAAACCTGCTTTCACATCTCAACAATAATCACTAGAATTCTATTACTCACTCTTATTTCAATAAATAAATTTTCCTTCAGATCTAAAATACCATAAATTTCCAACTAAGTTTTAAGTATTTAGTAAAAATTCCTGTTCATTAAAGTACAGTTAAAATATTATTTTTAGAAAGAGATATGTGCCACTGTAGCCTCGATTGCTTTATGTATGATAACACTTTTATATCTGAGTAACTATTTAGCTTGGTACAGCAAGTAAAACCATCATCCCAGTCCTCTTTAGATAGTGTTACTCATGTCATACTGCTATCTCTTATATAACATTGGCTAGAAACTCTGAGACCAACCTGATTGCTTGTTTTTCACCGTACTTTACTTCCCTCTTTTTTTGCTCCCTTGTAAGAGTTATTATCCCAATTTCAAACAGTTAATAAGAGTATAGCTTCGTCAGACTCCCATTTTTCTTAGAATGTAATATGCTCTTTCTATAGAGAATCTCAAAAGGATGTTGTACCATATCAGGTGTTCTGTACTCACTGTTGCGTTTATTTTTCTGCTCCAGTTTTCCTGTCTGCAGACCTGCCATCAATTTAGATGTTTATCAACATTATCTTCCATAACTATAATAATGTATCTGTCATTACTTAGGGTCTGGTTCTGCAACTTTACATTAGTGTGGAATTTTCTACACTTCATTTTCATTTGTAGTCTACTCATCTACTTAAAAATGCTAATTTTACTCATTGAAGTTGCTGATGTAGTTTTAAATTCTAAAATGTTTTTATGTTCTTTTTATCAGTATGCTTTACTTAATTTTGCCAGCTTTTCATCTCTTGAGTTCTCTTCTTTATGCTTATAGATTACTGCACAGAACTCTGAGCCTACCTAGTTTCTCTAAGTTTTCAAAGCTTTACTTAAATTTTTTTTCTGATATATTTTGAAATACAAATTTCTCATTTGTTGTTTGCATGATATATTATTACCTTTTATCATTTTTAACACTGATCTTAGTTATCATGATATTCTCTGTTGCTATTTTTATATTATTCACTTCTGAATCTGGGATACATTTCTATTCATTTTCCCAGAAACACTGCTCTCTTTTAACACTCCAGATCCATAAATTCTCTAGTTGGGGAAGAATGCTGCTCTTATACTAGAGGTTTCTAATCTCTTCTGTGGGTCACCCATAGCTTAGTCCCTGTCTTACATATACATATAGCTTACTAATAGATCCTTCTAGAAATAATTAACCTGTATCCTATACATTGCAACTCATATCAACACAGGAGTAAATATATCAAGGGTCATACTCCTTCTTTTGCCTAAGGAAATACCCATAACATATTGACTTTTATGGGATAAAGACCACTTCTATTTGGCATTAGTAAAATAGTAAAATCACTTCATCTTACTTTCACTTTACATCAGTGTGCACCAGCACATTGTTTAAAAGCCTCCCTTTTAACTATGTAAATAATTTCAACTTTGCAAAGGTAAAAAAAAAAAAAGTTTATAGACACAGCAATTATAGATCACCAAGTAAGATGTGACTTTGAAGTAACAAAATCTTCCAAGAATTCCTTCCTCTAACATTCTGTTTTTCTTTCATTAAAGTAGGTGAGCAGTTTTAAAGACTCCCAGTCATTTCCTTTGAAAATCATTATATGCACAATTCTTCTCATACTTTTTTTTTTTGACCTGATACCAACCATATTTGTAATACATTAAATCTGTGCCAGGAACAGTTGTATCTAACAGTATTTTCAGAAAGCAAACAGGTAAAAGGTGAATACATCAAAATGTTATACTGAACCATGATTGATATCTAAAATAAAGACCGCAGTTAGATAAATAGGACTTTTACTTTAACTTAAACAAATTACCTAAGTAGTTATAGAATGTGACACATGGCTTTATATCAGCATTAAATGTAATTTAAGATTTTAAGGTAGATGAATTTGATTCAACAATGAAATAGGGCCCTATGGTGATATCAATTTCCACCTTAATTTCTCATTATAAAGTCAGTCACTTCTCCATCCTTTAGTACCTTGTTGTTGGAAAAAAATTTTCTCCAATCTAGGCTGTATGTGTGACCCTGTAGGTCACAAAGCAGTAGTGATATAAAATGCATCATAAGGTAGGCCATATGTGTTGAAGATATACTCTAACTTTTATATTCAAAGATTACCAAAAACTCTACAAATTATGTGTCTTATCTGCCAAATTTGTTGCCATATAAATTCTCTCCGCACTAGTCAAACTAGTGTTAAGCCATTAAGCAGAAAAATTCTCCTCAATTTTCTGCTCAAGTAACTGCTATAATGAGCATCAGTGACCAGAATGAACATTAGAAGAGAGGATAATGGCTAGGGTGAGTCAAGAGCAAAGGCTAATATAGTAGAACACTTTAGGTTAAGTTACCACTAGATCTAATTTCCTTATGTCTCAAATTAAAAGTTATATCATTGTTAATTTCAGAATTTTATTAAACATATAGAGATCATTATTTTATATTAGTTATTAAATGAAGATAAAATTCTGTATTTAAGCAATACATTACACTTACTTATTTAACTTTCTTCAACATTATGACATATGCTAGGTAAGAAAACTCACATAAACATTTATAAGTACTCATTCAGTGCTTACAGAGCAATGTTACATGATTTCAGACAGTGCAGTCAAAATAAAGAGAAAAACTAGAATGCTATGTTATGTTTGAAGATTCAAGATATCAATTTAGTGTAATTTATTTTTACATGTTAAATGAATGGAAAAGCAAAACATGAACGAAATAAGGAATTTTAAGAAATACATTACAAAGAAAGCAAAACAGTGAAAAAAAGCATTGATAATTAATCATCTAATTTAAAATAAAAAATTTAATATGCAATATGGACGGAAAGGGCATCATTTACTACTGAGTGTGGATGCCTGCTGCACGAGTCCAATTCATGTATGCTCCCTTAAACATAATCCTCCTTTTAGAAAGAAATCCAACCAGACAAAAAAAATAGAAATATGGTCAAATTGTTATTTATTTATATTAAAAACTGAGCAAAGTAAAAACAATCTTAAAATAGTTAAACTAATTAACATACAAATTTAATGATTACCTGGTCATTAAAATGCTGTTTAAAAATACTTAAAGGGGAAAAGTCTAAACTGTTAATTACAATAGCACAGTAAATATTCTAGATAGCTGTTTTTAAAAGAATAAAGGTAGTATGTGAATTGTACCTAGGATTGGTGTGAGTTTAGTTTAGCTTGTTATAAGTATATTTTCAAATTGTCTACTACCGGTATATTACTTTTGTAATGACATATATGTCAGAATTAAGCACAAGTATGAACGTGTCATTGAGGAATTCAAGAATACATAGGATAATACAAATAGTTTTGCTTGATTGCAAATGATTTCAGTGCTGCTTTAATAGAAATTATGCAAAAACTGTTAGATTGTATTCCCCTTTTATTTTTTAAATTTTTCTTATATATAGTGTAGCTTATTTTTGTACAGTAATTGATTTCTTCCCCCAGGTATGAACCTCTAATTTTCTTGCCACCATTTCACCCATGAGCCATTACCACAGTGCTAGTGTTCTTCCCTCACTTATTCTGACCCCACTCCCAGCCCCTCCTCCACTATTTCCTTAGTTTATGCCTCAGATTTATGGACAGCTTGCTAGTCTTATCCTTTTCTTGACCTTTTGTTCAGTTTCTTTATATTCTGCATTTAAATACAATCATCTGATATTTATTTTTTTCTGACTTTATTAAACATAAGTGTTTTTTGTTTTTTTCTACATTGCTTGTGGTGTTTGAAGTTGCTATGAAACATACAACTTTCTATTTAAGAAAATGCCTTTTTTCCCTTTTCCAATGTTAGGGAAACATCTCCATGAGTCCCTTATTGAAAAATGAAATCTAGTAGCATTTAAGGAGCTCAAATGACATTATTAATTATAAAAATATTGATACTTTCATGATATTATCTACCATATTCTCCATTAATCATTTATTGCAGTAATTTCAATGATTTTTTTTAAATGATGAAATGTCAAATACTTTAAATACCTGCAATAACTAATAATTGGTCTAATTAAATGATGGAAAATGCTATAGAAGATGTAGATGTAGGCTCAGGACTAGAACACACATGCAGTCATTTTCATTTTCATATTTAAATGAAGGCTCATCAATAACTGTATATTTAGGGACATATAGAGTATGCATTTTTTGTCCTTTTTAAATTCTGATTCTTTGTTATTTTTATATTATTTATAAAATATAAATTGCAGTGTACAGTGGAGGATGTTTAGACTCAAACTAAAGAGACAGTGATTAATAGTTTCAGCTTTATCAAAAATTACTTAGTCATTTAATTTCCATGATAAAATAAAGCTGTCTCATTTATTATGTAGTTTATAATTTAACAGCCTATAATTTTCAAGTCTATATTTTAAATGTAAAAAATAAAGCATTTTTATAAATTTAAGAATTCTATATGATTTTGAAGTAATTTATTAGTTTCCTTAATTTTTCTAAGATGAAATTCTTTGAATTTTTTCAAACAATATTGTTTCATTAATTTCACAAACACTGAACAAAGAAATATTTGACTTTGGACATACACAAGATAAATGATTTTGATGCTGGAATTTTGATGCTCAGGTTCTTTCTATAGTTGTTATTCAAAAATTGCCATAGGTAATTGGTTCAAAATATGAATCACATTTGTCTAAATAGAATTCAAAAGTATTGTCATTTATTCTGGCACTTGTCTTTTCATTTAATTTTTTAAAAATTCATTTTAAAAAAGCTAATAAATGGACATAATGAGTGCTCAATTCAGAATTGGGAAGAGAATTGGAAAGAATAAATAAGATCTGGCATTATGTAAATATTTCCTCTTCCCCAAGGAGTTAAGGTGATTAAATAAGTGTTTGCTTTCCAAATAAGGAGATAAGATTCCTGATTTAGTTGTGTTTATTTGCTCACTTTTATGGTTTTTTTTTTATTGTTTTAAGAGAAAATGAAGATATGTGATTGAAATACTGCATATTTATGAAAATATTTGCTATCTAGTAGGTGATATGATTTTAAAACTGAAAATAGAAATAAGAAGGATATTTCCAAATTCACTAAGAAAACAGGTAAATGAACAAAAAGGAAGGGAAAGGAAGAAGAAACTTATCCTGGGAAAGCTAGAGGAAGAAAACAAAGTGAATTTTAATTAATCAAGGAGTGAGGGATATAGATAGACGAAAGCCATTCTCTCAATGAGAAAAGTTAATGTGGCATTGAATTTCAGGTATCTAATGGAATCTAAAATATAGACAACTGAGACCATGAGATTTTAAAATATTAGTGTAAAATAAGAATGGTTATATATATTTCTACTATGTGGAAAAGGAACAAAAGAACTTTAGAATGGGTGAGGAAAAAAACAATGGGAAGACTGCTATAGTGTAGTGAGTGATGGTGGTGGTTGGATGTAACAATGAAGTGGATGGATTTCAGAAACTTCTTTGGAAGGGAAAATTCTGTAAATTTTCATGGATGAATAGATTATGTGTAGATTGAGAGAACTACCAAGAGTAGTTATTCATATTCATCCAGTTTTGGTATTTTGCCACAGTTGTGAATAAAAGACAGTGGCTTAGGGGTTTTATAGGAGAACTGTATGGAAGAGAAGGAGCAAGGAATCATTTGTGTCATCACAGAACAAAATTCTTATCCTTCAGTAACTTATGGAGGGGGCAGAGGTAGGATTTTTAATAAAAGAAGTACTGATGAAGATGTTATCTTAATAGTAGCACAAATAACACATACTAATAAAATACAAGGGAAAAAACCATAAAGTGCAGACTCTTGATGAGAAAACCTGTATTTGACATCATTACTTATACATACACAATTTAAAAATACACTATAAAAACACAATAAGTATATTTTTATAAGATTAGATGCTCTTCTAGGGCATAGAACAGTAGTTCTTAGCAGTTCTAGCTTGGTTGCACACACATCCTATTTTGGGGTATTGTTTACTGGAGACTTCTAGCCTTATTAGCCTCTAGTTAACACCAAGCTTCAGATTCAGCTCATCTATCCTATCTCTCAGTGTTCACATCAATGTGACCGGTCTGCTGCTTTGGTTTTCCATAGATCACTGACAATAGCATGGTTTCCATTAGTATCCCAAAACAAAATCTAAAGTTTTCCTGGCAAAAGTACTTCACAGTTTCACTCTTGAGTTCTCAGCACTGCTCCATTCCTTTTAGAAAAAGCAACCCATGTCATCTACCAGATGACATAATGAAAACAATCCAAACTTACATGATGTAGTAGCAGCAGAGAATAACATTATAACAATTCAGATTCTCAGCTAATAATGCTAAATGGTACTGGCATTTCACTAGTGTTGACCTATCTCTTTCATGGTTATTCTTATATGGGTTAATTGTTAAGCATCTTCATATTCAAAGGGTATTTTATTTTACCAAATTTGCATAAAAACAATATACCATGATGTCTTATTATTAATTAATTAATTAATTAATTAAAATCTGCCTAGGTTTAATACACTAAGTTACATTCTGGCTGGAATTTTTTCCATTCTTAGAACGTGCAGAGCACAATTGGTATTTACCATTGCAAAATATATGATGGCCACCAATGTTCACATATTATTTCTTCTTCTAGACTTCAAACTTCATGAGGGAAAAGCATGAATCTAGCCTTTCTTTGAGCCCTTTACAGGTAGGCACTCAGTAAATATTTATGAACAATTGTGTTAAGATATGCAAATATTTTTATGAGATTATTCACCATATTCATAATATCTACAGATTCTATTCCCCAGAGAAATTCAGTTCAATTTAAAAGCATTACTTTTAAAATAGGAGTGCTATTAAAATGAAATTTTATATAATGCTGATGTAAGCAAAAGTATTGCTTCAAGGTGACAGGCATTTATTTTTATTGTTAATTTTGTAAATGCATTATTAATCATGTCTTTCCATTTTTAGTGTTAAGGGTAACAAAGCTCCTTTTCACTTCATGCTATTAAGATAGTTTCACAGGAAATATTTTAAGAGTTGATCCTATTCTTAATCACATGGAGTACAAATGTTAAACATTTTTAAACATCTTAATCTTAGTTTCCAAATTCTTCTGTCTCTAAACATAGGATTTTATATCTAAAAAACTCCATTATTTTGTATTGATACATGTAGAGGTAAGAGATACATGCTATTAAAATCACCTGAAAACTCATGAAACTAATGATAGTGTGGAAAAATTTAAACTCCTCAGACTGAGGGGAAGTGGACGGTTTACTGGTCATGACACACTGATTCAATTCTAGCAAAGTGCAGTTGGAACTGAACATCTCTGCCTCTGATTTATTTGAAATGATTCATTCTTGAGAAATACTGTCATCCCATATCATCATTTAGGGGTTTCTATCCACAAAGAGTTCACAGGCTAAATAAGCATCCTTTTTCCAAAGCATATGTTTACAACGACATTGCCACAACAGTGGGGAAGCATCACCATATGGCATGCACTAAATGAGGTTAGACTTCAGACTATGGACTTCAGAAACCTGCTAACACAAGGAAAACAGGGGATCTCTTCCTTGCTAGTACCGTAAAAGTGAGGGTACTCTTGAATTAAATCATGGATAAAGGGAAAGGAGAAACATATAGGATGTTTTAATTTGGCATGTGTATCAGTAGGGTAAGGGAAACAAAAGGGAGAGACTGTATAAGAAGTCACATTGAACTGAAAGCTTGTGATACTGGAAAATGAAAATGGCAAGATGTTTTTAAGTGATAAAATGAAAAAAGCAGTAAGTTATAAAAGAAACACAAAACTGTATATTAATCACATTTGAGTAAATTCTATTCATCATTGCTTTCAAATTTGTCTTTCATAGAATATATTTACCTTTAATGTGCAGGACAAAGTTTAACAATTGGACATTTCATGGGGGGTCGGAGGGCATCAAATAAAAACTTTAGTTGGTGAAACCTAAGAAAAGCATATTTGTTATTTTCTTTGCATAGCAAATTGAATTGTATTCTAAAATGACATATATTTAACAGATCACAAATATATATATATTAAAATCCAGTATCTGGGGTTCTTGTTACACACAGGCATGGTAAAAGAGCTGCAGACTAAACTACTTCAGGTTTGATTGAAAAACTCAGTTTTTGGGTTTTGGCAGCATTCCATATTGAGTACCACAGAGAACATGGTTTCTATACCTTCCTGCTTCCAAAACGCCTTCACTGTATGCTAATATATATGTAATATATACTATATATTATATATACATAGGTATATATAGTTTGTGGAGAATAGTTTAAATAAATGAGGCTAGATTTACTATATTTAAACTGTAAAAAATATGAGCGCTAGTTCTTATTGACCCATATTTAAAATCAAACTCTGCTCTTAGCCACAGACATCATTTCTGTTCAGTGGAGATGAAGGTGACTTGAGGGGATCATTTGGCTGGGAACTCAGCATGGAATGTTGCCATAGCCCAGACAGGGGGAGGAGTAACCCCTTGTCATACTTCTAATGATCTGTGAAATGGCATGAATCCAGGACAATACTCACCCCAGAGACTCCTGCAGAAATTCAAAAGTGTCCTTCATAGTACTTTCCATTGTCAAAAATGTCATTTCCACTATTCCTATTTCAGTTATAGCTAGCCATTTCTCTTAAAGTAAAACCAGTGAAATTCACAATGTATATTTTTATGCTTGACACTTACTGTGAAACTGTCATTTATCAACTCTGTAACAGATCTTCTTAATATTGTCTTTCTCTCTTTGAATACTTGCTATTATTGTTCCCAAGTTGTAAATTATGTGTTTATATTGAATTTTCTTAGAATAGTTTTAATTCAAGCATGGACATTTTGTTTTATTTTTAAGCAGCTGAGTCCTGCAGAGAGGTTAATTCCCTCATTATATTTTATATTCTAAAGAAAATTTAATTTTTTACAAAGACAGTTTATTTTGGAAACTCTAATATCATCATTTGAGAAAATATTTAAATACAAAACTACTATATTTGACTGTTCATTTTTAAGAAAAGAACCAAGATGCAATTATAACTCTCAATACATTATCAGACGATGTATATTATTTAATTTCTTAAAATTTCATTTTTAAAGACTGTACATATATGAGACTTTTTTAAATCAAAGGTAAATAGGAAAAATTATCCATATTTGTCAACTCCTATCCCAAAATTATGCAAGCTGAAATCATTTAATAAAATATTGGTGCAAGTTCTATAGTGTGTATTTTTCATAATGGACTGTTGAAAAATTTTTCTGACATTTATATTTACCTATTTTCGTAATCATGCAGCCAGTAAGAAAATAATTTCCTGTAACTTACATGAAAAGTCCAAATAAGTAGACTAGAAAATGTGTGGGCTGTCAGAATCTGAGCTAGTATAAAGGGGCAAAAAATAGTTACTCATAAATATGAGTAAGTCATTTGTGAAATAGATAAAGCAGTCTAGAATTTAGAGTGAGAGACTTGGGTATAGAAACCACTTCCTAGCTAAAGGACCTAGTGTAGGTACTTTAAGTTGTTTTGACAATCAAGTAACATAGATGACCTAAAAGGTTCTGTAAATGAAGAACTGGATTCATTTACATGACTTCCAAAGTTTCTTCCAGAAAATCTTTGATTCCAATTGTATTACCAAAAGATCTAGAACACAGTTCTTTTGACCTGTGGAATCTGAATTTCTATGTGATGTGAAAGATTTCCAAATTTCACTTCAATTATTCCAATAAGTTACATTTACAGACTCCTTGAAAGAAAGCATGGTCTGGTGGATAAGCTTGTTTTCTTTAACAGTCTCTAAACTCCAGTGCAATTACACTCATCTGTGGATTCACAGCTTGCATAATAATGCAAATCTACATTCAGATAAATTTACTGTTTACTATGATTTAACGCTTAACGCTGTGCTGTATTCTGTGCTCAGGGAGAAAATGGGGGGAAAATAGATGGAGACATTGCCCTCAAGAAGTTTTAGTTCTCTGAGTAGATGTATAGCTTCTGGATAATTTATAAGCTTATACTTTACAACCAACATCTTTAATTTGATAATCAGAAAAATAAACTTTTGACATATCTGTATAAAACTTTTACGAAGTGGAAATATTGTCTTTCGTGTGGCATGTACATATTAAAAAAAAGAATGTTCAATTTAAGGTCATTTTCAAAAAGAAGTCCCTATAAATGGAAGAATAACTTTCTTCTATTTGATTTGCCCTTTTATTTATTAAGATTATTTAGTCATTATTGGGTGCCTGTGGAAGCAGTATTTTTCATAACATACTGCAGCCAAACACACTTTCCTCAAGGAGTGTCTACGTTTACATTTTGATTTGTTTTAAATGCTTCAAGGAATTGACAGTGTTTTCAGAGTACATGACGTTTAAGTTGAAAAGTTCTACATAGTAAGATACTTCAGTTCTTATTGATGGATATGCTGGGATTTGTGCATTTTCTGGGGCTTCTGAGAAATTACTCATTGTTAATTCCTTTTTTAAAAGTTACCAGACAAATGCGTACAATGCCCATGTAGCTGGGAAACAAAAATATGTGAAGTAGGCCTTGTAGTTTCTAGGAATCATTTACTAATCTCCGGAATAATGTTGCTATTGGGAAATTCTGTTTCACTGTAAGAAGGATGGTATGATTTTCTAAAGTCAGAAATCCAAAGTATGTGTACAATCTATTGATTTTAGGTTGAAAGCACATTAATTCAAGTCCCATGGGCCAAATAAGATATGATTTGTAATTTCTTTCTCAAGATAATCTTTCTTAGAAATCTTTTTTTATTTTTCTTGATAATGGTGTATATTCATGCAATCTTCTTGTTCATGGTTTTAACTGTAAAATTCATGTTGATATTTCAAAAAGTCTATCTTCATCCCAGATCTTCATAGTTACTTACATAACTCCTCCACCTGACAAGAATTTCTGACTCAATTAGCTGTAAAATGAATGAACAATACTGCTTTAGACAAACAATGCCTTAATATTTCACATGATGTATTTTCATGCACACTGCCTTACAAACTTCTAATCAAAGCAAGGTAAGTCCTTTCCCTTTAATTAAGACTCCTAAATCTCAATGAAGAAAACTATGCTGTTGAAAACAGGAAGTGGGTGTAATGCTAGTTCTACTTTCAGTTGTTTGAGGGTCTTCCACACAGCCTTTCATACTGGCTGGACCAGTTTGTACTCCCACCAGTAGTGTAAGAGTGTTCCTTTTTCTCCACATCTGTGCCAGCACTTTTAGTTGCCCATTTATTTTTTATATAGGTCATTCTTACTGGTATAAAATATCTCAGTGTTGTTTCATTTGCATTTCCCTGAATGCATTTTTTCATATACCTATAAGTCACCTGTATTTCCTCTTTGGAGAAGTATCTTTTAAGTTCTTCTCCCCATTTTTTTAACTGGGCTTTCTGCTTTGTTTTTGTTAAGTTGTGTGAGTTCCTTGTGGATGTTTGTTATCAGATTCTTATCACTTGCATGGAGGCAAAAATTTTCTCCCAGTCAGCTGTGTTTTTGTTTTGTTTATTGTCTCTTTTGTTGTACAGAAGTTTTTTAGTTTGATGTAGTCCGAGATGTTTATGTTTTCCTTCACTTTTTTGCCAGCTGTAAATGTGTCCAGAAATGGATTTCTGACATGTAATTCAATGAGGGTTTTCCCTAGGTTTTCCTCTATGTATTTTATGGTTTCAGGTCTTACATTCAAGTCTTTTATCCATTTTGAGTTGGTTTTTGTACAAGGTGTGAGGGAGCAATCCCACTACTCAGAATCTACCAAAAGATACAAAAAAAACTAATCTATAAGAACACCTGTATGGGCATATTTATTGCAACACTATTTAAAATTGCCAAGAGATGGAAACAACCCAAATGCCCCCAAACTGACAAATGACTGAAGAAGATGTGGTATATTTACACAATGAAATATTATGCATCAGTCAAAGAAGACAACCTTATGACATTTGCAGCAACATGGTTGGAACTAGAAAGAGTCATCTTAGCAGAAATAATCCAGAAAGAAAAAGAGAAATATGGGATGGTCTCATTTATATGAGAGATTTAGGAAAAACAAACAAACAAATGGCAAGAAAACCATAAAACTGCCAAAAATAAGAATTTTGGCAGAGAGAAGGAGAAGAGGAACAAAATGCAGGAGAGAGAGGGCATAAAAGACTGAGCTAGTTCATGGGTGATAAGGTGATGGGAGAACCTCGGAATAGACAATGATGTGTTTTACATACACACACACACACACACACATACACATATACATATACAATCAATAAAAAAATAAAGCTAAAAATATACAGGTAGGAAGTGATGAAGCTAGGAAGTAGAAGAGTCTGTACTCTCCTCTTCATAGTGACCTGGACTTAGAAAGATGGAAGTGTTTCTACAGATCAAATGGTAAAAGGACGTCAACAGCAATGCTATTGTCTTCAAAAGTATGCATAAATGAAAAATAGCAGAAGCTAGAAAGAGAGAGTTATAATGAAAAAAGTGTGGGATATATCCCTATGATAGAAGACAGCTAAACCTGAGAATCCAGAATAATTAGAAGTGATGAAGTGAGGAGTTAATATATTAATTTGATTCATTTTTCTGTCTAGAGTCCATCTCTTTTCTCTATTTGATCCTGCATACCTATGTCAGAGTAATGGGTCCTAATTTTACTTTTCATTATACCAGTCTTTTATTCAGGTTTTTAGGTGTTCCCTGTTAACCAACTTTTTGTCTTACCTTCTAAAAGCTTTAATTTAATGCTGCTTCCCAATTCCTGGTTCTCCTCACTGCAACTCTTCTTAGTTTCAAATACACATTTTCCCAAGCTTTTTTCCATGATGATGTGTTTGCTTAATCTATTCAGTTCTCTTGAAGTCTCTACCTTTCTTTCCTCCCCATTTATTTTATAACAAGATGACATTCTACCTTATTGAGGTTTATGTTTATAAAGGCCAGTCTTCCTGAGATTCCTTCTTTGTTGATTATTATACAAGAATGCTCTTTCCAGTCTAACACCTACCAATTATTTTATTTCATGTGAAGTTACTTCTACCTTTTCAGCAAACTATGTTTTTAAGATTCAGTATCTCATCTAATGTTTCTCTTCAATAAACTGAGTGGCATTTAATGAAAGTAGTAAGACAGCTGCCAAATGAGCATTTCATTAATTAAAGTGATAACTGAACAAGTAAAAAGTTACATATTAACAGGGGCAGAATAATTTGTTAGTAAACACACACTGATGTTCAAGGAATATAGAATATGGATATCTCTGAGTCAATACAGGTGGTTGAGACTAATAAATGTTAAGCATTATCTGGGACAGACAAAGGTTTTGCTTTATTCTTTCCATATAAATTCCAAGATCTAAAAAAATTGACCCAATCCTTAGTAACAAATCAGTCTGGGTATATTATAGTTGTTTTCTCTAGTCTATTAACTTAGACTTAGAAGAGAACATTAAACTGTCCATGAGTGGAGAAAAGAGAAAATCCTTTTGAAGATTATAAATACTCTAATTCAGGTAGACCAGTAGCTCAGTATCATCATGCATTTGTCCCACTGCATTGAGATTTTCAGTAATATTTACTAAATTGAGTACTACCACAAACAAGAAAAGGGGCCTGTTCTCAAAGAAGAACATCAGCACTCCAGAAACACAAACATTATCCTTGAAACAATAGAAATGAGGGGATTTTATCTGGTCTACATTTTTTTTTCTAATACACAAGTTTGGGGGTTAGAATTTTATATGGAGAGTGGTACTACCCACTCTTTCTACAGGTAGCATACTGGTAGTATTGATAATTCAGGTGAAATCATTCTTAGGAGACATGAACTTGAACCCCTTCTCATTTGTACCCTCATTACAAGACTCTTAGGCTCTAAATACTGAAGACAATGTACTTAGGTGAGTAATAATCTTTTACAATTCTTCACTAAACATACTCCATCACTGGAGAAGTTCATGAAGAATTACTTTCTGTGTGTTTTATAGTCTATAAACGGTCACAAGTACAGAATCTACCATAATTCCATCAGTGGACGCTCAAAAACCTAAGACATCAAAAACAAAAATCTAACCATCATTTCTCAAATTCCTCCATTTTATATCCACATACTAAACTAGTATTAATTAGTACATGATAGCTAATGTGCCAGGCATTATGGCATAACTCCACCAGTGGGCATATATCATAAATACCATGGAATCCCAGTCATGAAGGAACTCTCATTCCAGAGGAAATGCACAACTTAATGAAAATATAATAGAGCAATGTAAACTCAAGATGTTGGGGAATTATAGCAAAATGGAGCCTTCCTCAGTCTAAGGTAGTCAGAAAGATGATGTAGAGAAATGGCAGGCATATATAAGCCATCAGCTCACTCATATAGTTACTGTTTTTTCTATAAACTGAAAACATATCTGATCACACTTGGCAGATTTTGTATTTCAATTAATAATGAAAAATGCTTACAAACACCAATTTTTTTTTGGTTCTTTTAAATAATCAATGGTAAGTTTAGATAATGGTTTAACTTAATAATTTAATTAAAGCTGATATGATATTCTGATTTAAAATTAAGGACTATGTTTAAAAAAGGACATCAAACATTGTGACCACTTAGTGGAAGTGATATTATGACAACAAGCCTCAATAATGAGGAAATATTTTTTTGGCTTGGAAAAGTAAGAAGATATGTGACATGTTTTCAAAACTAAGAAGGGTTTGGGTCATTTAAAAGAAAAGCTTGTTTTGTTTTCTGTTACTCAATTTTGGCTAATGCCCAATCAATAAATTGGTTCCTTCTCTCCTCCTACAAGCAGTCAGCAAACATTAATAGTGTATAGAACATAAATAGATGTTCCAGAGACTAATAGGCCCTCATAGAAGAGATACAAATATAATATACAAATATAATATACAAATATACTCTCCCTCGATTATCTGTTCCCTTTGACAGAACAAGACAAGCTCAACAGGGTTGTAAGATCACTTACATTTTCTTAGATATTGTTAATCACAAAAAGTATAAATTAAAAGTATAAATATATACTTTTTGCTAGTATATAAAAATTACATATTTAACAAAAATATTTTGTATAAGCATACTAAGAAAAAAAAGGAATCACTACCAACATTTTGGTATTTGTCTTTTTAAAATCCTATCTTTTATTCTTTCACTATATTTTACTATTTTACATAGTCCCATGTGTTTAGAGAAATAACAGTGTTTAACAGCTATAGATTATTCTGCCAAATAGCTTATCAGTTACAGTCTAATGATTTTAAAGACTAGAATGTTATTACTACTAATGGGAAATTTTCTTGTAAAGTAAAATAACCAAAGTATAAAGTGTAGGAGAGGTAAAAAAATTATTGCTATATTGAGAACAAATAGCATTTTAGCAAGTGTTCTTTCTCAATAAAAGGTTTCTAATTTGTGATTTGACCACTTTTGTAAAATAAGGTTTACTGGTACCATCATTTTGTTGTCATAACATAATCACTACCAAATTTGTGGAAACAAGAATCAAATGCTGATGATAAAGGCACATGTTATATACATATACAAAATTTCTGATGTATATGCTATCTATATATGTGTGTATATAAAGATAGAAACTCATTCTGAGAAATAATGCTTTTATTAAAAAATAAATATATAAATAGTATTGGCAAAAGTATACATGCGAATAAGTCATTATTTTGATAAGAATAATATTTCATAAACTAGATATATGCTGAAGACTCTCATCATTTTTTTCCTTTGGAAAACTGCATGTGCATGCATACATATGTAAATACTTATGTGTGTGATCATATAGTTATATGTATACATACATATAAAGTGACATCTAGTCTTACAATCACAGATTTTTCATCTAGTCTTATAATCTTGTATATCAGCTATTACAACTCTATAGTGTGTGATTGAAAAGTAAGCCCCAATTTCAGTATACTTACTTGTGCCAACTAAATTATATAATTAATTTCTACTAAGAGCAATAACTTAAAAATGGTGGAATAGTCTGAAATTGAATCCATAATAGAGTATGTAGTGTTCTATCAGTATCTATAATAATCTGAAAGGAGATTTAATTACCTTCACAAATAATATAATAAAACTTATTCATCTTCCTGAGCTATCTATCTAGCTCTTTTTCCAACCTATTACCATAAAAGACCTGGCTTGCGGTCTGAAAATACATGTTTGAGATGACAAATTGAGTATTTCCAGAAGGAAGTATGAGTTTTCAAAGAAAATAGTGAATAGAACTGCATACAATAATGGATTCTGCAAACAACAACTGAAGTAGCAAAACTGCATTTTTTTTTCTAACTTGTAATTCTTAAGAATATTAGGTATGGAGAAAAAAACCATGATTTGCTATATATGTGAATGATTGTCAGTATTGCTCTAATTCTTTCTAAAATATAGATATACTATAAACTGCCTAAAATGATTCTTGTCTTCTGCCCCAGAATTAACAACAGAATACTTGCCTAGACCAAAAGGCAGAGTGAAAGGTTACTCCCTGTCCTGCAGTGTTATCTGCTATATCACAATCCCCTCCCCATTACTAGTCCACCAACATCTTCATTTCCTGCAACACTGCTGTATACCAAAGTTGCTCAAATACCTTTACATTTTTCCCATGATGTCCTACATCTGCCTGGAATATTGCTGCCTCCCTTTGAAGGACAGTTAAATCTTAATCATGTCTTATTACCCAAATAATCACATAATTTGTGAGTCTTCCTCCAACACACCTCTGTCCTCAGAAGGCTGGAAGAAAAGGTGTACATAATAAGGAAAAGGTTGAAGTAAAATCGACAGTGATTTTCTCTATCCTTCAAGAGCAGGATTTAAATATCTTCAGTCTTGAGATTCATTACCTCCAGGACAAACCAATACCTGTCTTTACCTGGGTAGCAGCCAGTATTGGCATGGGAGATCTAGGTTCCTCTAAAGAAGTATGCTTTAAAAAAAAAAAAATCATTCAAATAGCTTACCAACTCCATAAATAATTATTACATTTTGAGGATATCTACATTTATTTTTACATTTGACTGGTACACTTTTTTTTTTTTTTCAAATTAAGACACTGGTCCTGTAGAAAAAAAAGTATATATAATATCTAGACAGAAAATAAAGACACATAAGACTCTATAAACTGAAAAAATTCTTGAATTTGTAAATAATGGCACAAGTCAGATAGAGGATTCCATGATTAAATCTGACTGGACTTTAATTAATTTAACCTTTCTCCAACTAAATATTCCTAAGCAATATTTTAACGAGCTTTTCCATGACTAGAGAGTTTCCTGTATTTATGAGCTCAGATAATTCACAACTTAGTTTTTTGTAAATTGTAACGTTTTCAAAATCATTGTATCAATTTTAAATACCCAAGCAATTTTAAATGATTTAAAATACCCTCTTACCATAAAAATTAGCATTATCATTACATAAAACCTTATGTAAAATTTTGTCATGCATGCAAAACTTAAAACTCATTTTAATTTTTATGATGAGTTAAATATATTTTATAGTTTGTTCAAAAGATATATTTATTTCAATGTGAATCATTCATTCCAATGTGAATCATTCTATCATTCTCTTTAATCTGAATTATGTGAAAATGCACATATATAGTCACGTGAAATAGTCTCATAAAGTTTGATGGTTTTTGTACATTTTTAAAATTAAAAAAGTGCAATAAATTGTCAATCTTACAAGTAATAAGAGATTTTATGAAGTAAATTATTTTAGAGGAGTTCACCTTTAACTTACCACATATATCTAAAAAGCACTAGTTCATATACTGCTATCATCCTATATCATATTATCCTTAATTTAAATAAGCATGGATAATCATATAGTAAAGCCATACAATTTAAAATAATTTCTAGAGAACAGAATTAAGGTTTAAGAGGATCTTGAAATTTCCCCACAAATGAAATACCAGATGGTTTCACACACGTGTGAAATAGAAAGAAAACAAAGAACAGAGGAAACTAACTTAAAACAAACCTCAGAAAGCTGAATGTGGAACTGAGATTACTGGAGGGAAGGGTCAGGGTATAGATAAAGAGGAGAGGTGGTTCAGTGGACTGCTGAGTACTGCCAGTGCTTTGTCTTACAGGAGGAGGCAACATATATATGAAACAATGTGAACACATCCCCCTAAATAATGCACACTCTTTTAAGCTAGTATCACTTCAATAAAACACACACACAATTCAAAAATTATATATATATATATATATATATATATACATTTAAAAGTAAGAAAATGGAAAAAGTTGAAATTTAAGAGCATACATGTAAACATATTTCATTCTGAATTTCAAAATATGCTGCATGGAGAGATTTGCAGTAAATCATGTGGAAAAAGAGCATTAAGTTTTAACTGACCACAAATTTAACATGAACAGAAAAGGTCATGCCACTGAATGATTAAAACTTAAAAAAAAAAATCTTGGGTAATATCTTAAGTACAAACTGCTAAAATAAATTGTAAGTAATATTTTTAGCTGGACATATCACACCAGCTCGTGATCATGGGTAGGGAGTACAAAGGAGTATGGTGTTGTATTATGGGAGTTTGGGTTGGAGGTGTGGTGTGGAACAACGGCTGAAGGGGAGATCTTATATCTTCAAATCATAAACCATGTTTGTAAACCAATGATACCTCAAAAAAAGAAAAACAAGAAGAAAGAAAAGAAAGTCATATAAACTTTACTTTTGGTGTTTAGGTGCTAATTTGGGTCAATATATTTAAAGACATGAAAAATTCAAAGAATATTCAGAATGGCAGACACTGATGTCAAAGATTTAGAAACTAAATTATTGTAGGAAATGTTTTTTTGGCTTGGAAAAGTAAGAAGATATGTGACATGTTTTCAAAACTAAGAAGGGTTTGGGTCATTTAAAAGAAAAGCTTGTTTTGTTTTCTGTTACTCAATTTTGGCTAATGCCCAATCAATAAATTGGTTCCTTCTCTCCTCCTACAACCAGTCAGCAAACATTAATAGTGTATAAAACATAAATAGATGTACCAGAGACTAATAGGCCCTCATAGAAGAGATACAAATATAAATTACCATACTTTTCCCAAAGAAATTTATAATCTAAGAAATTTGACTATCTATCTATCATCTATCTATGTTCTATGTATGCATGGAATATGCAAAATACTAAGAGTGCGAAATATAAAATTTGATGATTTACTAAAAAACTGTCTGATATCTGAGTTGAATGGACTATCATTTAGCCTTCTCTATTTATAGTCATTGTACTCCAGTGCAGTTTTCTAAAAATGATGTGCATAGGTTTATTTGTGCAAACATGTTTAGGACATATATGCAATTTACATATGATTTAAATGTATATATGATTCTATAAAATGATTTTATAAAAATAAATATGATTCTCTAAATATCAAGGATATAAAACTGAAGCTAAACATTTAAATAGTGAGTATAAGTCTTCTTACTATATAGTAAATACAGAATTGAGTTTCTTGGTTGTAAGAACAAAAAATGAAACATTCTGGCTTTAAAATTTTCCATTAAGAAATTAAGGTATGAGTATTTTTCAAGAGAAAGAAAAGATTTTTCTCTTGACTAAATTTTTGCTGAAGGTAAGTGGCAAAATGCACCTCAAACTTTCCAAGGTATATTCACAGGTAGAAATTAAGTAACTAAAAATGGAAAAGCTTATATCAAAAAAGGGATAAATAATTATAGAAAGTAGTTAATAATTATTTGTGGGTAATCAAGAACTGCTAAGAACAATACTGTGTATTTGATATCAACCTCTTATTTTTTTTCTCACAAATTATCTTGTTTCATAAACTTTAAGTGCAAAGGAAGCAATCAATGTCTGAACAGATGTAATTCTCCCAAGTATGTTCACCAGGAATTCTCCCAAGTTTGTTCACTAGTTCACCTGGGCTTACCAAATGGGCTTCTTCTACTTTGAAAGTGCTCTGTATTATCATTTTGCAGTTATTTTATCAGCAGACACCAAAAGTTTTCTTCTCCCAGATTAAATGTATTAATGTGCTACCTGACCAACAAGATGTTCATCAATTTACACTAATTACCCTACCTTTTTCCTTTTAGGACATATATTCCTCTGTAACTAGGCTGTACCATCAATTAAATATAATGGAAGCAGATGATGGAAAAAAATGCTTAAGGTTAAAAAAAATATTTTGTATCTGCTACCTCATACCTCATTGTCTTCACATTCTCTGAATTTCTCTAATACAAGACATAAAAAGGTTTAGCTAGTCTAGGACTATTTCAAAAATGACTGATAATAAAACATATCAAATAAGGCTCCTCTATTTGTTTATTCAAAGAAATTACTGATTCTTACTTCATATCCATCACTGATGAGGTTATAAGACTATTAACATTGAAAAACGCAGATAAAGTCTTTAGTTTTGGGAATTTATATTGTAGTGAGGAATACGGATAATAAATAATAAGCAAATGAGAAAAATTACAGACTATGATAAAAGCAAAGTGATCAAAATGTTGGTGATACAATTGAGTAATTGGAGTTTGGGAGTGGAAGGACTTACTTTAGAGAGGTTGGTGGTTAGCTGTGAAAGTGTCTCTTAGGTGGTAACTTTGATACAAGTCCTGAAGATTCAGAAAAAAGTTAGCATAGCAAATAACTTGACTAGAGGTTTAAAAAAAAGGGGGGGGGGAGAAGGAGTAAAGAAAATATTAAAGAAGGGGACTCCAACTATAGCATGGTAAGCAAGGCAGAGATGAGTGAGAGTCAAATCATGCAGGACCAGTTTAAGAGTCACAATTCTAATCTAAGAATTAGATTATATATAACCACTGAAAGGTTTGGGTAAGAAGGAGAAAGTCTCCAATTTACAAATTTAATAAAACATCCCTGGCTCCAGTGTGTACAATGGATAGAAAAGGCAAAAAGTAGAAGTAGATATTCATGAAGTTATAAGAAAAAAATAACTTGGACAGCTTAGATCAGAATGGTTAGATAGAAATAGAAAAGGGTGAAAACATTTGGATTGTACTTTGGAGAGAGAAACAAAAGGATGTGATCAGATAAGGAGAAGAAATACCAAAGGAGTAATAGAAGAAGGAAGTAAATTACAAAAATACAAAAAGTAGCAGTAGTGTGGCCATTAGGAACTGTCAGGAAATGGTATGTAGACTAAAAAGCAAATTGGAAAATTTCAGAAGAGATAGAATACAGAACTTCCTCACGGGCTCAAATTCAGTAGAAGGGACAGTAGTTCTGCACAAATGTAGTAATTCCCAACACTTAGCAAATAGAAGCTTAATGAAGTGAAAAGTGTATAAATGAACATATATCAACTACTCACACACATAAGAAAACAAATTCTACTGACTTCTGGAACTCTAAGATAAAAAAAAAAAAAATCTGTTGTTTTAAGCCAAACAAAAAAACAAATTGAAAAAGAGATATAAAATCTAAAACCTTAAAAGCATTAGAAAGTACATCAGCAGTCTTTATAGTTTCAAATATACAGAAGATTCCTGTGAGCATAACACAAATGGCAGAAACCATAAATAAAATGTCTCGTATTAAAAAATAAGAAATGTTTGTATGATAAAAGCTTCATAATTAAAGATGAAATCCAGCATCATCACAGAAAATAATTTTCAACTTAGATGACAAAGATAATTTTTATAGTATATAAAACACTGACAAAACATTGCAAAGGAAAATGATAGTTCATAAAGGGAGAACTACACAGGTCTTATAAGTAAAAGAAAATATTCTCAGCCTCACTATTAATCAAATATATGCAAATTAAAGCAACAATTAGATGTCATTTTTACCCCTCAGGACAAGTGAAAATTTAAGAAACTGATAATGGCTATGTTGGCAGGATATAGGAAAATAGTTATTTTCAAATCCTGTTGGTTGCACTTTTTTTCTTTTGAGAAGAAATTGACAGTATCTACTAAATGTAAAACACATCATTTCATATAGTAGCTTCATTTCCAAGAATTAATTCTATACAAATATTTCATACAGGAAGACAAATGGTTCTACTACAATTTGGTTACCATATAAAAAACATAGAAATAATCTAAATATTAATCCGGGGGTACTAAGACCCTTTATCACAGTAACTTGAACAATGACATTATTTAGTGTTAAAAAACTGAGGTTTCCTTTGTATTGTCAGATAACTTTTATGAAAATGATATAAGCCATTAACAAAATAAAGGTATATAACAATATCATTTTTATTAAATACTTGTATTTTTAGATAAATATTAGCATCATATGTTTACATTACCTTATCTCTCTATGGATAAAAAGAAGAAATCTGTTAAGATTTACACCACTGTTTTCTGTGACTCTACATGGTGGGAGTATAGAATATTTTGAGTTTTAGATTTCTGAAGTACTTGACTTTCACAAACATGTGAGTTTTAAAATAAATATAAAAAATATGAAAAAGGCAACTAGAAGGCCTAATATATTTAGAGTTATTGATGAAAAACTGCTTGTTTTAGAATAAGCATAATAAAAAACTTATTATGCCATAATTTTTGCTATATCTGAAAAAACTAGTGGCTTATTAAAAAGTATTTATCTCAGAGCTGGGTGTGGTGGTACATGCCTGTAATCTCAGTTTTGGAGGCTGAGGTTAGGGTTGGCTTGATTTCACAGGTTCGAGACTACCCCAGGCAACATAGTGAGATCTAGTCTCAAAAAATAGCTGAGAATGGTGGTGCACGCCCAGAATCCCAGCCTTGGAGGCTGAGGCTAGGGATCACTTTAGTCCACGGGTTTGGGACAACCATGGGCAACATCTTGTTTTAGTCTCTAAAAAAAGATAATAAATAAATGAATAAATGAATGAATGAATGAAGGGAAGGATGGATGGAAGGATGGATGGATAAATTAATTAATCAATCAATCAATTAATTAATTAAAAATTATTTAATCTCAAATATTTTTATTTTTTAATTTCTAATATAGCATTTAATTTTTTTATTGATGATACCCAAAACTTTCTTCAGTTTGAGAGAAGTGATAGATACTTTGAAAACCTAAGCATCTCTAACACAGCCATTACTATGTTAATTGGGACTCCAAATTCATGCCATAGAAAATGCTTGAGAGCTAAGCAAATCAAAGTCTTCAGAAAACTGTTTAATATAGCTGCAGTTATTCTGAATTAAATATCTTTCCTATAAAAAGAATACGTAAGTTGGTCAAACTAATGCCATTTGTATACCATTTAAAAGTCATTCATTCATGTTTAAACATGGTGGTGCTTATGGTATATTTAGCAATATAAAGTTATAAAGATATTATCATTTACAATTCTCAAATTTTTGTACCATATTACAGAAGAACTGAGGTCCAATGTAAAGTGCTATACATTTTCAGTGGAGTAAAGAAAAGCTACTAAAGTGATAGTTTTGAGGAAAAACAATTTTCTGCTTACATTGTTAACCTAGTTGCCGTCACAACAAATAATGGGTCTCTCATGGAAACTGTACTAACAAAATAATATGGATAAACGACAGGCAAATTTGACTTTAGAATATCCCCTGGGTATATTTTATGGTTAGGCATATTTTTTTGCTATAAATGTTCAGATTCCTGAAGATTTTATTTTATATTATTCTATAAAATGATAACACATGCTTCTTGAAGTTGTACAAGAATTGAGATAACATATGACCCTTGATACAGAGTGAGTATACAACATAATTTTTTTATAGTTCATTTATATAACATTTTATAGTTTGCATATTGCATAGTGAAAAGAACAGAGTCACAAGACTCATGGTCTGGCTCAACCACTTACTTGCTGTGTGAACTGGACCTTTAAACCTTGCTAACCCCTTATTTCCTCATCTGAATGGAAGATGGTAATACTGCCAGTTTTATAGAGTTGCTAAAGACTGAGCAAAATAGTTATATTGCTTTCCTCTCATGTAACTGATCAGAGTAAATCTGACTTTGTAAATCTGAATTTGAATTTGCTACTGTTAACACTGTTTATGACTTCATTGCTAACTCAGTGAAGTGTACCACTTCAATAGTTATTATCAATATTATTATCACTATTATCAGTAGGGAAATGAGTTTTCAGCAATGTCAAACCCTGTGCACTCATTAGAGTCAAGAACTAAATAATTGTATTTACTTATTTGTAACTCACTGATGACCTTCAAGAACAAAGTGTTCTAGGAGTGGAGATAATAAAAGAAAAGGTAAATCAAGATAAAAATAGAATGAGCTGTTGTGGAATATGGAGAACTCTTGATTGTAAGTGAAGGAATAAAAATGAGAGTTTGAGAACTAAGAGAACTAAGTCAAGTCAAGTTTGAGAACTTAGAGAACTAAGTCAAAAATTTTACCAGCTAAACACAAATTACTTTCTACATCAGAAAGAAGTTAGTGGAGATGTATTTTATGGAGCATTTCTGACTGGTTTCCAGGATAAATTGTAACTGGATTTTTTTTTTTTTTTTTGAGACTAGGTCTCGCTATTTTTGCCCATGGAACCGCAGGCTCACGTTGCTCAGAATACCACAGACTCAAGCAATCCCCAGCCTCAGCTTTCCAGGTAGCTGGGATTACAGGCCCGTGCCACCACGCCCAGCTATTTTTTTGGAACTAGGTCTCGCTACAGGCCCCAGGCGGGACTTGAACCGCGATCCCAAGCCACGGCCGCTTCATAGGCTGAAGCTTACAGGCACGAGCCACCGTGCCTGGCCTTGTAACTGGATTTTAAGATGATAATAGTAGGAAAGGAGGTGCTATTTATCTAATTGATATGTTGCTTTAAGTTACTTTAAGTCTATGTATGGGGGCTTATTTTTGATGAGTGTAACACACTGAGAAGCTGCTCAAGAGTTTAGACAATCTCTGTAAACACACAGACCATGCTCCAGAACACACAACTTTGTGTAGAATTAGGAGAGTTCACTATCTTCCTTTATTTGACCTACAAATTAGTCCAATTTCTCTTTGTGTGAATTATGGATACCACCAGAAAAGGTCACCCTCCCTTTAGAAATTATATTTAGAAATCATATTGACAATATGAATTGAGTATATAAACAAAAATGAACAATTCAGTGAGGTCAAAAATTTTCCTATGAAATAGCAACAAATATATTTACTAAGAACACAAAATGCCTTTTCAAGAAATAAAGAGGAAACATGAATAGCTCTTGAAATGTTAAGACTGATTCAGCAATAAATTTTCCAAATGACAGAAAAAAAAATGCATGTAAATCTGTGTTCTAATTCTGTGCAGTATGTTTCCCAAAAATTTTTCTAATATTCATAAAATTCATTTTTAGTGTATGTTATTTTCCACTGCCAACAGACGAAAAACAAACACTGGAGCCCACAAGTGTTAAGTAGTGCACCCACTATTAAGTTGCAAATTCAAGCCCATTTGATAGAAGAGTACAGAGAAAACTCTCCCTCCCTCTAAACAAAATATAAGCATATTCAATGCTCATATATATATTAAAAGGTAGGTATTAATATGTACATTTGGTTAACAAAGGCTGCTTTTCTTTTTTACTGGTCAAAATATAAAAGAACACTCTAAAGTGAAGGAAAGACTGAAGTTCAATATTTCATATTTATCATTGAGTTAATCAGTTAAATATTGCTGCTTTTGACAAATTTGATGAGAATTAAATTACACTCTTTCCAGCCTCTGGGATCCCTTGAAACTACTCAACCTCACTTTTAGCCAAACACTTTGACCCATTTTTTGAATCTCCTTCTCTACTTCCTAACCTTCAAGTATTGGAATTTGCTGAGATTTTGTGCTCAGCATTCTTTCCAATACTTTTGGTCTCTGAACATGTTTCCACCCATGTGCATACCTTTAACCATCACCAAATGTCTGTCTTCAGTTCATGCTGAGCTCAAGAAGTGTAGATACACCAGTTCAAGTTTATATGGAATATATTCATTTGAATGATTCTTCAACATCTCAAAACCAGTATGTCTACACTAACTGAACCTTCTCCCCTCCTCAGTTAGGTTCTGCTTCCTAAGTCTCCCATCCTAGTCAATGCTTTCACTGTCCAGGTCAGACATAGTATTTAATTATTACCACACTTTTTTCCAACCCACCCTAGCTCCCCAGACATCCAACTAATCAGTAAGTCCTATCAGCAGTGCTGTATTTTTGGATCTATGTGCTTTTTCTCTCCTCAGCACCTTACCTTTTATTCAAGCATTTATCATCCTAAAAGGTACTGTCTAGATGCAACTAACTGATGCTTTGTTCCCATCCTGCCCCCTTCAATTTATTTTCCCTCTGGCAAACAGTCTGTTCTTTGTAAATATAAACATGATCATAAAACTGATGTTTTTAAATCATTTATGGGTCCCTTCTTGTTCAAAAGTTTAATAAGAGCTACAAGATCTTCTGTAGTCTATAACACTTCACCACTTAGCATACCTCTCCTTGACTCACCCCTCACAGAACACAGACAGACCACACCACATTTAACAACTCACACACAGCCAGCATTATCATTTTTGGTGGCTTGTTGTGGACTACTTCTTTGGTTAGACACAACTTCCTTCTCTCCTTGTTTTCACATATCCCAACTCGTGCCTTAATTTTCAGATTTAAGAGACATTTCTCCTTGGAGTGATGTCCAATTTGGTACCAATGTTCTTCCTGCATTCATCTCTATCATAACACTGCTTTTCTGTCTTAGCACTTTATCTCACAATACTGACTGGTCTATCTTTACTATTGGACTACGAGTTTCTTGTGGGCAGCTACCACTCTTAAACATTCTGATATTTCATTTCTAGCAGTGTCTTAAATACAGTTGACCTGATGAATATGTTTAATGTGCAAATGAATATATTTATTATCTGATCTAATGAATGAACAGATTAATTCATTATGTCCTATGACTTTAGTTTCTGCTACTCTACTCAATGTTATATGATTAATGAGTAACTTCCCCAGTTACTCATTAAAAAGTTAATGAGTAACTTTTTTCTTCAAAATGATGCAATTAAATTAAAAAAATAAAGGTAAGTGGCAATTCTTACTTTCTTAATTAAAATAATATCAGTATGGATACATTTTTCACACACTAAATCTCTCAGTGAAAATTCTCGAACAATAGAAAACCTGGGTTCAAACCCTGTCTGCAGTTTATCTGCTACATGGTCTTTGGCATGTCAGTGCACTGTTTGAGCCAAAGCTATCATACCTAGAAAATAAGAACTATCTTCTCAAACTGTTTTGCCCTAAGAGTTGCTTGATGTCAAATAAAATCTTGTATGTGAAAGCAATTTAAAAGCTATATGCTATCATAAAATGTAGAGAGTAATGGATTTATCACCCATTTTTAATTCCAGAACAATAATAAAGTTCTATAAAATAAAATTAAACCTTTTCCCCAATGGCAGAAAACATTTTTCCTCTTTGAAAAATAAAAAACACAGGAAGATGAAGGAAAAGAAGCAAACAAACAAAACAAAAGGCTTATGGAAGTATTCTAATAGACTCTAAAAGTAGTCAAGAACAACTTATTTCTGTGACAATACTGAAATATATCAACACAAATTATACATCATCCTACCATTTAAGAGAGACCCAAACCACAAGAATATGCTTCATCTTCATCATTAACTTCAACAAGAGAAAATTATCAGGAAGAGTATTTTAAAATTAAATAGTTACTTCAAAGCAACAGAGACTCTTGCTATTAATTCAAACTAAGACCTAATGACGATTACAATTGAATCACCTGGTTGGTTTTCCTGAAAATAATCAAGTCAATGGTATTGAAGTCTATCTCTTTTGAAAACTTTGCATGTCAAACCACAAAACTTATTTTTAGCATATTCAAGAATATTGTATCAATCTGATGTAAACTCTGACAATGTCTTTATAAGACTTCATTTCTGAAAGGGAAAATGCATAATTTTAAATGTTCAATTAAAGTATAAACTTGACTTACTACCCTCAAATTTAGCGTATTTTCATTAAGTACTTATTATATAAGCAGACATGCCTAGAGCACCCACTGACACAGTCTCAGATTTTCAATGTACTTTGGTGAGCAATGTATTTCGAGGCAAACAACGTATTTAAAGGAAGCTTGGTGTATTTTCAATATCAAGCTACTTACGAGCAGCACTCTTCTCAGGTATTTAGAATTGGTAAGTGAACCGACCAAAAACCTAACATTTAAAAAAAGAACATTTTTTTTTCTCACCACTAGGTTATAGTATCCAAGCTTTCGATGATTAACTTTCTAGTCCATCATCTTCTAAAACATTAAACAGATTTTGAACAGAAAAGTAGAATAATATACGCATAATTTAAAAAATTAATCCCTGGTTCTTCAAATCCAAGTTTGAAAAGTTAGAAATATTTCATAGACTTCTTTTATTATTTCAACAAAGTGACAATACATGAGCACTTGATCTACTTTATTATGTATTTACTACTGCCCATCTGAAATTTAAGAGTCAGTTCAGAAAATGTGTATTTTTGGATTATATGGTAAAGGAACTGTCTTATTAAAAAGCTGGTTCTAGCAGAGAAGTCCTAGTTTCTAATATAATTGGCCTGAACTAATAAATGCTATGTTTTAAATGTTCTTTCTATAAGATGTGGTGATGGGATACTTAGGTATTTTGGCTATCACTCTGGTCAAATCTAAAACACATCAACCTCAAAATAAAATATCCGTATCTATTAACTATTTGAAAAATACAAGAAAGCAATCTACTTTCAAGTTGTCTCAATGTTCTAAAAAGAACAGATGAAATTTAACCTGTGTGATTGTAGTAAAAGCTATCCTGGGTCAAGTGAATGACATTTTATTAAAGAACATTGCTACACTGAATTTGTTTTTAAAATGGTCATTTTGTTATATCTGATACTTTGTATAGGTACTAAATTTCATTGAGATTGAACAAGTAAACAATCCAAAAATGTGAATAATTTGACAAAAAAACAGCATTTTTATTTACTCTAATGCAAATATTATAAAAATAAAATTATAGACCCAAATGATTTTTCCTTCTGCAGAAATCTAGTACTAAAGTTAAAAGTGATACATTTAAGAAAATCAAGTTTATGCACATAACTGCCTAAGTTATTCTTAGAGCACTGAATTAATTTTGAGGCAGAAAAATCAGCATTGAAGCATATCTGTCGAATAATGAGCAATACTCTATTCTATACTCTGCCTTTTTTTGTCTTCGAGCATACTTTCCACAAAATAAACACATTAAGCTTAATGGGCCTTATTCACAGCAGACTAGGCCATGCAGTTTTACAAGAATCTGCTATAGAAAATGACAAAATGAAACTACCCAGTCACATATCTTAATATCTAATCTAACATGAACAATTAAAAAATAGAGTATATGAGAAATAAAATCCATGTAATATGTTCAGAATACTATTTTTATCTTTATGTACTCAGAGGCATAGAGTTTGATATATGAGGTTGCCTCATACGTATTGTTCACTTATTTTTCACCTTATATTACACTGGGAAACCATGGTGTATATGAATGATTCGGTCAGTTCATTTAAAAAATAGCAATCATCTGACTCACAGTCTCTGGCAATTGATTTCCCCAAATTCTACTTAGTTTTGGCTGAAGGACATTCAGTATGCTCATCAAAAAAAATGTCTTTCTTCACTAGAAAATGTTTTTGCTTATTTTCAATTTATATTTTAAAATATTTTAAACATGTATACAAAAATCAACATAACTCCGCAAAATATATCAGTAAATTTGTGTTATATTTGAATTCAAAATAAGCAAACTTTAGCTTTACTTAAAGACAGTTTTCTCTATTACACCATATTAAAGAATAACATATCCTCTATCTTTTTCATTATGAAACATTTTCATTACAACAGCCTAAGAATGTATTTAATAAAATTAATATTTAAATAGTAATTTACTGTTGATAATAAAGGACCCAAAATATATTTGAACCATGAATTAATTTAAAATTGGCAATGCTTTTGTTGAGATAATCTCAGGACTAATATGAAAAATATTTAAATTAACAGGTATTATTTATGTACTAAGGAAAACACTAGTTCTGGAACCATTTGAAAGTCAATATATCTTTCAAAACTTGGAAATGTAAACAAAAAATTAATGTTTGTGAAAATGACGATACACAAACCTAGCTCTAACTTATATGCATTTTAATAAAAATTAACACCATCTTGCTCTAGCATGATATTGATTTTATTACTAAATACAATAAATGATTTTCAAAATTAAGCAGTTCTCATAGAACTATAGCATTCCAGCTCAATAATAAAATAGTAGTAGTTTATAAAAGTCACATGCTTTGATGTCCTCAACAACCAAGTTGAAAATAAAGTAACAGAGACCAAAAAATAAGGAAACGTGATTGTCGTGATAGATGAATTAAAAGAAATCAATGAAACAGATATCTCCAAATATTTAAAAATTCTTTGTTCAGTATACTTTCTCACACAGAGAGAACTTTTAAAATTAAAATATACTCAACTTGATAAAATAAAAAAAACAATTCAAACTAAACATTTATTATGATGTAAAATTTATGTAGAAATGTTTCCTATATCTCTTATATAACCTATAGCTATTATCTTAACACATAAATGTTGAGCAGTAGTAAATTAGCATGTAAAACTGAGGCGATACATGTTTTTCCTTCAAGAGTAAAAATATAATATAAATGCTAAGTTGACTGACTATATTTTAGAAAGCTTTATATTAATGTATAGTTGATCTTTTTTTTATATTAAGCTATACCATCTTCTGGTACAGAAGCATTGTTCAACTGTTTCATTATATTATGTGAGGTCACTTATTTATTTTCATTGTGTGGGATAATAGATACAGCTGGGTTGGTTTGTGAATTCAGGTAGACTGGAGACTAACACAATTTGGCATCCAGGTAAGGATTCATGGAGTTATATCCACAGGATATATGCACTGGGTTATAGTAAGAGACATTTACAACCTAGAATATAAGAGCAGGGCAGTCTCAAGTGACATCACCAGATCATCCGCAGCGTCAACCAACCGGCTAAAATATATATTCTCTACACCGCTCCTGCTTCTCTCTCCTTGTCTTAGCAAACCTTCCATTCCTTCAACAGTCTAGGAAAGCAAGTGTCTTCTTTAAAAGAAGACATATGCTCACTCAAGTGAAAAGCAAACAGGAAAAAGGAACAGAATCAAAACCTATACTGGGTGCAATTTTCACTAACTTGACATTCAGCTGACAGAAAAAAAAATGAAATGTTAAGGGTAAAATTAACTTAAATTATCCACATAGAAAATGTCAAAAAAAGGAAGAATGCAAAAAGAAAGGAAGGAAGAAGCCGAAGCCGGTTGAAATCCTGAAATTAAAATTTGTTTCAACTGTGGTTTGATCTGGAACCAGTCAACTATGAGTGTCTGGAATTTCTTTCTTAAAATAAAAGATAAAGAGGAAAGATGCTCTACTGCTTCATTTAAATCATTTTCTAATTTATCCACAACTTCTGTTTTACTTACAAGCATTTGTTACAGCAAAACTGTTGGCTGTCTCGATGTTGTCCACATGAGGTACCAAATTAAAAGGAGCTTCCGACGCATTGGGGCTGGTATTATGAAGAAAGATTGCTAACCGAAAAGCAGTGTATTCCTGATCTGTGTTTCGGATGAAGAGACCACCTATTAAAGACAGCAGGAAAAGCACATTCAGTGTTTCCTCTTGTAAACGTTACACCCGCCCCAAGCACAGGCAATCCATTGCCATTTACTAGCACATACAATTGAGGGGCTCTCTTTGCCACATTTTGGGCCACTGTTCTTTGTGCCAAGGTGCATGCTTTAGTATTTTAGTCTATAAGGCAGTTCTGCTTTTCCCTGTCCCATTTATCATGATCACAATGACCTCTGAGACCATTTAGTGTATTTTCCTTTCTCTCTCTTGCCCTCCCCATGATTCCCAGCACACTGCTCTATAAGCCAGCTCAGGGCATTTCTCTCTAAGATGCATGCAAATGAATAGAGAAGAGGATTTGCATCAAAATACAGAAATGAAGGGATGTGGTGACAAGCAGGGAAGAGGGAAATCAGGAAGGAGAAATGAACTTTGTTTTTCTGCAGCTTGTGGACTCAGCCTAATTAGCTCTGTTTTGTGCACAGTCCACGAGAAATGATGCAGTGTTGAGGCTGGGCTTAGCTGGAAGAAATTCAATAGCTGCGTCCCATTAAAAGACAGGAGAGGAGAACAGCTAGAAAAGCTAAGGATGGATAGGGTCCCTAAAAATTGAGTCAAGTTGGAGGAAAAGAGGCAAAATATTCAAGAGGGAAACAAAATAAAACTAGAGAAGGTTCCAGGAAAGGGGAAGAGATATAACTTTAGAGCCAATTAATCTGTAAAGAAAAGGTAGAGGAGTGCAGGTCAAAATGATTGTTTCCTCCAAATTTTTTAGGTAATGAGAAAGCTTAGGAGTTCAGCATGAGGAAGAGTAAATTTAAAAAAATAAATAAATAATAACAACAACTAACAAACTCCACTCAGGCGCTAGAGAAAGGGAAGATCGCAGATCGCATAATGCAATCAAACCCCATGGAACCTTTTTTTCCCCCCAACTTATTCCAATCCTATTCAACAGACAAGAGCCAAAGGTGCAAATGGAGTAGGGGCTGAGCAGGGTGGGCAGTTGTGTGTATAAACCTGCACCAAAAAGGCAGTCTTTCTGTAAAGGCAAGGAAGGAAGCAATGGGGAAGGAGCTATCTAAGGTTTCCCTGAATTGCTCATCAACAACTCATTTAACTCACTTTCCAATGTCCGTTAGTCACCCACATGCAAAACCCACCGGAACAGAGCTTACCTATTTGCACGCTGCTCGGAAAGGCGCCCATGGCGAGTCCCCAAAATCCAGAAAATAACAAGACAATCTGTCTGCAAATAATCCTCATCTTCTTTTTTCCTCTCCCTGGCGCGCTCTCTCTTTCTCTCGCACTCTTTCTAAAGGCTGTTCAGAGAGGCATTGAAGACCAGGGCGCTAAAATTAAAAAAACAACCAGAAAAAAAAAAAAAAAAGAAAAGAAAAGAAAAAGGAAAAAAAGGGGGAGGGGGAGACGGGTTTGGAGGTTTGCGATTGTGACAATTTTCCCTTAGCAATCCATTCCGAGCTGCCAGATTTTTCCCGCAGTCTCCATCGCCCTGGGAGAGGTTTTCTGTCCGGCTGCAAATG
>PVHY01000333.1:221309-253543 GCA_004024945.1 Uropsilus gracilis
ACTGCACGCGCTCCGCAGCTCGGCACCGGCTGACATCCTCCTTCCCCCCCCCACCCGACCCCCCCAAGCCTGCGCCAGCCAGAACACCACAGCTTTCAATGGGCCCCCCTCCCAAAGCGCAAACTCCGTCGCACGACCCTGCCCACCGGCAGGAGGGCTTCAGTCCCTGGGTGCTCACCGGAGCGCCCCAGTCTCCCCGAAGCTCCAAAGCCAGTCTAGAGACAGGTTTTCCCTGCTCTCACCACTCACTGATTCCCTTTTCTCTTCTTCCCCTGTTCTCAGAGGGACCTACTCTGGGGATGGACAGCCCCAGAGCCCCGCTCTCCGCTTTTCAGGAGCCTCCGCTTCTTGGCTGTATTGCAAGAAAATTGGCCGGCAGGCCAGGTTTGCAAGCCCGGATAAGGGGCTGGGGGGGTTAGAACCTCCCCAGGCCCCCGGGCCCCTGCCGCATTCTTGCAGGCTCTCGGGGAGGACAGTCTGTCTCCCTCCCCTACAGCCCAGCCTTCCCTCTCAGCCTCGCCCTCTTCTGCCACTGGGCTGCGCGCGAGGGGGACTCCGGTCTGCCTGCGCTGCAGCAAAGATTTCTCACCAGCAGACAGCCCGGGAATCTGGAGAGACTGAGAGGGAGGTGAATGAGGTGAAGGGGCTCAGGGTGAAGAAGGAGGAGGAGGAAGAGACAACAGGGCAGAGGGTAGCCCTTGCCAAGCTGGTCTTAAACTGGGACCAAGTAAGAGAGAACTGAACTGAGTTGAGCCTGGGAAGAGATCTAGGGAAGTTGAAACAACGAAAGGGGGGAGGGGTGGATGGTTTAAATAACAAAGTTTAGGGCGAAGAACAGGGTGGGTAAGAGACTGAGAAATTAAAATGAATGGAGTTTCAACTATGTTCTTTAAAAAACCTGAAGCAGGATTAAGAATAAGAACTCTGGAGTGTAACACAGGAAAAGTAATTAAAAGAAATGAAAGACTCCTTTATTTCCAGTTTTCTTTTCAGCAGGACCCTTTTCTTCCCCCGTGGTACCTGTCAGGGGCAAGACAGACTCAGTCCAGGGGCTGGGGAAGGGGGATGAGAATAAACAGTGCTTCGAACAGTGGACACAAGTGTCTGGTAGAAAATGGGGTATTTTCCATGAATGTCTTACTTTTAGCTGAGTCTCTGGAATGCCTACTTCACTCCGTGTCCCTCTAGGGAATCTTATGGTGTCTATAGTCGCTAAGACTGGGCTGCAAGAAATGTATTATCTTAGAAATTGAGAATGATGGGGTCACATCATCTCTGCCTCTATTTTACTTACTGCTTAAACGAAAGTGTACCACACCCAGAAAGAGTAACTGAGGTAGCAATGAACAACTACTTTCTGATTTGCTGTGTCAGGTGTGAGGTGTTTCAGTATAGAGAGTAGAGTCTCCTAATTCCACTAACTAGAATGTGTTTCTAAATATAGTTTTTTTTGGATGTCTTTGTTGGACTGTATCACTTTAGAGCCTGGAAAGCTGGGTCATATCACTTAGAGCTAAACTTCCAAGGAATCATCAGAGGTCTCCTTAACCTGAAAGGTTAAAGAGAAAGGAGTGCCTTCTATTATATTTTACAGAAGTGCCTATGTTTATGTAATGTAAATTATGGAAAAAAGAATAATGAATTGATGATAGATCTGGAATTCTTATAATGGCTACCCTGTTAAGATTTTTTTGAATTTACCTATTTCCTTTAGTTCCTCGAAGTTTCTTTCTATTAGAAATCCCAACTGCCTGTAATTGGAATTTGTCTATGATATTTGATTTCTATTAAAACTTCAGAGTGCCTTTCTAAACTCTGAATTTTGCTTTTAAAATCACATCTTTTTTTGTTAGCTACCCACTTTCCTGTTACATTTCACCACAGATTGTTATGACAAAAAAACAACCTAATTGTGAGTAACTGAATTACACAAATCAGACATTCGTCACTTCAGTTTATAAAGTCTTAAGTCTTGCAAGTCAAAGTGGGATTTGAAATGTTCTCCTTTTTGGCTTTACTGTCAGTGTTAAAATCAAGGCTGTAAATAATATTCTGTTTCTCTTATTAAAATAAAAAATAGGGCACATACAATTCAAGTTGCATTTAATCTAAATTAAAATTTCATATCATTAAAATCATCACACAGTTGGGCAACAAGTGAAGTTCTGCCTGATACACAGTGGGAATTATTAACTTTATTCTTTTAAAGTGGACAGATTTGAATTTCTGTATGATGAAATGCCACCAGTTATATAGATGCAAGAAAAGTTTTTTTCCAAGTAAATACATGAAGATGTCTCAGCTAACATGACCACCAGTGACATGGAAATAGTTTTCCAGGATAGTAATTTGGTGTTTTGAGCTTTTATTTTTCTATTTAATTAAAATCTCATTTACTTTATGAATCCAAATTATCTTTTCCTGTATGACACAGTGTTATACCTATGTATCTATAGATGTGTATCATTTTATCTGTATTTTTATAAATATCATCTCAGACCATACATGTCTTCAAGATGAAACAAAAAGGGAACGTGTTTTGGAATTGGTTAAGAAACAAGGTGAAGGGAAGCTGTTACTTATAAACAACAAAAATCATTATCAACAATGATGAAGATAAAACGATTATGATAGCAGAGTCAGCACCTGTACTTTTCACCCTAAGTGTCTGGTCCTTTGAATCACTTATAAATATGACTCCTTATATACTTCCTATTATCCCATGGGTTAATTTATATATAGAAAATAATTACTTGAACCTCCCTTTGGAGCATTTCTAAAGACAGAATAAAACGATCCTGTTATATCAGTATAAGAGATTCAAAGGATTATTACTAGTTGAAAAAAATCAAAGATATGACCTTATTTTTGTGTTACTCTAAGAAAATGTTTTCACAATTTCTGAACTAAAATGTACTAACATATCAAATGAAGATGTTGTACCAGATGATTCCTAGGATGCTTTACAACTCCCCAAATCTCTGATCTTGTGAAGTCAGATAAGCCAGTGTTGGGGAAATTATTTAATGAGAATGTCTTGATGCTGTGGGGACACATATAGACACATGACAATATCTTCTTTACAGTGCAGTAGATGTGAACATAGAGAGTCAGAATCATGTTAAAAGAGCAGAAGAGAAAAGAATACCATGTGTATTCTGGGAGGGATTGTGGAGGCTTCAAAGTGAAAAGAAATATAGATTAATGAATGAATAGATTATGATGCATGCATTGATAAATGTTTCTAGGTAGAAAATTATTTCTAAGGGCCCCAAAGTATAAGGCAAATGATGCTGAGTTGTTTTGGGTGAAAACCAGGAGTGTAGAAGGGAAAGGATGATAAAAACAAAAAGTCAGGTTGGAACACTTGTAGCACACTTGAAGTACTTGGGATATAGGAATGTATTTTTGCCCAGAAATGAAGTCACACATATCTGAACAACTAGTCTTTCACAAAAGGGCAATAAACATACAGTGGAAAAAGGACAGTCTATTCAATAAATGGTGCTGGGAAAACTGGATCACTACATGCAAAGAAATGAAGACTATTCCCTCACGCCATGTACAAAAAGCGAATCAAAATGAATAAAAGACTTGGAGGTAAGACCTGAAACCATAAAATATAGAGAGGAAAACTTAGACAAACTCTCCAAGACCTAAACTTCAGAAACCCCTTTCAAGACACATCTAAAGAGGTCAAAAAATGAAGAAAAATATAAACATCTGGGACTACATCAAACTAAAAAGCTTTTGTACATCAAGAAACAGTAAACAAAACAAAAAGAAACCCAACTAAATGGGAAGAAAATTTTGCCCTCCATAAAAGTGATAAAAAAAGCTCCAGAAAGCACTCACACAATTTAGCAAAAACAAAACAAGAAGCCCAGTCAAAAAATGGGACGAACTAAAAAAAAGTTTTCCAAAGAGAAAATACAAATAGCCAAAAGGCACGTGAAAAAATGTTCAATGGCACTAGTAATCATGGAACTACAAATCAAAACCACAATGCGATACTACCTCACAGCAGTAAGAATGGCCCACATTAAAAAAACAAACAAACAAAAAAATACAAAAAAAAACCCACAAAAAACAGACAACAACAAGTGCTGGCATGGATGCAGATTAAAATGAACAGTCTTACACTGCTGGTGGGAATGTAAACTGGTACAGTCACTATGGAAAGCAGTGTGGAGGACCCTCAATCTAATGAAAATGGAACTAATATTTGACCCAGCAAGCACTCTTCTTGGAATCTCCCAAAGACCACAATACTAATACAAATGGACACCTGTACTCAAATGTTTATTGCAGCACTATTTACCATTGCAAGGACATGGAAACAACCCACATGTCCCAAAACAGATGAATGGATGAAAAAGATATGGTATATATACACAATGGAATATTACTAATCAATTAAAAATGACAAATTTGATGAATTTCATATAAAATAGATGAACCTAGAAGAAACCATATTAGCAGAAATGAGTCAGAAAGAAAAAGACAGAAACCAAATGCTTTCACTAATATATGGGATATAGGAAAAACAAACAAAAGGCCAGGAGGAAAAGTCAAAACAAGCTAACAACCAAACTAAAGTACACAATGGGTAGGGGTGGTCAGGGAGAGGAGGTAGTGGGTGAACCCCAGGGAAAACAAAGATGTGAAATAGATATATAAATACTTTTTAAAAATGTCTTCTAAAGGTAACTGTCATAGATCCAATTGTATAAACATGTATTCTACTTTAAGAGTGGAAGTTTTTTTTTGGGGGGTAGCGTACTAGGGTAAGGAGTTAGTTTGGTGATGTAGATCAGAAAGACAGGAGCAGAGGTTAGTATATAAACTGCTGTTTCAGAAAATGAGGTTATGATGGGGTTGACTAGAATAGGAAAAAACTGGAAGAGAAACAAGATGAGGGAGGTAGGATAATTATTCCTGAGGTAAATCTGAAAGGAGGACATTCCCCACTTTGGGGGCCATGTGACAAATATGTAGGAATCAGGGGCAAAGGTACCTCCATGTTTGAAACAAATAACTAATCAAAAAATGGGCAGAAAGGTGAATTAGGCACCTTTCTAGAGAAGATTTATAGATGTTACCAAGTGCATAAAAAATGGTCATCACCACTTATCACCAGGTAAATGCAAATCAAAACCACAATGAAATATGACCTCACACCTGTGAGAATGGCCCTCTTCAAAAGAACAGGAACTAGAAATGCTGGCAAGGGTGTAGAGAAAAAGGAAGACTCTTACACTATACATGGGAATGAAGACTGGTGCAGATCTTATGATATCAGTATCAAAAAACTAAAAATAGATGCTTCATATGACCCAGCAATTTCAGTCTTAGGTATCTACCCCCAAAAAACAGAGTAACACTAATTCACAAAGAAATCTGCATGCCTACATTTGCAGTAACTCTATTTAAAATATTCAAGACATGCTAATAATCTAAGTGTCACAAAAAGATGAGTGGATTAAGATGTAGTTTACACACATACTGGAACCCTACTCAGCAATCAAAAAGATAAACACATGTTATTTGCCATAAAATAGATAGAGCTGGGACTGTGCTAAGTGAAATAAGCTAGAAAGAGAAAGATAAATATCAGGTAGTATCACTTGTAGGTGGAATATAGAAAAACAATACAAATTTTCAGACAAACACAAACTTTAAAACTAACCATTGAAAGCTGACTAGATATGCAACTTTCACACAGGGAAAGGGGAGGGGAGGAGTGAAAATGGGTGTAGTGGTAAAGAACACCATAGACTTCCTTGTAGGACTATGTGTTTTTGTGATGGAAGTACTTATGTGACTACACCTGAAGCGGTAAGTCCTTTAATGTGAAAGCACTGGCAAGGATAGGAAGCAATGACACCGCAATTAAAAAAAAAGAAAAGAAAAAGGGAAAGAAAAAAGAAACACAAATGCTCTAAAAAGAGGTTGTAGTATTTACAAGGGTGATAATTACTTTTATTGTGAAAAAGGAACATTGGATCAATGACAAATCTGCTGGGGAAATCAGTTTGCCATTACATTATTCACACACAAATAATTACATTTTGGTATCTACTAGGGCTGTTTAAATACTTGAAATATAAAGGTGAATACATAATGTCCCCATTATTTCTGGAAAGTTCTTGCTGTTTCAAGTGTTCACTAATTGCCAGGTATCATGCTAAGTCATTGCATATACCATGTACCATGTAAATTGCAGAAGTATTTAAGTATTATTAGATTGTTTAGGGACTCATTTAAAAATAAATTTCTTGTTCAAGGATAGACTTTTAGTAAATGATAAAGGCAACAGCTGGGGATTTAGATTGGTTTGATTTCAAAGATCATTCTATCTTCATTTAAAAATGCTGAATTAATGATCTTAAGGTGAAAGGAGGGGGTTGGAAGTTGAACTATAAACTAGAAGAATACACAATATTTAGCATGTCTTCTACTTCAAAGGTCTCCAAATTTTTGAGCAATAATAATTGGGCTCAGATAAATTAGATATGCTACATAATCTAGCAATTTTCTCCTATATATCTACTCAAAATATGCAAATTCATTAATTTGAAGATTTATATGTACTCATATGTTCAGTGAAGCACTCTTTAAAATGCTTAATGTAGGGAAACAACCCAAGAGCTCTAAAACAAATGAATGAATTAAGAAATGTGATATACCTAATAGAGTACTACTCAATATTAATAAAAGATGAGTTCTTGTCATTTGTAATAACAGGAATTGAATTATAGGTGGTTATACTAAGTAAAATAACAGAAGGAGAAAGAAAATACTGAATGATTTCACTCATACATGAAATAAAATGAAACTGTGACCCCAAAATGGATAGTGTTATCTGTTCATAAAATTAATACATCACTGCCATTACCTATGTCTGAAAAACACAGAGGTTAAAAATGGCCTGAACCAGATAAGGCTACTTCCTTCTTTTACTTTGTTGCAAATCTTGAACAGCCCTGGTGAATATGCTAAACTAGCACCCTGGGGCTATTGTTTCAAGGCCCAGGTAGGGAAGAGAAAATGAATCACCAGGAGGAGGTTGTATGAGGGGAAATAGGAGCCTCTGGGTTTCAGGAGGGGAGGAGGAGCAAGAGAAAGGGGATAAAAAGAAAGGAGCAGAGACTGGGACTGGGAAAGAGCATTTTGGGAAGGAGAGAGATAGGAAAATGGAGAACGTCTGGGCTGTAAAGAGGCACCTGAGTGGCTAAGCTGGGTGGAAGACCCCTGGATGAGTGAGCTGTTGGAGTGAGGAACCATGGTGGTGAAAGTGGGTAAAAAGAGACTTTTTGACTTTACTTAACTGGATACAGCTATTTGCCTGCTTGTTTTTTAAAAGCAGGCTACACACTCTTTATTAGCATTTTTACTGATCACCTTTACCATTGATATGCAAAAGCCAGCCAACTGCTCTCTGCTTTTAGCTCTAGAAACTGCAGAACAGAAAAACTTTAAAACACAGTTTAAACTTTTTACTCGTGGGTTCTTACCACCATCCCCAGCCTTCGCAACCAAAATACCAACCCAATGTAAAACTATTAGTACAATGCAAACTAATTTATTTTTAACAAAATGATTTTTAATTATCTTAATAATTACAAAAAAACATGTAAAACTTAAAATATTTTAGCATTGTTTAAACCTTTCTCAGTATTGTTTAAAATTTTTTTCCAAATTGCCCCAAATATCCTCAGTCTCTCAGTCCTAATCATCTCACCAATGTCCAAACAGAGTCCATCTCCAGACGCTTAAAAACATGTTTCTTAAGCTGCTCCCTTAGCTTTTACGCTGTCTTCTCCTTGTCACCTTCAGGTAACAAAAACTCCATGGTGTCAAACCAGCAAAGTTCACTTTTTTCTCAGCCCTAACTTTTGCACAGCCTCTTTTAGACACAAGTCAAACTCAACAAAACAAACTCCAACACGGAGTTCAAATCTGCAAACTCCTTAACTGCTTTTAGCACACATGCTGCCAGCCTGGACCAGCCGAGGGTTGCAGGCCCTCGGTGGCCACATAGCCAAGCTCACATGGCTCACATCTTTACAAAATGGCCGATTCCCATCTCCTCTCCATATTAAAATCCCAATCAAATTGAATCCTCAATCCTAAATCAAATCTAATCCTTCTCTTTGTTTGCACACCCTTTATATACCCTGATTTCCCGCCTTCCAGAAAATCTGTTTCACCTTAACTATTTCACCTCTTTCTTCCCCCTGCTTCCCCCTAAAGTAAAATTCCAGCTAAGGTCATTCCCCCATTTTAACATTACCTGTCCTTAAAATCTGCAATCTTAAACAAAAAACAATGGGAAGGGAGCACACCCTATCAGTGGGAGAGTGACCAGTAGAAGAGTAGCTGGTGTGGAGTCAGATGCCAGAATGGTAGGCTGGGGGTGACAAGGGGCAACAAAAGGGCAACAAAAGGTTGAAGAACCAGGAGAAGCTGAGTAGCCAGAACACTGGAAAGAGAAGAAGCAAAGAGAAGACAGAAAAGAAAGACTGGATTTTGCAGAGTGCCTGCCTCAGGTTTGGAGGGGCAAAGGGGCACCATCTTGGATATGTGTCTTTGGAACCTTTGGGACTGAAAGTGACTGGGGTAAGATAACTGGCCACGTGTGGCATTAAGAATTTTTGTTTGACTTTCTGTTTTCCAGGTAAATAAAACCCTTTTGTTTGAGTTGCATTTTACTGGCAATTGCTGCATGGGTGCTAAGAACCTGAAATATTCTGGATAGCAGAAAACACATTTTAAAAGTGTTACTTTTTCCTTTGTCTTGTTGGTTTGAAGGCTTCTGCCCCACTTGTACCCAATTTCACAAGGAACAAAACAAGCAGGAACAGACAAAACCAAAAAACAAACAAACAAACAAACAAAAAAAAAAACCAAGAAAAAACCCTAGTAATCTTTCTGCACAAATGAGGCTATCACAGGGGTAAGCAAAGACGGGAGGGGGTTCATGAGAATTTGGTAAAGAATTATGGGAATTTTATTGGTGGGCATAGTGTGGTGCACACTTTTTCATTATTTTTAATGATAAACTCTGTTGTTTGAATTGCATTTGACTGGCAACTGCTATGCGCAAGTAGTAAGAATTTGAAAGAGTCTAGGCAGCAGAATTCACATTTTAAAAGTGCTGCTTTTTTTCTTTTGACTTGTTGGTTGAAAGATTCTGCCCTGTTTTGACCCAATATCAAAAGAAAGAAGGGTGCCTTCAAATACTACCGTGGAATTCTTTCAAGGGTCTATTATGTTGGGGGGTGGGGATGTGGTAGAGGCTGTGTACAGCATGCATTTATCCAAAAGGAGTATCACGGTGGAGCAAAAGCAGCAACAAACCCTCCAATGCTCTCAGACTTGCATTACTTTAAATGGATAATTCTCGTTTGTTCATTCTAGTGGGCTAGCTCTTAAAGACAAAAATAATTGTAAAAACAACTTGCACTGCCTTCACTAATTACAGTTTTGCTAGTATTGACACTGCTATTCTGTGAACGTTGTATGTATATATTATTGCCTAAAGCAAAACAAACTATGGTACTGGTACTGGAAGAAACAATGGAGAATGCTGATACTCATTTAAGATCAGAAGATAAGTGAAACATCTAGTTATAAATTTAAAAAGGAAGTATCTGTATGAATTAGTGACATGCTTTATGTATTCAATAAAATAGGTATTTTATAATTTTACACACGAAAACCTTAGAAATAATGACAACCTATTAAAAAACTGTGTCTCCTGTACAAAGTTTGTGGTATGTAATACTATTTCCTATTAAATGGCATCAGAGCTCTTTGCAGAATTGACTCATTTGAAGCAAGGCAAAGAATAATACAACATACCCTAGAAGCATCATATCATAGCGGTAAACAAGGACGGTATCATAAATAATGAGGTGTCAATTTCACATTGTTCTTCTTCACATTGAAGAACCAAATGAAAGATGCTCCCACTGATTGAACCAGCAGACAATGATATTGAAAAATCAAACCAAAATTAGTCAAAAGGAGGAAGACAAATACTAGATGGTGTCACTTAGATGTGAGATACAGAAAAACAAAACAAGCGGTTCGATAAAGGCAAATAAAAAAATGAACCCTTGAAATGTGACTATAGAGTGGAAGCAACCAGAGGGGGAGTTGGAGGAAGAACAAAAGGGGAGAGAACACAAACTCTTTGGTAGTGGGTGCACTATGGCAGTAACACCTGAAATAGGTTATCTGACAGTTCTAAGATGAAAATAATCCAAATCAATGTTAACTCAAAACATTAATATAAAAATAAATAAATAAATGCAAATTAAAAATCTGACCATGGGTTTAACCATTGTTTCTGGGTTTCCATTGCTCCAGGTTCTCACATAGTACAGACTAACTATGTAAACTCCCATCTAAACTCCCATCATAATCACTTCTCTACTCTACCATATATGTTTTAAGCTAAGTATAAGCTCATAGTGCTGTCTCCACTCAATCCAGTATTATGGCACTCCTTTCTTATTTTGCTTAGCTATCAAAAGCAACAATGCATACATTATAACACATCAGTGTTAAATTCATACTCCACAATGATGATTTTAAAAATATAGACACCTCAATGGATTTTTTATACCAAATTTTTTTCAACCAAAAACTGCTTTTTAAAACCTATATCCAAACTTACATGTATCATTGTTATTTATCTACATTTCTGAAAACACTAGAACTCAGAGGCATAAATAAACGACATTATTTAAAGCATCCTGTCCTATAAAACAGTGCTTTATCCAAATTAATATAATAAATTAATATAAATTAATATAAAACATCAGTGCTTTATCCAAATTAATATAAACAATTTAATAATTTGTGTATTTATTATTAGAAAAGCTTAATTATTCTTGGTAAAGCTTAATTAAGCTTCACTATGTATATATTTTTCCCCAATTACATTAATACTTATAATTTTTTATATATTTGCTACTACTACTTTCTAGCAACAGGAACGCTAACCTAATGCCTCATGGAGAGCACTGTTAACCTTTTTAACTGTCAACCTTGCTGGAAATCAGCACACTAATCTTGCCCTATAGCAGTTGTTTGATTAATCTTTTGTCATCTACTACCTCACCTGATCCCTCCATGAAACTGATTGACATTGTGCGTGACTTTAATGCTGATAAATTATCTCTCCTCCAGGACCACAGAATCCTCATTACACCAGAAAGATTACTTTTCTTGTTTTATGTTCCTCATTCTTCTCTGGAGTAACTGTAATTGAAAGAGGTCAACAGTTGGACTGGCAATCTTTCACTCATTCACTCAACATGTATTTCCAGAACATTTACTATCATTAGGAAATAAAAAAGTATTTTATTCATTATGGTTTTTATTCTATACAAGTAAAGTATCTCAATACAGACATATGTACACAAGCACATGTGGTTATAAAGAACATGTGGTTATAAAGAAGCTTGTAAATCCTAGATTAGTGGTAGAAAACTATTGTGATCCAGATCCTTCATCGTAAAATTAAATCTACCTTAACCTTGTGCAAGGACCTCATCTTAATTCGCATTCCACAACTGGAATGGTCAAGAAAAGATCATCAAAAGTTTAATATTTAAGTTTGGTTATAAAAAGTTGGGAACCATAATGGAGACTAACAGTCGTAAGGTTCCGCAGGTTGATTAAAGTCAGACTCTGAAAAACATGAAATATGTGGATATTTAAAAAATATCTGGTACATTAATTGGCAAGTGGTACTGAAATTGGGTCAAAAACAGGGGTGCAAAAGCCCTCAATTTACAATCCCCAGGTCCGTATCATTCGTGCGTAGTAGTTGCCATGCACAATGCAGTTTAACAAGGCATTTTATTTACAAGAAAATATTAACCAGAAAAAAAGTCCTTAAAGCCACAAGTGGCAGTTCTCTTACCCCAGTCACCATTCTCAGTTCCGAAGGTCCCAAAGACACAGTCCAAGATGGTGCTCCTCCAAACCTCTGAGGTAGGCACTTTGCCAAAATCCAGTACTTTCTCTGGCATCTTCTCTCTTCTTCTTTTCTCTCCAGTGTTCCACACTACTCCACTTCTCCAAGGCTCTTCAGACTTCTTCCACAATTGTTGAGGCACAAATCAGCTTTCCAAATTCCTGGCCATCGCCAGGTACCAGCTTTCCATACCACCTTGCTGCAACGCCACAATCTTCACACCGGCCACTCTTCTGCTGGACACCATGGCTCCTTGTTCGCTCCAGCTCACTCTTCTAGGGGGCTTTTGCCCAGCCTGGTCACTCGGGCTACTCTTTACCTGCCTACCATTCTCTTTTCTCCATTCCCCGAAATTCCCTCTCTCTCTCTCTAAAGTTCTCTCCCCAAAAGTTCTCTGTCCTGTAGTTCTGCTCATCCCCTCTTATCCCCCTGCTTCTGGTCCCATTCCTCTTCGAACTGCTACTTCTGGCAGTTTAACTGCCACACCCAAGGTGGGAGGGACTGACAGCCAACATCCAGTGGGGGAGGGGCTAACTGCCACTGTCCAATGGGGGAGGGCACCTAGTTAACTGGATACTTACTAATTGCCGGATATTTGAAACTTGGATAGTTAACTAATTGTTGGATACTTTGAAAATGTCATAACCTGTTGATAATGTATTTGGATCCTTTGCCTGATTGTATTGTATAATGGATATGCTTTGATAACTGCTGTAGCTGGAACTGATGTAATGACGTGTTCAACGTAAAGTTGTTATATGTGGAGATAAAGAAGGTATAGAATTATTTTGGACCAACATAGATAGGTTAGATTTGAAAACAAAGATGGAGGAATGAAACCGGATACCCCTCCCCCCCATTGTGGCAGTTAACAAGGTGCCCCTCCCTCACTGGGCAGTGGCAGTTAGCCCCTCTCCCCCTTGGGTGTGGCAGTTAAACTGCCAGAAGTAGCAGTTCGAAGAGGAATGGGACCAGAAGCAGGGGGATAAGAGGGGATGAGCAGAACTACAGGACAGAGAACTTTTGGGGAGAGAACTTTAGAGAGAGACAGGGAATTTCGGGGAATGGAGAAAAGAGAATGGTAGGCGGGTAAAGAGTAGCCCGAGTGACCAGGCTGGGCAAAAGCCCCCTAGAAGAGTGAGCTGGAGCGAACAAGGAGCCATGGTGTCCAGCAGAAGAGTGGCCGGTGTGAAGATTGTGGCGTTGCAGCAAGGTGGTGTGGAAAGCTGGTACCTGGCGATGGTCAGGAATTTGAAAAGCTGATTTGTGCCTCAACAATTGTGGAAGAAGTCTGAAGAGCCTTGGAGAAGTGGAGTAGTGTGGAACACTGGAGAGAAAAGAAGAAGAGAGAAGATGCCAGAGAAAGTACTGGATTTTGGCAAAGTGCCTACCTCTGAGGTTTGGAGGGGCACCAACTTGGACTGTGTCTTTGGGACCTTTGGAACTGAGAATGGTGACTGGGGTAAGAGAACTGCCACTTGTGGCTTTAAGGACTTTTTTTCTGGTTAATATTTTCTTGTAAATAAAATGCCTTGTTAAACTGCATTGTGCATGGCAACTACTACACACGAATGATACAAACCTGGGGTTTGTCAGTTGGAGGCTTTCCCCCCTTGCTTTGACCTGATTTCAGTACAAACTAGTATGTTGAGTGACATTTCTTCCCTACATTGTTTATAGACAAACAGTAATGAGTTTTCTATAACGATGAACTCATGGGTTGTTTTGTTTAACTTGACTCACACATGACCAAGTTGATGGAGAAATGATGAAATTACCTGGTTAACTCTTTTAAGAATAATATTTTAGAATACAAAAAGTGAATGTTATGTTGTCCAGTTTGAATATATACTCTATACAATTCACAAACCATTTAAATTTCATTTAACTTTGGACAATGTAACAATGTCTACAATTGCTCTTTCTTAAGCAACTATTATGGCAAAAGAATAGTTTTTATATCTTAAAAGTCTTTCATTTAGGTAGTACTAGTATTGTTTTAGAGATGAAAAACTTAAGTTTAAAGGAGTTAAGTAACCAGGTTGTTTTTAAATAGGTAATAATGGTGCAGAAAGTTAGAGCAATACCATTATGGCATAAATCCACTACACTTGACTGTCCCACTTTTCATATGTCTTTATGAGAAAAAACAATTGTTTGCTTTTCACCAATTATCTTTCCTTGACTCTGACTTAAACTGAAGTTTATATGATATTAATGAAGAAAAATATACACTTGTGTTTTGGAGAAGAATTAGCACTGTGTCATTTAATGCAAAAAGTAATGGTAGTGCTCTTTAACATATATTTCTTCCACTAACAGAAATATGTACCAGGTTAGGAAGGAAAAAATGTAAGGAAGGAAAAATAAAGGTAAAAATCTCAGTTATAGAACTACCTTTTACTTAAAACAAAAAAAAATAATTTATACTAGTGTTCTCCCCCATTATCAACCATATACATTCCAATTAATCATATGCATTAAGTCCTAAAGTTAAAATCTCATCCTCTTGTTTCTTGTGTCTTTCTTTCTTCCTTTTTAATACCTAAGGTGGTTGAGTGATATGTATTTAGTCATACATAACCTTGAAAATATGCTTGACTGTGACAGAATATATTTAACATTTTTAATGTTAAGTAACATAGGGTCATAATAACCTCACTTTCAAGATGATTCTACTCCGAAATCTACTTTTCCTAGCTGTTCAAATGTCCTGTGCAATTTGTGTTTGCCACGAACACCTCTTAGTCTAATGAGGGAAATATAAATGGCCCTCTATGTAGGTGCTTACTGTTAACTCCAAATATACTATTAAAATATGATTATTTCAATATCTTCATTTACTCTGGAAGAGTAAAAAAATTATTGTTAACATGAAAGTATGTGTATTATAAATGATATAATTTTGCCTATGAAATCAAATATATATCAAATAAAACCCTATAGTGGTCATTTGGTAAAACCTTTGTAGTTACAGTGGTCATTTACAGAGCTTTTAAAATCATTATATTGACCATGAATATAGATATTTTAAAAACTTTCAGGTGTAATCTGTTGTACAGAAGTTCACCAAATTTGTTTCAATTTTATGTAAAGTTTTCTTGTACTATCATGATAATACCTACTGATCCCTTGTCTCTCTGACAACAGTGGGGTTGCTGCTGGAAGTTAGATTAATAACTAGATTCCTGAGGAATTTTATGGGTAGGAATATGTACTGTACTTAAGATATCTGACAGTTCTAGAATATGGAAAATATAAATTGAGGGCCATTTTCAAAAGTCACAAATGAATGGAGATAAACTAAATACTAAGAAAATGAAAACTATGTATATAATAAAATATTACTGTCATAATTATTATGAAGGTTCAGGAATTGATGAAGAAACATGAATGAAACTTGCTTTGTTACTGAAGGAAATAAAATTAAACAAATATACCACAATACTCTAAATCAACCTAAATACATGCAGACTATCTTGGTGGTAATATAGTTCAATTCAAACAATACTAGTTAGACTAGGAACACAGCAAGTGGGGAAGAGAAATTTGAGGGCCAGTGAGGCTACAAAAGTATGCTGCACTGAGTGGTTGCATGTCTTCTAACGGTAGATTTTATCTCCATTATTATGCTGTTATGTTATTTTTATTTATTATTATACTATTTATTAATACATTTCAACATTTAATCATATAAGAAGAAAAGATTAAGGTAGGAAACAAAGAATACTTCAGGTGCATTTACTTTGGTAAAAGCAAAACTTGATTTTCCTAAAATATTATCACTTTTATAATCTGTTGATAAAGACAAACATTATGCACCATGTGTTACTGTATAATTTACTGATGTTTTTGTGAGAATGATGTGATAAGCAATGTACTTTATTACTTTTAAATTTTACCCTGAAATGGTATGATCCAGATATTTGAAGAATTAGTAACAATTTCAATTAGTTTTATTTATTTCTGCCAAAGTTAAAATATACCATAAAAATATTTAGATCCAAATAGAAAAAAGATACATTGTGTCATATTTTCCAGTACCCATATTTACCTTTCAATTCAATAAACTAATTATATCTGACCCCCTTCCTTCTGTTGAAGTCAGCTTTTCTTGATATTAGTAAGTCAACATCCACTTTCTTAAAATTAAATGTTATACTTAATAGAAGGCTCAAAGAGAAAAACTAAAATGAAAACTTTACTGTTAGCTTTTTTGTAGGAAGCGGAGTTGAGAACAAATTTTATTTAACTGAATTAGCTTAACATTATAACATTATGTGTCAGACCTTTCATTTTTGAAAATCAACTTGAAATATCTAAAAATTATCCTAAATTCACTAAAAATCCTTCATCATACTACTTCCCTTTTCTGGATTTGTCCCCCTTCAGCTTTTCCCAGTCCTTAGAAGAAGATATGGTATGTATGTACACATAATAGAACAATATACAGCTATAAAAATATGAAATCCTGCCATTTTCATGTGGTATTTTAAGAATACAAGCAAGGAAATAAATAAAACCTACATTCTTTTAATTAATGTTAGCATGATTAACTCTCCATCCTTCACCTTTAATGTATTTGTGTCTTTATAAGTTCAGATACAGATTCATATAAACAACATGTTGTGTCTTATTCAATCTCTACCTATAACTTATGCATTTACAGCAATAAGAATTAAAAAAAATTTAATAATAATTTACATACTTGTGATAGCAAGGATTAGGATTCCCCTCATCAGGTATTGTCATCAAAAGGTACCTGCCATAAATTACCCATAGTTTGCCACTATGGTTCTTTGTGATTCTATTTTGCAACCATTCCAGTCTGACGTAGCTAGCAGCTAAAGAATGTTGGCAGTCCTTAGAATTATCTTCATAGTATTTTTAATAAGAACAGCAGCACAGGGAAAAACAAGTAGCAAAGAAACAACCACTTGAGTTTTTCTGTTGAGTGCTGAATATCCTTGAGTTTTCTTTTCTAGTCTCTCCTCCTCCTGCTCTCCCTCTCTTCATGTTTTCTCCTCTGCGTAGGCCCACATGTGCACAACCATTGGGCCAGGTGTGTACAATCTTGGTAAGTCGTGATACCACAAATACTGGTCATACAGGTAAATGGTGGAAGGGTATAAAAACATGAAAACTCATTTACCCTACAGTTTCTTTCCCTCTTAGTTCCTATTCCCCATGCCATCCCCTTTGGGTGGTTCAGTTTATAGTCCATTATCAAGAGTTAGCTTTTAAGGTAGTTCTCTGGTTCTTGGTTTGGGTCTTAGTTTGGTTTCTCTCCATTCCACATATTACTGACACCATCTGATATTTAACTTTCTTAATCAGAATACAATTTATGACCTATTTTACCACTTACAATTTAAAAAGAACTTCCACCTAAGCCAAAGTTAGATATGTTTATACATTTATCAAAGACATTTGATAAAAAATACTGTACACAAAATAGGAAAAAGGCTTATGTACAACATTTAAAAGAGTAAATGGAGTTGCAGACCCAATGTAAGATGACACTCAGGGAAAGTGTGATACACCTCCACTAACAGACTCGCTGAACCTACAACTACATATGAAACAATTCCCTCTGAAAACAATCTAAAAATCTAAAGTTTGAGTGATGGATACACATGCGGCAAAGGAGAAGAACAGCACATCAAAGCTCCTAGGTGAGACTGAAATATAATTTTCCATAATCCATTCCCCTCACTCACAATCTGAGGAAACTCAAAACCTTAAACTTAACCTTAAGGAGCAAAATGTTTACATTTAACATTAAGTATACCAACTTTCATGGACTTGAACCTGAGAGGAGTCCTCAATCATCTAACTTTGAAAACTAGCAAGACTGGCCTCCTGAGACAAACCCAACTGCAGACACCTGAGGTGCAGGTATTACAGGGTTTGAATTGACCAGTCAACAGAGAGCCAAGCACGAATCAGCATATCACACCCCAACTCACTTCAAGAAGTTCACCTGCTTCCCTGGGAGGCTTGTAGTTTCATGCACACACTCCAGGTGAGGCACGCAGTGCCATCTTGATTGCAGGTGCCAAGATAACAGGAACACTGGGACCTCTGGAAGGACATGCTCCTTCTTCCCACACCAGGATCTTGAAGCACGGATGCCTTTAACATCTTACTGTGGCCTCCCAGAATGCTATCTGGTTGCCAAGGACTGCAGTAGCTAAAGACACCTATCTAATGGGTACTTTTCCATGACTGCTGACAGGACACCTTTCTATGCCCTCTGGCTATGGTGGCTCTGGAGAATTGTATCCAAATAAAAAGTTCTGATACAGCCACCACCCTGTGCTCTGCAACAAGCCACAGAGGCAAGGATTTCAACCTTCTGTGAAGGACACCTATAGTCAAGACCGCTGCCCCTGGAGGGGCCCTCTTGGATTAAATCCACACCCAGGAGAATTGACTGCACAGTAAGTCCTCACTTAACCTGTCCATACATAGCTTCTTGGAAGTAGTAACTTGAAGCAAAATGCCATAGAACAGAAGCAGCCTTTGATTCTGTATTGACCCAGAACCCCTTCTCCCCCCAGCATTATATCAAATCAAGGTTGAACAAAAAAATGTTGTTGGAAGATATGTTGCAATGCTTTCCTGAGACTGGCCCTCAGGAGGCACAGGTCCAGGTGTTCCAGGAACGGTATTGAATGCATCCTCTCCCAGGGTTTGAAGAAAATAACTTGATCTTTCAATATGGCCACAGTGTTTTTAATGATCGGTCTTATAGTTTTCTCTAATGATTAGTAGCATATATCAATACAATACAATAAAATGAAATAATAAAAATAATTTAAAAATTAAATCTTTACCTCCAATGTGTCTAGTTAATGACATTGTAGCATTTCTGAGATGGATTTTTTGACTTTGCAAATGTACTGTCTGGTTTTAATAATATATGCTTTTTATTAAGCTTTGTCTTAGTAATCACCTATATTAAAGGCTAAAGGACCAAATTAGTCAAATTATTTTCTATAAAACAGCTAAAATGGTTCTACCTAGCTTAAGTATATTACCATAAGCAAATCTACTCTGACAGGTATTTCAATTTCACAATGCATTATTTCATAAGGAAAATGAGCTGAACAAATATTTTAAAGTTCTACCTTCTTTAAAAGGGATTCGGACTGTATCCTGTGATACCATCTTCATAAAGAGAGGTGCACATGAAAACGCTTGAGTTTTTTTTGTCTTGTCCTAGTTTTCTATGTTTGCTGGTTACAGTATTTAACCTTAGCATACGTATATGCTTTCACTAGACTCATGATTACCATTCTGTTGTGTTTGTTTTCTTTAAAGTTTTACTCCATGATCTCAGTGGCAACAGTATGTTTCAAAATACTCTATCTTTTGGTGATGTAAGATTATTTAAACTTTAAAGTGATGGTTTCTGTATGTAAGGAGGTGGAGAGAGTTATTGCTGTGGCATCGGATCAGATCCATGTTAGATTTTAATGCTATACTATCATCACTAGAACTAGACTACAAAACATTGCAATATAAAAATGATTTAAAGTAATTAAGTAAGTGAAAGGAGGCCACAGTATCAGTGCTGTGCCATTCCATCTAAAAATCTGACATCTTTACACAAGCACAATGATCACTTCACTGAGCTATTCAGTCCCAATGACCAAAAGCTCAACACTGGGGAGATAAATGTTTTCAATTATTCAAGGATTTGCTGGAGACCCCATGAGCAGAGAACAATTAAGAACTGGATAAATGTAGGACTTAGAATAAGGAACTCTAGGTATTAAGGATAGAAATGACAAGGTATTAGTAAATGCCAAGCCCTAAAAAACTTTACATTTTATCTCAGTTTAGTCATCTATTTTAAAATGTTATCTGATAATTCCTATTTACAGAGTTTGAAATCACCAACTAGCTACCAAGTGTTTTCTACTTTTATTGATTCTTTAATGTCAGAGATGTCTAAACTGAATGATCTGAGAAAAGTAAAACCCTGAGAATACCCAAGTAATGCTGGAGTAGCAATAGAACTACTGTTTATGTATGTTAAAGCTGTGACATACTGAAACTGACAAACAGCCTCCTATATCTCGCTATTTGGATAGAGAAATACTTCTCACTCTTATTTTTCATTCTCTCTATATATTCTTGTAAATACAATCATTGTACTCATTACCACTTTAAATTTTTTCTACCATGTTTTTAATTTTTTTGTGAGCTTGCTTTGGGTTGGTATTGCTTATGTGGTATAGTGAACATGATCAGAATAAAATATTGAGAGGGACTTTCAGGAACAACTGAAAACAAGTGGAGAAGGAAAGTAGTTAAACACAGGTCCTCACTCAGTTCTGTTCTCTGAATTCTTAGTTTCTGTAAAGGGGACTATTTCTGGGCAATAAAATATTTTAGTTATCTATTTTTAATCTATGAAGCAGAGAAATGTATAGTCACATATAAATCTTAAATGTTGTTTCGGTTAATTTTGCATTAGTTTTCTCCAACCATTTAATGAAAAGTAAATATAACAAGTTCATTTAGTAACGATATAACACAGATTAATTAAAACATAGGAGCTCTAACTCCAGAGAAGCTCACAGAAATAGCAGAAGAACATGTTAGTATGTGCTGGTGCATTTGTAACTATTGCTTATACCATATTTGCCTATTATATATAAATGCACACTGAATATCCACTGTTATAGGACTGCTAATGTTCTTATTATGATAGCCATACTCAGAAAATAGACAATAAGTCAGTATCATTAGCCACAATTGTCATGATTAAGTGATTCCCTTTGATGTGGCCTTTAGTTTGTATAAAAATGCTTTCCTTCCCCCCAGCACTAGTATCTTTTGCTAATTTCTTTCTCTTGCATCTTGTTTTATATAATCCATTAACTTTTCAAATTCCAATACTTGTTCATGTTTCTTATAAGTTTCTAATGTAAGTGAATTGGTTGTTTCATATTGGCATAAACTTACCAGGATTAAAAATTAAAACTCTATTTGTGAATGAAATAGCATAACAAAAATTTATTAGACCTAGAGAAAATTCATTGTGTTAACCTTGATTTACAAGTGTCATTTCCTTTCCATTATTTGAAAAGATATTTTTTCCAAAGTTGTTATTTGCCCTTTAATTAGATGGTGTCTTTAAAATGCCATATTATCACAGTTTAGTGTCAAAAGAATAAAAATTATATAAGTAGTTTATTACTATGACTATGTTGTTATCAAATAATTTATAGAATATAATTTTGAAGGATAATTATTAATGCATAATTTTCTCTACAAAACAATATATTATTAATATCCTGACCTCCTAAATGTCCTTTTTAGCCTGGAGACTAGAAATAAATTTATCTTAGGTCTTATAGGGTCATATGACTGGAAGCACAAAACCATTTACAGTCTGTCTTCTCCATAGTATCTTTAGATGATTTCTTCATAAAGGTGAGAAGAGGTAAAATGAGAAGTTAAAATTATAGCTCTGCAGAATAAGCTGTAGAAAAGTGATTTTAAATAAATTTTTCTTCTATAGAATGTCAAATTTAAGTCCCACCTGACTTTTTGTATCCTTAATATTTTAAAGTATACATTGTTATTTCAAATGTTTAATATTTTATAGCATGAGACAGAACCATGACATTCTTATTGATTGAAGTAAAAAATGGTAAATGCTGAAACTCATTTTGTTTATTCTAAAAAACTTTTGATGATGTAGAGCTAAACTATCAATCCTGAAATGATAGCATTATTTAGATTATATATTCATTAGATCCCATTGGGAATTTATTAAAAAGTATTCTGCATGTAAAGTTCTGGTTTATGATTTATTGTTTAACATATATACAATTGAAAATGCACTTGCTCTTGAATATTCTTGTATCTGCTTATTAAAACATTTATAATCACAACTAAATGTAATGTCTATGTAATGAAAACTAAAAACAGGAAGAAGAGGGTAAAAGGAGTTTGAAGGGGCTAAGTTAAAGGACTAAACTAAGGCTCATTTAGCTAACACACTTAAATGAGTTAGACTTGGGTGTCAAGGAGGCATATCATGTAAGACATCGTATGGCATATTAAGTTTTATTCCAAAAGCAGTAAGTATTTCTTAAAAGCATTATGTAAAAACCTCATCAAATCTAACTTTCATTTTAAATATCACTGTGGCTACAACCTGTATTCAAGTGAAGTTACTTATGGGTGTTGGGAGACCAGTTGCAAAGCTACTGCATTTATCCAAATGAGAAAGTGGTGAGTTAGGAGAGGATACTAGCTCCAGGTGATAATTAGGAGGCAAGCATCACTGAACAAGGTGATGGATGGGGTATGCAGATTGCACCACAGGTATCATGACTGCCTCTTGTGCCAGTTTTGTCACACTGAATAGGCGGTTAGTAACAAACCCTGAGATGAAAAACATTGGTGTCTTGGTGTTAGGGACTGTTGTGGACCAGGTTTTCCTGTTTTTGTTGATTGCTCTGATATTAAAGACATATTGCGGCCCACCTCCAACAAGTATGTATGGCTTGAAGGCATTCATTTTGAACACTGACCTCATTACTGGCTCCATCTGGTTTTGCAAATTTTTTTTCTAGACATTGTTTTTCTCACTTTAAGTGTATACTGTCTTTTTGAGTTGTTTGCCACAGCCGTATCTTACTTCCTTTGCATATGCTAATGAAACTATAGCATTGATTAATGTTAAGCAGGACTTTGAATACCTGGAAACCAGGGGAATAGGCTTATCATTTAAAAATTGGTTACTTAAAGAAATTGTTTATTAATCGATGACTAATGGGTCATTATTAATGGTATGCAAAAAACTGTTCTCTAGTTTATTGAACATGTTTAAAAATGACTTAGATGAAGAAGAAAAATTGCTCATTAGCTATAGATAATGTGAAGATAGAGGAGAAAATGAATGATAATTGTCAATACTAATAAAATTCTACAGAACATAAACATATCCATATGGAATAGAGCAGACACAATTTTTATGTTAATGTTTTTTTGTTTTTCTTTTCAATTGAGGTAACAATGAGTGGTTCAGAGTTATAGGTCTATACCTTATCAGATATGTTTTACCACATTATCCCTACCACACTATGCCTACCACTAAAATACCCAAAATTCTCTACCATGTCCATTGAACCCCCTCCTATCTTTGCTTATCCCTATGTTAGCCTTATATCTACAGAAAGATTCCTGGGGTTTGTTTGGTTTGGTTTTGTCTCTTCCTGCTTATTTTGTTTCTTGTAAAATTGGGTACAAATGGGGTGGGAGCCTCCAAACCAACATGCCAAATGAAAAAAAGAGGCACATTTAAAATGTGGCTTGTGCTACCAGAATATTTTAGGTTCTTACCACCTGTGCAGCAGTTGCTAGTAAAATGCAATTCAAACAGGAGTTTTATTTACAAGGAAAATTACCAGGAAAATAGAAAGTCAAACAAAAAGTTCTAATGTCACATGCGGCCAGTTATCTATCATGTGGCTCAGCCACTTTCAGTCCCAAAGGTCCCAAAGACACATGTCCAAGTTGGTTCCCCTTTGCCCCACCAAACCTGAGGCAGGCACTCTGCAAAATCTAACCTTTCTTTTCTGTCTTCTCTTCACTTCTTCTCTTTCCAGTGTTCTGAACTGCTCAGCTTCTCCTGGTTCTTCAACCTTTCTTCCTTTACCACACTGGCCTTTGGCAGTTGTCTTGCCACATTCACCAGGCCTGCCCTCAGCAGCCCCTAGTCAACCCCAGCCTACCATTCTGGCATCTGACTCCACACCAGCTACTCTTCTACTGGCCACTCTCCCACCCATGGTTCCTCACCTCCACCAGCTCACTTATCCAGTGGTCTTCCACCCACCCTGGCTACTCGGTGCCTCTTTACAGCCTAGCCATTCTCGTATCTCTCTCCTTCCCAAAATGCTCTGTCCCAGTCTCGGCTCCTTTCTTTTTATCCCCTTTCTCTTGCTTCTCCTCCCCTCCTGAAAACCAGAGGCTCTTACTTCCCCTCACACAACCTCCTCCTGGTGATTCATTTTCTCTTCCCTACCTGGGCCTTGAAGCAATAGCCCCAGGGTGCTAGTTTAGCATATTCACCAGGGCTGTTCAAGATTTGCAACAAAGTAAAAGAAGGAAGTAGCCTTATCTGGTTCAGGCCATTTTTAACCTCTGTGTTTTTCAGACATAGGTAATGGCAGTGATGTATTAATTTTATGAACAGATAACACTGTCCATTTTGGGGTCACAGCTTCATTTTATTTCATGTATGAGTGAAATCATTCAGCATTTTCTTTCTCCTTCTGTTATTTTGTTTAATATAACCCCCTGTAGTTCAATTTCTGTTATTACAAATGGCAAGAATTCATCTTTTATTAATATTGAGTAGTACTCTATTATATATCACATTTCTTCATTCATTTGTTTTAGAGCTCTTGGGTTGTTTCCCTACATTAAGCATCTTATATAGTACTAAAATGAACATGAGTACAAATATGTCTGCAAATTAATGATTTAGCATAAATCTCTAATTTATATTTTGAGGAAACTCTAAACCTTCTTCCATCTGGGCTGAATCAATTTTTATTTTCATCATTAGTGTAGGAAAGTTCCTTTTTCTCTACCCCCTTCCCAAAATTCAATGCTTCTGATCCTTTGATATGGGCCATTCTAACAGGTATCATATGGTATCTCATTGTGTTTTTGATTTGTATTTACCTGATGTTTTATATGCTGATGAACATTTTTTCATGTGTTTATTGGCCATCTATACATTTTCTTTGGATATGAATAAGGGTTTCTATGATAATTAATTTGATAGAGATAACTATATGATGGAATTACCAAAAACTGAGTTTTTCTTTGGGTTGACTCCTTAGTCTCTTTGGAATCACAAAGCAAAATAACATGGACTGCATGTCTAAATATCACAATAATGGAGACTGATAATACAACATTAAGGTGTTGTCCCATTTGTTTGCTGGTTTGTAGATGTAGCAGTCTTGCTCCACCCTTACAAGGATGGGAGGGAGAGAAGATGTGGGGAAGGAAGAGAGAGAAAGAGAGGAGAATATTTTGTTTGGTCCTAAAGAATAAGTGCCCCATAGGTATAACCTCATTTAAACATATTACCTAATAAAGGCACTATCACTAAGTCACATTAAGGTGAAAACAAATCCACAACAATTATTTGCCTTGTAACAGTCTCTGTGCCGGCATTGTGGGATAGCATTCTAGTCTGAAACTTGCATTTTAGAAATAAATAGATAAGTTAGATGTGTTAAGAACAATTGAGATGCACTATTATGTGTCTTGCAATAGCTTGAGATACCACCTCACATGGGTAAGAATAGCCCGTATCAAAAAAAATGGACAATGCCAAGTGCTGGCATGGATGTAAAAAGGAACACTTTTACACTGGCAGTGGGATTGCAAACTGGTCCAGCTACTGTGGAAATCTGTGCATAGGACCTTCAATCTATTGAAAAGAGAATTGTCATTTAAACCAGCAATCCCACTTCTGGGAATCTACCCAAAGGATCCAAAAGCATTGATTCAAAAGAACACCAGTATTAAGGTGTTTATTGCAGAACTATTTACAATAGCCAGGATATAGAAACAACCCAAATGTGCAAAAACAGACAAATGGGTCAGAAATTTCTGATAAATGTACACAATGGAATATTATTCATTAACCAAAAAGGACAAATTTGATGCATTTATAATAACATAGATAGACCTAGAAGGAATCATGTTAACAGAAATATTCCAGAAAGATAAATACTGGATGATCTTACCTATATGCAGTGTCTAGGGAAAACAAACAAAAGGGCAAGGAAAATTTAAAACTCTTAGCAGAATGAAAGCATAGGGCAAGAGAAGGATGGGGGGTAAAAGCAGGGGAGGGATGTGCACAAGAGATTAAAATGGTTCATAGTTGATAAGGTAGTTGGAGAACCTCAGGGTAGATAATGATGTAATATATATATATATACACATATATATATACACATATATATGCACACATATTTGTGTATGTGCAATCAATTTAAAACAATACAAATTGAAAACCATTCAAACAGAACAAGTGAAATGGTGTCTTGTCTATATATAGGAATAAATATGGAACCATGATATATGTAAAGGAGAAACAAGTGATTTGGCTGGGCTTTCATGAGGAAGATAAATTTTTTTGAACATCCCCACCATTTTCTAGATAGATCAGTGTGCAAAATGCTTCAGCAAGACAGTTGTCAGTGAGTACGAAAATGTTCTTTCTATGTGCAGAGTCACCAAAAGAAAAAGTGCCCTGCCCTGAAAAATATATACTTTGCATTCATTTGAGATATTTAAAGACAGGTTGGATAATTATTTTGTCATAGTGATCAGTAGGATTTAATTAGAAGAAAACACCATGTTTTAAGGTTTTTTTTGCTGGCTTTATAATTAATTTCTTTCAAATTTTCTGAGTTATCAACTGTCATTAAAATTTTAAACATTTTGAGGTCAATAGTTCCATTCACAATTAAACTTTTATACCTATTTAGGATGCACAGTGCTACATATGTCTACATATGTATATAACATTTAAAACTAATTTGTAAATAAACTGAATTTTTAATTAAAATTAAAAATGAAGACAGTATTAATCCAATTAGAAAAATTCCATTTATGTTAAGACCATTTCATTCAGTTTATAAAACTATTTCAAAAGATTGCCTTAAAAGTTCCTTGAAGAATGATTGGGTTTTGATTCCATATGAAATCTGATGTTCTGCTTGCCAACTAAGTTACCAACAAAATTAATAATGGCAGCTTCTTGATTAGTATTTCACTTTCAGGCATTCATTTCAATGGATCAATCATTTTTATAATTTAATGTAAAACTAGATCAGTGGTTAGAATGCCCATTTTCTCTAGTTCAATTTGCTCTGCTTAATAAGGCATCTTAAATGAGGCTTGCTGATGGTAAATGTTTAGATATTTTAAGGGCTAAGATGGTAAATGTTTAGATATTTTAAGGGCTAAGATTTGAGATTCCCTGAATGAAACTTGAGAAATTATTTCACTAATAGGCATCGTAAAACTTGTCCTCAAATAATTAATTTAAATTTTAATGCTAAATGTTTCTTGGGTATAGAGTATCCTTAGTTCTATAATTTTTCATTAAAATGATTATATATTTTTCTATGTGCATCATTACCAAGCAGCACCACATTCAGCTCACCAATGAAAGTTCAATTTTGCCTTTATATAGTTGATCCCTTTCAATTTTCTTTTCTCAACCTTGCCAACATATATCATTTTTTTTAATAATGTCTATCCTAACAAATAGAATTGACATTTATCTCATTAAGGTTTGCTTTGTATTACCCTGATGATGTTGAGCATCTTTTCATATACCTATTAGTCATTGAAAAAATGTCTGTTTTTGTTCTTTCCTCATTTGTATGTGGAATATTTGTTTTTTGGTCATTGACTTGTGTAAGTTCTTTATATATTTAAAATACTAACTCTTTCAGATATGTAATTAGCAGAAACCTTCCTCCATTTTGCCTTTTATTTATCTATTATTTTAGTTTCTTATCCTAGGGTTTGTAAATGTTCACTCCATAGAAACCATTTCATGAGAGGATTGTTTTGTATATGATTGAGTGATTTCATCTGAATTATGCTAGTGACATGGAAGAAAACGATGTTCCATAAGTCTCACAGTGATGTTTTTGGAACATATCCCCAAATTGAAATAGCCCTGACTATTGGTGACTACAAAATGGCATACAGTATTATGATTATAATTGATTTCATATATATATATGTGTGTGTGTGACTATATATATAGACATATATATGTGAACATCCAAACTACTATTTTTACAATTTAATTAAAATGTAGGTTTTCTTTATAATCATTTTATAACAGTCATACATATACCTAAAAAATGATGTTTATGTCCTATACTATATATTTCTACTAAAAACATGAGATTCATTGTTTATTATATTTTCTGATAAATTGAATTAAGCTAATATCTGTAATATAATAAGTATTATATAAGATATGAACAATAGAAGTATATTAGAATGGCATAAATATATTTGAATTTACCATTTGTAGGTATATATTAGCACATATTCAATATGTGGACTATAAGAGGAATGTAGATTACAATTTTTCAAGTTCAATATGAAAATAGACATTCAAATAAAGTGTATCACATAAAATAAGTTTCTAAGCATCCCTTCCTCTTCAATTGTTTGAAAAAATTGAGAATTGGCACTTATTCTTTAAGGTTTATGGAATCCGTAAGTTTTAGATGCATTAGAATTTTCTATTTGTGGACATGCCTCAAATCTTTCATCTCAAATCCTTTGCTTGTCTTCCTTAAAGAGTGCAATGAAATAAAATTCCTCAAATTTCTCAATTGTGATGAAAAAACTAAGGAGTTAACAACAATCCATTTAAATTCAACATTTCCTCTCTTGTTCTGCTCTACAGTACTTCACTCAATAAAACTTGTTGCATGCATAGTCTAGCTTCTAAGAACAAACAGCAAAAACAAAAAAAAGCCGACATGAAACATAAGCTTTTACTCCTGAAGTTTTAATGGAATATAAATATATTTTAGATTGTTGATCAAACATTATCAATTAAAAGAATAAATGGCAAATAGAAAATGCATGAAAGAAAAATATAAGATAATATTTATGATAGTTTAAAATAAAAATTTAGCATTAAATAATGGCACATTATCTAGCCAACCCTAACATCTTCCTTATTTAAAATATGAAGTTACTAAGTGACTCTCCCAAGGTTTATAGTTAGAATATACTTAGTGAAAATGAGAGTTTTCAGCATATAGTAAGCTCTAAATACTACATAATTGGCATCTGTTCCTGCAATTATGTAATAACCTGTAATCTAATGGTAGTAGAGTAGTACCAGAATGAAGAAAAGTTTACTTAGGAAAATACCACAGTTTTACATATGTACGCATGCCATATTACAATTGTTTGTCATTTTATAAATGCATACTTATACCTGTATATACACATATAGTTTCTCTAATATACTATTCTAATATCATTTTAAAAATATCATTGCTCTCAAACCCTGAATATTGGCATCTGTGAGTCCAGTAACCTCAATGAAAATATTTAGCATATTTTGAGTACATTCTTTATATTTAAATGTATTTAAATATATTTTAAATATATATTTTAAAAGGCAGTATAAATTTTGAATCCTAGATTATTCCACATCCATATATATTTAATATATTCACCTAGACATTTATTCTTAGCAGCAGTGTTTAGAAAATTAAATAGTAACCATTAAATTGATTTAAGATAGATTTTTTATAGAGACTAATCAAATAGATATTTTGATGAATGTTTAAGAATATTATATTTTTGAAGTAACTGCCATTTTATTCACTAGTAGTCTTTTATTCTCATAAAGATTTTACCTTCTCATATTTCCTTTGATTAAATAGAAAGATTGTTTAATATGTATGGCTCATTTTAAATCACTGAAACTCATGAACTTCTCTTTATTCATTCAGAGAATAAATTTAGAATATCTAAATATTCTTGTTGGAAAGAAAGTAAGGAATTTCTAGTTGTATTTATATCCCTTCTGTATGTCCATGCATCCATTCACCTTCCCACCCATCGACCTACCTATGCTTATCAGTCACCATTGTAAACATATATATGTATGTATGTATACAAATAAATATTACATTTTCTCCAGGTAATGGCAGTACAAAAAATGAGAATGGAATAATGAGAAGACACTTGTAATATTCTATCACACTTGGTTTTTAATTTTCTTCATTCTTTTAGTGAATAGAAGTTTTCAATTTTGGAAATGTTCTGATATAAAATTCACTTTTTTATGTGTTATGGCTTTTACATTTCTGTATTCAGTATGCAGATATGCATACTTATGTTGATGAAAGATACTTGCAATTTTGCTTATGATTTCTACTATAAGTTCTTATAATTTTATTGTCCTCATGAAATGAATTGCCATGTGTTTGCTTCTGTTTTTTATATTCTCTTTATAAAATTGGTGTTAATTTTCCTTTTTGGTTTGACAAAATTCACCAATTCATTAATGAAGTTAAATGCACCAATAAATTATTTTCAAATATCAAATTTATAAGCTATATCAGTTACATTAAACTATATTATTGTTCTTGTTTCAGGTTTAGCTAATTGTATTTCTTGTATCTTTTAATTGTAAGTAACTGAATTTTTGGCACAGCTGATCATAGTATTTCCATATTAGCCTGTTAATATTTGCAGTATTGATATTTTATCTCTTCTTAATTTTGATATTGGTAATCTTTGATTTTTCTTTATTTCTCAATCTTTTAGGTATTTATTGTGAACTTTTCTCAAAAAACACATTTTTAGTTTGCTTAATCTCCTCTATTATTAATTTTCTATTTTATTGTTTGTCAAGCTTTATCCTTCTAACTTCTTTGTTATATTTCCTTTGGATTTGTTTTTGGTACTTTTCAAGGGAAAAAGTTTAGATTTTTTCTATTTCTTTTTCAGACAGGATTAACATCTTAAATTTTTTTATAGCACAGTTTTATCATAATAAATTATGGTATGTTGAATTTCATGTTTGAGTTTTAATTATTTTCTAATTTTTCTTTCAAGTTCTTTGACTACTGAATATTTCAGGTATTGATTGTTTTCACTCCAATTTCTTGCACAACATAATCAGTAAAATTCCAGTGTCTTGGAATTAACTTTTTATGTCTCTGTTCAAGATCTGTCTTAGCGAAGGTTTCATGTGAAGCTGAAATCAGATGCAACAGAAGTCTCCCAACAGCAAGCCACATTCTGCCACCCAGGTTCCCCCAAGTTCATACCACCCGCACGTGGCAGTTGCCACTCAAAATGCAGTTTAACAACAGGGTATATTTACAAAGGGATATAATATTAACCGGGAGAACAAAAGGCCCTTAAAGTCACATGTGGCCATTTATCTCACCCCAGTCACCATTTTCAGTCCCAAAGTTCCCAAAGACACATGTTCATGATGAAGCCTTTGCCCCTCCAAACCTGAGGCAGACACTTGTTCCAAGTCCAGTCTCTCCAGCGTCTTCTCTTTGCTTCTTCTCATTCCAGTGTTCTGAGCTGCTCTGCTTCTCCAAGGCTCTTCAAATCACTGCAACAAAATCCTGATCCAAAATCAGCTTTTCAAATCCCTGGCCATCTCCAGGTACCAGCCTACTATGCAACTTTGCTGTGATGCCATACTTTCCACACCGGCTACTCTTTTACTCGTCATCATGGTTCTTTGCCACCAACAGTTCACTCTTCCAGGGGGCTTCTGCCCAGCCTGATCACTCGGGCTTTTCTTTACCCGTCTGCCATTCTTGTCTCTCTCCTCTCCCCCAAAGTCTCTCTCCTCTCCTCCAAAAGTCTCTGCTCCAATTTCTGCTCCTTTTCTTCTTTTTTTTTTAAATTTAATTTAAATTTTTTAAAAATTTATTTATTTATATATATTTCACATCATTTCAGTACCTGGGGGTCACCCACCACCTCCCCTTCCCACCCGCTCCAGCTGGTCTTTTTAAATTATTTTCTTTCTCCTAAAAGTCAAAGGTTCCAATTTTCTTCTACACACCCTCCAGGTGATACAATCCTCCTTTGAGTCCAAACCTGGAATTTGCAACAAAGTAAAAGTACCCTTCCTGTTTAGGCCTCTTTTACCTCTGTGTTTTTCAGACACAGCTAATACAATGCCTAAATTTTATGAACAAATGCACTGCCTGTCAAATGCACTGCCTATCTTGGCTTCAAAATCTTGGGTTTTCCACAGTATTGAGTCCGTTGTTCTGTACTTGTTTATAAGAGAGATTGTCTACAGGTTTTGAATAATTTTGTTATGAATATTTGCGTATTTGTCTTTAGGTATATATTTAACATTTTATTGACTAGATAATAAGGTAAAAATTGCTTGTTTGTGCTGAGTCATTTTTCAAGAAACTGTCAACCTATTTTAAAAAATGGATGTGCTTCTTCACATTTCACAGGGGAAGCTGATTCAGTTTCTCAGTATCTTTGTTACTATTTGTTATTAACAGATGTGTTTTTTTGTTTGTTTGTTTGTTTTTTGCTATTTCCATTTAGTGGAAAGGCAATATAGTTTCCTTTGCATGTATCCTATGAACTATGATAAAAGTATTTTCATATACTTAAAAGCACATAT
>PVHY01000334.1:0-107208 GCA_004024945.1 Uropsilus gracilis
GAGAAAAAAAAAAAAAGAGAAAAGAAAGCACTGCCCGAAACTCCCCCGGTGGCTAATTGTAAATATCTTGCCGGTTTCCTTTCTAGACTAGGCTCCTCCGACTCCCCCTGAATCGCCTCCCGCTGTTTTGGAACTGGTGGGCGGCGTTTGGTTGCGGGGTTCCCTGGGCTCTGAGGCTTAGGCCAGGGCAGGTTTTGCTTCTGGGACCCTCGTTTTTTCCAGAGGCTCCCCGACCTCCCAAACCCTTGCTTTAGAGGGGCCGGCCTCCTGCTTGCCGCCCACCCAGTAGGTGCGGCGCGTGGTCGTTGGCCTAGCCTGGGGCAAGCTAAACAAACCCGGCTTCCCGCTGTTGGAACACCCGACTGCGATTTCCAGACTTGCCCCCCGAACGCGCTTCCCAAAGCCGAATTTAGTTTGGCCCTCTGGCGCCGCCGTACAGGCAACGCTTCTTAAGGGGGACCGGCGGCTCCGGCAGCGAGTCGGTAGGGGGATCGCGGGGTTCCGCTTAGAGAAGAGAACCCAGGTGTGCAGGAGCGACGGGAGGTGTCGTCAGCTAAGGGGGCTTCGCCAGCCTCGAAGCGGGGCGGAGACGCGTCCATATTTTCGCGCCCCGGGCCCGTACTGCGAGTGTCAGCTCGCGCCCCAAGCGCCTCGCTGGGGCCGCGACCCCTGCCCACCTGCTTTTATTTAAGGAAGTCCGTCGCCCAAGCGAGACCCAGGGGACAAAAACTCGTTCAGAGCCGGCCCGGCTCGGCTACTGCCCGCGCCACCTTAAGTAAGCACCGCGGCCGAAGCCTGGCTACGGGCGGCTGCGGCCGCGCGAGTCGGCAAAAGTTTGTGGCTCAGTTACGCCTTCGCCGGACCTGCTGGGGACGCCCCCGCGCGGCCTCCCCCCAGGACGGGGAGGCCAGGTCCTCGTCTCCCAGCTCTGCTCACAGCCCAGGGCCGAGCCGCTTGGGGTCCCAGGAGTCCCAGCCCCGCAGCCGGAGGACAGACAGCCCTACCGCTCGCACTGCCACCGCGTTACGGCCTCCAGGCGGCCTGGGCACCTCAGCTCGGGATGTCGCCGGTGCTGCGAACGCTCCAGGGACGTCTCTCAGGGATGCCTCTCGCCCTGCGTCCCCCACGCCGCCCCTTTTCCTGTGCCGCCCGCAGCCGGGCGGGCCGGGCTGGTGCTTCTGCCAGTCGGGACACCGGGGCTATTGTTCTGGACCCGCGACTGTGCCGGCTCTGAGGGAGAAGCGGCCTTCTTCGCACGTGCGGCGGCACCGCTGGCCCGGCCGGCCGGCTCCGCGCCGAGGGGGAGCTCGCAGGCTCCGGGAAAAGTTGCTAGGAGGGGCGGAGGCGGTGGGAGGTGGGCGGAGGCGGTGGGTGGGGGAGGCGATAGCCCTCCTATCTCCAAAGTCGAAACTACTCCCTGCTGCGAGCAGAACCCGGAGCCGAGGCCGCCGCCGCCGCCGCCGCCGCCGCCGCCTGCGCTGCGCTGCGCTCTGCGCCTCCGCCGGGAGACGCGGCGACCAGCGTTAGCCTGCGGCCGCCGCCTCCGCTCTCGGACGAGTGCGCCCAGGGGCTGGGCCAGGCGGCCGCGCCCAGGACCCGCCGCGAGGAGGAGGACCGGACCCCGGGCCCTGGCGCCCGCCTGCACCCGGGCGTCCCCACCCGCTGGCTACGGCCGCCGCCTCGCGCGGCACCCGGTTCTCCGCTATCGGTCGTCCGCCGCCCCGCGCGCGCGGTCCTCGCCACACCGCTCTCCCACCGCCGGCTCTTCCCTTCCTCCCTCTCGCTCCTCCCGGCCTCCCACCCGCCCCTTGCCTGTCCCTCTGCCTCCTCAGCGGCTGTTGGGTCGCCCGGCTCACAGCGATTGATTGATTGATGTTTAATTTCCTGCCAGGCGGGGCCCCCCTTCCCCCGCAACCTCCCCAACCCTCCTCCCCGCCCCCCACTCTCCTCCTTCATTGCGGTGGACCAGTCTGGCTTGGGTTTAGATTTCTTCCCCCCAGCCCTCATCCCGAAATAACCCAGAGACTTCCCCTACCCCCACCCCAAATTATTATTTTGAAGGCGCTAGATCTGGGGACGGAAAGGGGGAGGGGGCGAAATCGGAAACCGAGGACAACCCAAAAGGACTCACTTTGCCTGATGACTCAACGCAACTAATAATCATCTCCCTCTCAGTGTGTCTCTCTCTGCGGCTTGTCAGTGAGTCCGGCTCCGGCTGCTGGTGGCGGCGGCCGAGAGGGGAGAGGCTGGAGGTGACAGCTCGGGCAGCCGCCGCGTTTCCTCCCGCGCGCGGTCGCGGGTCCCAGCGCCTTCCCGGCTTTCGGTGGCACCAGCCCTACGGCTCCGACCGCGCCTCCTCGAGAGCTAGCGGCGGAGCGAAGCTGCAGCCCGGGCCCGCCTCCGCCGCCTCCCAGTTCTCAGCCCTTTCTCTTCAGAACGGGTCTTCTTCCTGGAGGTGTGAAAAGGCTTTTTCAGCCTCCTTCTCTCGTCTCCCCTCCTCCGCCGTCCCCTCCCCCGCTCGCTCGGGTCCCCCTTTGGAGGAGCCCTCCTTTCCCTCCCCTCCTCCTTCCCCTACCCCTTCCCCCCGCCCCCCCCTCCAGTCATCATCAACATAACAACCATCTCCGCTCTAGAAGACACCCTGACCCAGGACCTTAAACGTTAGGACCTGGGGAAGAGGAAAGGGGAAGGAGTACAGAGAAAGGAAGACTTAAGAGAACACCGCAAGGCGAGAGCACCAGAAACTTTTTTCACCCTGGATTCTCTACTTTTGCTCCATGGACAGAGCCCCAGCCAGCCAAGTTACAGACAGACCGTGAGCAGTAAGTACGCAGGGCACCGACTCCCTGCGCGGCCCTCGGGGGTTTGGGGAAGCCCCGGGTCGCGCTCGGTGCCCTCCCCCGCGCGCTGAGCCGCGCGGACCGCGCCGCCGGGGCGGTGCGGGCAGGATTCTCGCCCGCAGCCCGACTGCTCAGTCTCCGCATCCCTCACTTCTCCCTCTCACCTCGCCTCTGCCACCCCCACCTTGTCTCTTGGAGCCGCGACGACGCGGCTCCTCGGCGGCGAGAGCGCCCGGGAGGATTCCCAGCGCACTTTGTTGTGCTAGGTTCCTGCTCCTCGCGGATGTCAGTGGCTGCGTTGAGTGCCGTCTCGTTAGGTGTTTCCTTCTCCTCTGCGCCCACAAAATCCAGGGGTGGCGAGATCTGTGGCTGGCGTGAGGAGTGCGCTGCCAGCCAAAGTGACCCAGGGGAAAACTTTTTGGAGCGATTGAACATTTGGGGTCGATGCAAGCTGCTCCTGCGCCTGATAATTTAAATGCCTTTTGCTTTTGTGTTTTTATGCTGAAGAGCTTTCTGAAATTCACTTAGCATCGGCTCAAGATAAGGATGTTCCAAAATATAATAACGATTAGTAGCTCCCGCCCTTGTGATGCTTATTCCGGAGGTTATTCTCATGACTACCTCCACCTGTGTTTTGGATGCGAAATTAGGGTTGATTTTGTGCAAAGTGTGTGCAGAGTGCAAGACCTGCTCGGAAAAAGTAGAAAGCGGGGATTCTAGGGGACTTTTGGCCGGGCCTTTGGCTCCTGCGGTGCCTTCACAGCGCATCCATCATGTGGTTAATTCGAATTCGTGTGGACTTGTGTACACCCACCTCCTCCCTCTTCCGGTGGGTGAGACGTCTTTTTAAGAAGTTCACTTCTTCCGCAAGCCAGACCCCGGGACGCCGAGGGCTGTAGCACCCGGAACGGTTTATGCTAACCTGTCCCAATGAATGGGTCGCTTCTGGGTACCCCTGGGCGCGGGCCGCGACATCGTCATTGAGGGCTAACTCCTGGGTAGCAGTGACAGGTCAGAGTCGCAGCACCCCAAGCTCTGGGCTTCCCTTGGGCGGTCCGGTGTAAGGTTGGGACTAGCTTCCCGGCTCAGGCCCCTTCGGGCAGCGTGGGAGGAAGTTTGTGTGGCAGTGGTGCAGCGCTCTGCCACTGGCCTGAACGTCTATCACGTGTGTGAGCGCTTTTCCCTCTTTTTTTTTTTCCCTCCCCTTCCCTCCCCCCCCCCCCCTCCCCCCCTCCCTAGGTCCCTGTGCGTTTTATTGCGACCTGCCGGTGGGAACTTTGTCTCCGACTCGGAGCAGCATGGAGCGGCGGAGCGAGAGCCCGTGTCTGCGGGACAGCCCCGACCGGCGGAGCGGCAGCCCCGATGTCAAAGGGCCTCCCCCGGTGAAGGTGGCCCGGCTGGAGCAGAACGGCAGCCCCATGGGAGCCCGCGGGAGGCCCAACGGCGCCGTGGCCAAGGCCGTGGGAGGTAACAGCCCGGGCAGGGAGGCGCGCGCAACCCGCGGCCTGGTGATAATGGCCCGGGTGTCAGGGTTCAGGTGGATTAGGCGCTGTCGTGGTGTAGAATTACAGGAAGTGAATTCCAGGTTGCCAAATAATGCCCCGGTCGCCTCTCTTCTGCAACTGGTAGCTTCATCTCGAGTTTAAACAGGAAAGTGGTTTACCCAGAGGGTGGCATTTTTTGGGCACTTTGCCACTGTGTGCCGAGGTGTTGGCAGGTTTATGTCACAGCCAGCTAACTGTTTCTAGATTTTCCTAGAGAGCTTTTTCGCGATTTAACTCTTTTGCCTTGCCTCGGAGTGTCTGCTGGTGGGATGAAATTTAGTTAGGTGCCTTTTGGTTTGGTGGACTAGCCGTTGAAGCGCAGGGAGGCTAAAACAGAAGCAAAGGTATTGGTGTCATTCTGTGCTTAGGACGGCCCTTCAACAGAAATGAGTAACAACTGGGGCTATTTTCTGGCATATTTCAGCTGGGAATTAAAGTATCCTCACGAGTCCATAGAGGCATCGATGCTACCATTGTCTGTTAAGTGTGAAAAAAAGCCTTTGTAACTTTGTTAAGAATATAACACAACAGGTAAGAATAGCAGAGTAGCCTTATGAGCTCTGGGCTGTTTTCCTTCCCAGGAATTTAATATTATTTAAAGGAAATCTTTTGTAGTTTTTATCTTTTGTAGTTTTGAGCAATGACTCTTTAAAAGTGGTTAGGTAAAGTGCTTTCATCAAGTAAAAATAGGCAAGAAATTTAGACATTAAAATATTATGAGGTTTGTATAATTTATTGCTTTAAATATAAAATGCATAATGTTATATGGCAATGGGTCTTTGTGATTAGGATAATTCACTAGCTTAAATTTTTTGCTTCTAGCAGTTGTTTTCCTAATATTTTCACTAATAGCCTTTTCATATGGGACTTCTTATTTGTCTTAAATAATGCAAAATCCTGGCGAAACTTAGTGAGAAACTCCAGTCTCATGTTTCTAATGTCTATTATATGTATTTTAAAGTAAATGCTTAACTCTAAATGGTCGCTTCCTTTCGACTGGATTAAAGCAGATGCTTTATAAAAGAATTTAAAAAAATTTTTAACTTATATTCCTATTATTGTTTCTTCATGATAGAAGAGTAGCATAGTTTGCCTTAATTCCCTATATTGATCATCTTCCTTGAGAAGCACCCATTCTTGCAATTTTTAAAGCCTTAAAAAAGTGTTTGGCTATACATTGTGGCTTATATAACTTCCGTTTTGGGCACTTGAAGATAAACTTTAATGAAGTAGAAGAAAACCTGACAGTTCAGCCACCCACTTTTTGAAAGTGGCACTTACTATATTTCATCTTTAGACTGGAGCAATAACTGGGTTTGTGTCATCTTTTAGTATATATACATAGAGGAAAGAAAAATCTCTAGTGTATATAGTGGGACCAAATATAAGTGCTGATAATGTCCAGTTGAAAACTTCTGGAAATCCTCGGAGGAAATGTATTCACAAAGTGGCCTTATTCAGAAAGAAAACACTTGGGCTTGAAATTTTGATTGCTTTCTAAAGATCTGAAAACTTCACTAAATTGAAAGAAGTTGATAAACATTTTAGAATGTGACTGCTGACATTTGTGTGTCCTTAAAAGTTTTTGTTTTCTATATTATATTGAACAATGAAAGAAACTGCTTCATTTTGTTAACTAGGGATACTCTTAGATACACCAGTGGTGGTTTTTCATATTTTCTGAGACAGTGATTCCCATTTGATTGCTTATAATGGATTTGATATTAACTAAGATTATTAAGTCTTGATGAGGATTTGTTTTAACAGTCTGTTTTAGGCACTTTTCTGAGCTTTAACTTAATTTAGTAATAGCAAAGCTTTTATTAACTGCTTCTAAACTGAATATAAGTACACCTTTTTTTTTCACTAAATACAAATACCATTTATAACAATAATAAAGTGGTTAAAATAGTTTACATATGGTAGATTTTTAAAGGCTTTTTAAAAGTGAATTTTATTCAATGTGGTATAGTCGATTTAGGGGAACTTTTAATTTAGAAAGCTTTAAATTGGCAGTTTTGAACATAAAATTTTGATAGTACAGAGTTTTCTTATTGAATGTTAATGGTTATTTTGTGGGTTTAAACTTATAACATTTCCAAATGTCCAGTAAATGTTAATAGTTCATTTCTTTGTAACTTTTAATCATAAATTAAATATAGTTTAGAAACAAGAAAGTCTTTTTTGAAAATGCACATTATATGTTAAAAAATGTATTCAATATATATTTCTAATGAGCAGTTTTTATAATTTGAAAGACACTTTTTGAACTTAATATAAGATAGATTATATTTCTGTTGCCCTGGCTTTCCTTGTTCAGACTTTTAAATAAATTAAGTACAGTAAATTACAAAAATATTAGCAGCTATGTATTATTTTAGATCTATTGCTGTCTTGTCAGTGTAAAGATAGCTGTAATAAAATGTTTTAAAAATAGAGCTTGACATTTAAAGAGTATGTATTTGTTAATTTCTAGTAATTTTCTTTCTTAAAAGCTTTCCCCCTTAAAATAGGGACAATCAAACATTAAGTTAATTGGTTGCCCAATAAAATGGCAGTTTATCTTAGTGCTTTTGATAAAAAGTGAGGTAAATAAATATTTCTGAATGCATTGCTTGCAGTAGTTAATGCTATTGTTCTTACTCTGCTTTTTTAGGGAGAGTTGGCTGGTTTTTCACAAGAACTAAGTATTCATAAATAAAAGACAGATCTTATTTTAGTGTCTGGATTTTACTCATCAATGTGATAGATAAGCTATCATACTCTCCAACGTTGCTTTTTAATAGAGGACTTAAAAGTTAGTGCATTGTTTACAGTATGGTTAGCTTCAGAAGACTATTAGTGACTAGGTCAGTTTTGCTTTGTTTCCCATACTTTCTAGTGTGTTTTTGCTCTTACCTAAGCTATGCATTTTAAAGCATGTGTGTAATAAAATATAAGTGCTCAGAGGTATATGACAGTCAGCTTTTATAGAAGGTCCTCAGGAGGACAAAAAAAAAAAAAAGACTAATATCTCTTTAAAAAACATATGAAGGCTGGGAGAGTTTAGAGCAAGCAAGAGCACGGTAGTGTTGACAGCTTTATATCCCTGCTGGGTAACATTCACTTACTAGAATTGGCGTCCCCTCTCAGCTAGTAATTCACTCCATAAGGATTTTGAAAAAGGATGATTAATGGTGGGGAAATTTTTATTTGTGAAATCATTGATTAAAATTTACAGATATATTTGAAGATTTAGAAAAAGAAAAGATTATTAAGGAAGATGAAAATAAGAATCAGATGATCCTTTTCTTAATTAAAAAAATTTTTTTTTTTACTTAGCACCGTTAGCCTAAGTACCTAAAATGTTCTGCTGTATGTAATGCTTCAGCCACTCAACCTACAGCATGAAACGAAAGTGATGCCAATCAAATTTCAGAGGCAGCCAGGCTTTCTGCTTTCCTCCTGGACTGCTGAAAGGCGCTGGCCAGTTATGTTTTAATGGCAATAAATTATTTTGCCTCATTCATTGTTAACACAAACATTTTCATTTTTTTACTGTTTGGTTCAAAGAAGAACTTTCAGACAGCTTTATTTAAACTGAATGAACAACGTTTGATATACCAGATGGTGTATTTGCTGATAGGAGGCATTAAACATCAGAAATCTTTTAAATTTTCTTATGAATTTTGATAATTTTTTTGTTGTTAAATATCCTGAATTTTAGGGAAAATGTTTAAACCATTGAAATATCTTCTAGAGATATTTTCTTTTTTTTTTGAAAAAAAAAATGCTTTCTTGGAAGAAGATTTTGTTTTTTAAGATAATTTAATTTTGTTGAAGAATTATTTATTGAAGTTATCTTGTAACTCATTGGCCCCAGATGAACCTATTTTTCTTGTTACTAGCCAGTACTCTTAAGTACATAACTGTCTTTTTGCAAGGGGGAAAAATCATTATGCAGTACACGCTGATGTGTTCAAATAGGGAAGCAAATGTGATCACAATTGTTGGGCAGGGCCTCATTTAGAGCTAAACATTGTCTATAACTACAGTTAGTTTAATTGTCTGCATGCGGGAACATTTCCTTTTAGATTAAAAGAAATGCAGTTCAGGTCAGGTGTAGTCATCATATTAGTAGTTGTAGAGAAACATTTTACTTTTTGAAAAAGAGTGCAGATAAAGAGTATAGATGTTTATGTATTAAAATATGTAATATATTTATAAATTTGGAAACATTATCAACATGAACAAAATGGAAAAAGCTCACGCTTTTTATTTTAGTCAAGGATATACACTCTTATGCTTGAAGGCAGGACACGTGTTATTTAGAAGAGAAAGATTGTATTTTCCTTCTTTACTCTACTTTTTTTTAAAAAAAGGTTTAATTTAGGATCTTTTAAATAAAGTGAACTTAGGTTTTAGGGTCATCCAACAATTTAGCATGTCCTCTGTAGTTTTGCTGAGGTAGAAAAATAGCCCTTCTCTGAAGTGTTTTTAGTCCTTGGTCTGTTATTAAAATAAAGATATATTTGGTTAAAAAATATATGCAATGAAACATACACATTAAATAGAACATAGGCCATCCACCCCTCAAAATCTTGAGCATAATTTGATGTTGTGAGTAATTTTGGATACCTTACGTCCCATCAGCAGAAACCCTCTGACCATTATATATTCAAGATCATCTGCAATAAATGTGTGTGTTAGAGCTACATAGATGTCCCTTAAGGCATCTGCTTTTGAATCCCTGCAGAAAATAAGTAATATTATCTTTTCCCAGGGGTTGTCACCAGCAGAATTAATCTGTACTTCTGGACAGTCTGTTAATTCTTCATAAATATATATTTTATAGTGTTACACATTAATACATCATATAAATTGTATATCAAAGATCTATCTCTGTAGGGAGGAAAACAGGCAAACTTATTGCTAGATATTTAAGAATTTGAGTTATTTTAAGAATATGGAAATCAGCTATCATTGCAGGCCAGACACAATAGTCATTTGGTATGTCTGATAGGGGTATCTGATGATCACTGAACTTTGGTAGTATTATGATGATCATTTAAAACCCTTATTTTCTTTTCAAAAAGAATTTAATGTAGAGTTTATGTGTATACAGATCAAAAGACATGGAATTAATAGAGTTAGGTTGATATCAGAATTGTGTTATTTTACTTGTCTTTTAGCGTTTTGAATTTCTGTTGCATTGAAAAGTATCCAATTTCTCACCATTGTAAAGTTTCTTGATTCATAGAATATGTACACAGTTTATTAGTTCAGGAAGTCAGACAATCCTACTTAGCCATGTAAATAAATGAAAAATTCACTATATTCTTTTATCTAGTGAGTAGATTCTTTTTTTAAACCTGTATAATTAATGTGTGGTAACATGTCGTTTTTACTACCATCCTTATATGAATGCTGAGATACAATGGCATTTTGGAACATATTTAAAGATGGAGCATTTGACAAAAGTTGTATGTGTAACAGTTTGTCAGTGAAAAGTGACAAGTGGGAAATGACAAATGAAATGTTGGCATCATCACTCTTTATTTTGATAAAAATGTCTCAATTTGCAGTGATATAATACTGTTTCATATTATTTCATGGGTTGTGTGAGATGCATAAGGGGAATTTAGATTTTGTGAACGGAAAATTAGCAGCCCAAACTCTCTTTTCAGAAGCTTTGGCAGCAAGTTTCCCCTCCCCCCCCCACTCCCCAAGAGTAAGAACAGCAGTGAAATGTTGGATTTAACCCACACATTTTAACTCATTATTTTTTTTAAAGAAATAACTGAAAATGGTTTCAAGTAGGAGACCTTTATGCTTAGCTCGAAAAAATGAAGAAGAGAATTTGCCTTTTAGTTTTCTTTCTTTTCTCTATAACAAATTTAAAAGGAATGATTTCCCTCTGCGGACTGAATGTCTGGGATCTTAACTCCCAGTCACCACTGCTCTTCAGCATTAATTTAGGATTCCTGTAAGGAGATCTATGAATTCCTTTTATTTTAAAGTGCAATGTAGATTTGAAAATATCCATGTGTTAAAAAAGGATTTTTACATAAAAAGTCTTCTTCATCCTATTACTTACGGATAATGTGATAGATGTTTTCAAAGTCAAAGTAGATGACCCTGAGTTAGAGTTGAGATATGAGCTAAAACAGAAGCCGGTTGAGGATTTGAAAATGAGCACCGATGTAGCCTCAGTGTTTCAGTTTCCTGAAGTTACATTGGTTCCCTTATTATCAGTGATCAACCAAACATGTATTATTTTTTTTCTCTTATGTGAAACAAGCCCCACAAGCACTTCATGCTGTAAAGTGTTCATGTAAAAATGTTCCATGGTAGAATTTCAAAGTCATGTAAGTCTGTCTATATAATTTTCTTTGTTTTCAATTAACAGAATTGTTTTGCTGTTTAATAGCAGTGATTTGAAAATTGTAATAAAATCAGCATAATTAAGTGGCACTGAAAGGCTGCATCAGAAATTGTCTTCTACAACTTGCCTTTTCCTTTTCATTTACAGTTTTACTTATTTCAGGTTTTTTTAAAAAAAAAACTAGGTGAAAGTGACCTAATATAGAGTACAATGTGCCATATATATACATATATATGTGCCATATATGTATATATATGTGCCATATATATGTGTATATATATATGACAGTTTGGTTTTATGAAATATATATATTTTCCTTTTTATATGATGTGGAAACTTTTAAAACTTGAAAATAAATTTGTGAATATTATATTTACTAGTTTGACAAATGCCTAAAGTGAAGAAAAAAACGTTGATGGAAATTTCAAGAATTTAAAACTTGCATTAAACTTATTAGCAAATTATGATCATCTCAACGTAATAGTAAGAATATTCTTTATAGTTATGAAATATTAGTATAGTAAAACTCTGTGGGGAAGTATATTTTAATTTTTGTTGTTCCTTGGTACTATTTGCTGGTATTGAAGGCAAATTGAGTCTGCTCTTACTTGGTCTTATTCTTGGTATGGACTTTAATTTTGGCACAGTGGGTTATTAAACTGTGTTTAATATAACAACAAAGATCAAATAGTTAAGGGGAAATAGGGTAAGCTGCTATTTATGAATGGAGATGCTTGTCACAGTAGAATAACTATTTGGTGCCCACTGATGGTTGCACAGTTACTGAAATATAGGCAGCCTCTCAGTGACTTTCTTTGTTTTGTTGAAGTTTTGCATAGATATTAAAAAAATTAATGAGTCCCAAGTTAGGAGAAATATTTTCTAACCCAGTAAGACCTGAGAGATGATTTGTGTTTTTTGCAGAAATAATTTGAATAGCATCATTTTAAGCACAAAAATCTTTTTCTTTAGGAAAAAAAAAAGTTAGGAGAAATATTTTCTTAACCAATAAGATCTAAGCGTAACGTGTGTTTTTTTCTAGAAATAATTTGAATTTCATAATATTAAATACACATCTTTTTCTTAAAAATATTTTTTTTTACTTGTTTCTGTATTTGGCTGGAAAGCAAGTCTATCAGTTCTCTTGTAATTAAATTTGAATTCTTTTAAACTCAAGAAAAAATTTTTTTTCTGAAAAGAGAAAATTGGTTAACTGTTATGATTGAAACTCCTGGGAAATGACCAAAGAGATGGAGTTAAAAGTAACCATATTTTCAAATATTTCCTATATATGTTACATTTTTATTGCAGTTGTTCCAATTATTTATACATATAAGGAAAGGTAAAATTTGTAGCTTATTAGGAAAATGCTTTCATATCAAAACTTTCCAAATAGCAGTGTTTTTGAAATAGTAATTTTTTGGGAAATATTATTATTATTATTATTATTATTATTATTATTATTATTTTGGTTGACAGAATAAGAACTTTCTTTGTCATAATCCAAAGATGCTAACAGAGCAGCATGATAAATGTTTCTTTAAGTGATGTAGTAAAAGAAAATGACTTGCCTTCTTAGGCAGTGGAGAGTTTATGTTGTTTTGGACCCATTTCCTAAGCAGTGATCGAAAACAGATTACAATAACAATTATACAGTCAGAAGATGCAATATCCATTTCTGCTTTAATTGAGTGAAAGAATAATAAAAACATCATTAAGAAAAATGAGGTAGACCTGTCACACAATGTACAAATTTTTAGTCTTAGAGATGATACAGAATAACTGAAGTGCCTTTCACTTACTTTCTCTTGTTTATTAGCTAAAATCTATTTTGGAGAGAGACCATTAGTTTTTGCTCTTCCCTGGGAAGTTCAAAAAGGAGCCTCTGGGAAGTGGTCGCTCCAGAAGCATTAAGCATGTTCCTTGATTTGTCTTCACATACAGTTTGAGACAGGAAATAATTTCCTTATAGCTATCTGAAGTATAACTACCTCTTCGTTTTTTTCCCCCCTCCTGTGTAAAATGGAAGTCAAAAGCTCCTCTTGTTACAAAGTCCTGCCAAGAAAGCATTCATTGTGGTCCTTGGGTCTGCTGATCTTCCTACTCTAGAAGTCCTGGCCAGGCTAAAGGGGAAGAGATGAGGAATGCACACCCTTACTCCTCAGTATACATGGGATCATGGGTGTGCCTGAATTCCCACAGGAATATTGCACCCTTCGTTCACTCAAGTGAAGGAAATCTGTCCCCTGAGAAGTACAGGCTTTGACCTCTATCTGCAATCAGTGGAACCATTAAAGGAATAATTCTTAACATTGGTAAGCCTTCAGTCCTCATTCCCTGGAGTGGAGCTTTCAGCAGTGTGGAGCAGGTCAGCCAGCAACAGCCAAAGTCAGTAGCTAGCTTTCAGCCTGGGTTGTATGTCTTGCTGTATTCATAGAAACTTCAAGCTCCTGGAAACTTGGGTGATGACAGTGGAGTTAACCCAGACAGTGATCTTAACCCCAACTCATTGTGGGGCAACTAAAACTGCAGTTAATGTTGACCATCGGTGTGACTGGACCCCAAGGTTGAGCTCACTTGACAGAGTTAGAGAGGAATAATTCTTTGATCTGTAGCTAAGAGTTCTCTTGGGTTCAATAGTTTACAACCTTTCCGAGGGTGGCAAAATGAAGGAATAAGATAGGCTGTAAACCCTTCTCAGTGGAGGTTTCATAGTCCCAGAACTATCCCACGTATAATCCCTGTTAGACTGGAATTTATATCAAACAACTCAAAAGACTTAAAAAAAAAATTCCATTCAGCATCTAGTTAATAGTGCCTTCATTAAAATACTTTTGTTAGCAAAGGGTTTTTTGGTTTTAACATTTACATAAGCTAACAGTGTTGACTAATGCCACTAGCTTTAAGGGTCTATTAGTGGTTCAGTTTTTTTTCTGGACTTTAGAATTTAAACCTAAACATTAATTCTGGGTGGAACTTGGCATAATGTCTTTTTGCCTTGGAGGGAATTTTTGTTGTACAATTAAAAATAGTATTTTTTTTCATACGCTCACCTTCTCCATGTCTCTTCTACCCCAAGTAAGTAACAGTTAAATAGTCAAGGTTTTTAAGGGTCTTATTAATTCCCCCAAAAAGAGAAATGATTATTATAGGCAGATTTAACAATTTTTCATTAGTTCACCTTGCAAGCTAGTGCTTTTGATCTTAACAAGAAAGATCTGTAAAACTGATAATGCAATGAAAATATTCCCCCCTTTCTATGTACTAAAAAGTTGTGTGATGAATTTTATTTTATGAAATTATATTTGATGAATCTGAAACTTGCAAATTTTATTCCTTTGGAAAAAAATTTCTTCTCTAATAGAAACTGAGGGATATAAAAAAAATTCTTTATGTCACCTGTAGTTGCAACATTGACTACAAGGAGACAAATTGGAATCTCACTATTAAGTGAAAAGTGACAGAAGTTCCTATTGTAAGTTATTTTGGAAAACATACTTAAATTGAAGCTTCTTAAAATGTTTTTTTAATAGATCTTGACACTGTGTTAAAGTTGACTTATTGTCTGGCTACAAGGTAATTGTGAAATTAAGAAGCAGAGTCAGGAAACCCTGCAGTTATAAATTATGTGAAAATCAGAAGGTATTCAGAATGTCAGTAAAGATACTTGGAGGAGAGTGGGGCTAAGTCTGAGTATTCCTGAAACCTGGCCTACCTTTTAACCTACAGATTCCATATAGACAAGGTTTTCTCATATGGGTTTGGCAGACATGGTATTAAAAGACTGAACACCCTTTAGGAAGTATAAGAACAAATTGTTCACTGAAAGAGAAGTTATTACATATTTAAGACCTAAGTTAAGGCACTTTAGTAGGATAAATAAGGTGATCCTGATTTCTTTCCTTCTCAAATGAATCTCCAGGTAACATTCAACAATAGTAACACTATTTACAGTTCTATTCATACAGTAAATTTGAGCCTTAAGCACTTTTTTTATAGCTGACTTATAAACCCCCCAAAACTGGAGTTTACCATCAAAAGCTGCTAATGCTGTCACAAATGATCATTAGTTCCCAAGTGACTTGGGAAAAAGAAGTATAGGAAAATGTTGTACTGGAGTAAGAACCATTTTGTTGCAAGTGTGGTTTTTGCCCCCATGGCAAAGCTGTCTGGGGGCTGGCCTTGCACATTCAGGATTGATAGCACATTCTCTACTGTGGAAATGTATAGAATGCCAATTAGGACAGGGTCAGAGTATAAATGTACCTCTTTTCACACTGTTCCAAGTGGTTAGTGGAAAGCAAGCTGCAAAGTAATTCCCTTGGCCCCCCAATAAAAAGATTTATAGCAAAATAATTCTCAGTCCCATAATGGGACTGCTGTAGGCTTGTGTTTGATATTTATAAGACTGAAATACAGTCCATGTACCCAAACTAAGCATTTATTGTAAACAAGTTAACTGCCAAGAGCTTATATTCTGTCAAACATAATTATATCGAAGATTGATATATAGCTTGAAAGTGAGTTTGAGGGAGACAGTTCTTTTTAACCAAGGAAAGCTTCTGAGATGGAGCTCTTTTCTCCCTTCAATCTACAACTCAATGAAGTCATCTTTCTCACACCCAACCTTTCGTATATAACGTATATAACGGACACAATTTTGAACTTAAATTCATGGAAACTTTTAAGTACAGTGTTCTTTATCATCTTTATCACCATCTTGTAGCCATGGCACAAGGTGAAATGGATCTCATCATGACAGGCCAGCGCTCCTTGATGACATTCAGGTCACCCATAAACCTAAGCCTATACGCTCTTTGTTAACCCCAAAGGAATCCCTTTGACACCTTTGGAGTTTGAAAAACAGGGCTTGCCTTACCTTTTTGTGTTGAACTTGTGAGATTAAAGTCATGTTGAAATTATGGCCTTTTGGGAGAGGGGGAGAATATAATGATATGCTTCATTTTGTGGTTCAGAAATTATCTTAAAGAATTCAAGATTCCAGGAATCCTTTTGAGATTGAAATGCCTCATATCTGATTTACCGCAAATTTAAAATAATGTAGTACCCTTTTGGGGATTTTTTTGCTTTTAAGAAAAGTAGAAACTTACATTTTCTGTAGGATAAAGATTTGTCACTTTTTTTCCCCCAGGAAACAAATCACTGGGTTTTGGTGACACTTCTCAAAAATAGTTAAAAATGGAATAACATCCTCTTTTGGCTGGGTGGTATCCTTTAGATAACATTAAAGATTAAAATGTGGTATCCAGAGGATTCATATACAGTGAATCAAATCATCTCTTTAGGGTTTTTTAAAATATTAAATTAATACTTTCATTTGAAGTTTACAAAAATTACCTTAAATCATAGGGTAAAAATAATATGATGCTAGCTTCGTTCTATTTTTCTTACTTAAGTAATTGCTGTAAATCACAGAAGTACATGCATACTTAAACACTCTTATCCAGGAAGTATTCCATCAGTTGGGACCCTGGTTTCTCCAGTCTGCGTGTTGGGTTTTATTAACTTCATCTCAGTTGCAGTAATAATATCCTATGTAATGCAGTTCAAGATCTCGGTGTCCCCTTAGGGAACTGCATAATATGCACTATGATTTTGAGTTTCTTACTCGCACTCTCCTCCTGTTCTTTTTCCTCTGTTTTCTGATTGTTATTTAGCCCTTTCAAGGACCTGGTTGCTGTTAGATCTCGATGGGGACACTTGTTGGGTGTCAGAGCAAGAACCTCTTCCAGGGGTTGAGAAAGAACGGTGAAGTTTGCATGCAGATGCTTCCTATACATCTATTAAATATCCATATAGATTTTGCGGTTTGAGCCTTAAATACAGACAGTTCTTTTGCTATGGAAAAAAGCCTTTTACTTCACCAAAAAAGCTTTACCTTTGCAGGCTTTCGTTTGATAAAAATCTCTCCACTGTAGTATGATTTCCTTTGGGACCTTGAACCAGTGTTTGATCTCAATTTTTAATAATTTTGGTGAGTTAAACTCCCCGAAGAAAACATGCTTGTGCTATGAAATATTCCCACTAGAAATCTGGGTAGTCTTGTCTTATTGAGAGCCGAACTCTTGATTCCTTTATTAATTCCTTGCTAGAGAACCTCAGTACAGTTAACCTTTCCTTAACATTACACTGGAGAAATTAATCAAGGGTTTTTTTTTTTTTTTACTTTTAATTGTTAAATTATATAAAATAGCATTTAAGCAGAGCTCAAAACCTGAGATGATGAAGCAAATGTTAGTATAAAGGCAATTTTTATTGACTCCTTTTTGACTCAAGGGACTCTGAGTTGCAAATAGCTTTTCCAGAGAGGTTAATGAAAATGAGGGGAGCAGCATATACATCTTCACTAAATTACTACTTAAAAAAAAAAATTATCCTCTCAGAAACCTGTGGAATAAAATTTTGCTTAACAGAGGACAAAAGGCCTACCATAAATGAATTATGGCAGAGTCATTTTAACATGCCACTGAATCTCAGTACTTGCAAACATACACATTTCTAATGTATATTAGACCTTCAAATCTTGAATTAAGAGGTGCCAGTTATTTGAAATCTTCTGAGGTACTCAATCCTGAATATTCTGCATTTTTACCTTTAAAATGCGTTGGTTTCAAGGCTAATAAGCATTTCATCTTAATGTAGTTAGTAAATGCACTGAAGATGTAATATTCTTCAGTGTAGGACACAAGTAGGACTGCCGCTAAGACCCTTAGGCTCCAGTGTGGACCCTCATGGAGCATTGTGCAACTCGCCATTGAGTCACGCACCAATAGATTGAAGTACTTTCATGATGATAAAACCACTATTTTTGTCAGTTGTGTTCCCGCAGAACCCTGAGGTCTGGTGCAATTTCCCCAGAAAATATGTAGTAAATTCCTGAATCTACTTGGGTGCCAATGTTACAGGCAGTGCACAAAGACCAGTGTGATGTGCATGAGCTCTGCAGATGGGGAGTTACAGGAAGAAAACAGACACTGCCTATTAATGGTGGTTACTAATGTCTAACTGCAATGAGCACTTGGTTAAACTGAACCAACATTTATATTGGGTCTGCTTTATTTTGGGGTAGGATTGGGGCCGGGAGAATGAAGAAGGTGCAATCGAAGTCCAGCCACTCTGCTGGACATTCCTGGTATCAGGAATTTAGCTCTTTGTATCAGGCTCACTAAGGCCGGGTTCCCAGCTGTATAGATACATGGCTTGAACTCTTTTGTTTAGATGAGTAGCCGCATCATAACATGTGAAATCCTGTTTTACAAACTGTCAGAATAATTGGATCATACCACCACATTTCTGTCACTGAAGAATACTGAGAAACCTACAGTTTATCTTTCAGTCTTCAGACCTGACTTCAAGTTGAATTGTGATCTCAGTGTGGGCACAGTAGAGCCTGGAGACCAGAATTCATCTTCTTTCCCTACCACTAAGCACAATTTGAGCCTGAAGGGTGATAAGTGAGAATCATTGTTCACCCTCTGCTCCTGCCCCTGGTCTACTTTTATCTTCCAAAGTTAAGATCTGCCTCAGGGGCTGCAAAAGTAATGTCTGGTATTACTAGAGGGAATTCTAAGAATAAAATATTTTTGATAATCTCTCCCTCCCTTTTCCCCAGAGGGATCGGCATCTAGGATCAGGATTGTTAAAACTTTCCTTGGACCTTTCTGCTGGAGTTACCAGCAACTAGGTCATGGGTGGACATGAAATAAAATTTCTGCATGTGGCTCAATTTTCCCATCGAATAATTATTATGCAGATTTTGCCTACCCCATAATTGTGGGGTTGACTGGGACCCTCTGTCTGAATGTCTCCAGAGTTGCAGCTATCTGGCCTCTGTCTTAACTCCAGCTTTTTCAGTAACAGTTAAAAACAAAATCAACAACAACAAAACCCGCATTAATCTTTGAGGATCTGTAGTTCACAAGCATAAACAAGGAAGAACTTTGAAAAAACCGAGCATTTTCAGGGAGCCTAGAGGACTTCTGAGCCACCTGTGGGTGGCTCCCTTGCCCCCAAATATTTATACTTTCACTCCTACCCAAAGATTGGTAAAAACATCTTTCTTTATTGCCCTATCTGAAATTTTTTCCAGCAGAAGTTAATATAGGATACGTGATTTTTTCTTTTACATTAAACAGTCTGTTTAAGGAGATTAAGGTACTCCTATACCATTCAAACAGCAAAGTATTGCCTCTTTTTATCTATTAATCTCTCTGGAATCTTTGAGCTCAGCCCCTGGGGGAGTGGGAGACTAGAGTGGAATGGTGGAATGCGGAGCCTCTGGCTTTCTGGCTTAGGAGCTTGGGTGCCCCAGCTAGGACAGCAGGGCCAACAAAGACACAGTGATCCATTTTGAAATTTTACATGGGACCCCAAGAAGGAGGTGAGGGATGTCCTTTCTTTTTACTTCTGGTTAAAACTCTGGGCACTTAGACTTGCCGTCATTGTTTTAGGTTGGGGGGGAAGGGTTAGGGGTAATATAGTCAAGTGTTTAGCGTGTGGGGAATTTGTATACATACACATATGTACGCACAAGTGAGTATGAAAAAGAGGCAAGGAGAGAGAAGACAGGTTACAGAGCAAGTTAATGATTTTTCTTTTTTTCTGATAAATTTGTGATAAAAGATAGTGGCTACTACCCCTCACTTCTTCCTCTCCCAGTCCTCTGGAAGACCATGTATTATTTATGTGGTAGATTTGTTCTAGTGTTTCATGGTTACTATGGTTTACTGGTTGCAGCAGAGACTGAGTGTGGTGATTTACTCCTATTTATGTAAGGAGTAGCTATGAGAGGCACTGCTCCAAAACCTCCTTAATCTTCAGTTAGTCCTGGAACCATCTCAGGTGACACAGGGCAACCTCAGGGAAGGGAGTGGACCCTGTGTCTGTCTTCATTTGGAAACAGATGGACTTTCCAAGGGATGAGAAAATCCAGCTTATCATTTCAGATAGCTGCTGTTAGTCAAGAGACCCAGGCCTAAAAATGAGGGTGGATCAAGAAGTTAGATGATCTGGAGCCCACACACAGCTACTCTAGAATATGATTTATTCAAGCTTTGCTTTGTGAATGATGGAAGGACAGGAATGTATTTAGTTTCTCTATGCTTAGCACAGTGCCTGATATAACCTGTGAAAGGTAACCTGGGAAAGGGTGAATTCACTTGTAATCAATGCAGGTGACCCATTGGACATAGCAAGTTGTAAAGGACCTTTACTGAAAGGCCACACCTTCAGAATTCTGTGGGTGTGGATTTTTTACTATGATTTTTGCCCCCCAAGAAAGGTTGATATTTAGAGTTGGCTGCTGTACTGCTCCGTCTTTGCCTTGCCAGGTGGGCAAGGCAGGCCATCTTTGGGCATGTTACTTATTTTCCCAGATTCACGCTTTCATTTATTGCATGAGAATAACTCTTCCATGGGTAAATGGAGGGAGAAACAAAAGTGTAGATGTATGATACATGATGAGCTAGGAGGCAGGCTCAGATGGGAGGGTGTTTTGTATCCCAGCCATGCTGGTTGTGATGGGTTTCTGTCATGTAGGCCACTTGCTACTGGGTCCTCAATCTTAAGGATCAACATCCAGAGCATAGTAATAATACCTGGTTCTCTGGTTACCTTATACTGTGTGTAATAGTATTTCCTGAAATGTAACTCTTCTTCACATGAAAGGGCAGGGGAATAAGGTCTTCCTCTTATTCAAAAGGTTGAAATTAGACAGGAATAATTAGACAGGACATTGTAGAAATGATTGTTGCATTGAATTTTGGAATTCAACCAAGAATGCATCTATCTACCAGTCTCCTAAGATCTGAAACACAGAAGAAAGATAACTGAGGGCATCTCAAGAAAATGGCACAATTGTCCTTGTTATCAATCTGTGAGGAATTTATCCTGTGTCCAAAAAAGACCATTGTAATTGTTGGTGTTTGGCGGATTTCTTAGAGTTGTGCCATCGGATAGAAATGCAGTGTCAGCCGTGTGAACACTATAGTGTTGCCTAACAGCCTCATTAAAAAAAGGTAAAGAAATAGATGAAATTAATTTTAATTATGTGTTTTATTTAACTTTTATTTAACCCAAAATATTATTTCTGCATGCAACTAGTTGAAACAAGTTATCTATGACATTTTTAATTTTACTTCTTTCTTGGTATTAAATCACTGAAACTGGGTATGTATTATACTGACAGCACATCTCAGTTTAGTACTAGACACTTTTCAGGTGCTCAATTCCTCCTGAGACCAGTGACCACGGTGTGGTACAGGCAGTTTTACGGTGTGAAGTACAGTGCTTTGAACATTCACCCTTTTGCTCTGGGCACATCACACATTTTAAGCCATTATTATTTGCATCTTCATTAGGCCACTCAGTGATTATCAGTATCTATTTTCTTTAAAGAGATGCTTTTTCATTAAGTCTCATGAACATTGATTATGAACCTTGAAAAATAATATTGATTTCGTGATTTTCCTCTGTAAAATGTTATTAACATTGATACTGAAAAAAGTAACAGAGGTTTCCTTGTGTGAAGGTTGTCTGTCAGACGATATATATATATTATGTTGCTAATCCTCACAACAACTCTACTCATGTAGATATTATTAATTGCTTTAGAGCTGGAAGGAATTTGCATCTCAAGGAGGACAAAAGAATGACCAGAGAGTTGCCTGCCTCTTATGATAAAGTCACCACCACACCTAAACCATCTACCCAAGCAGCCTCTCTGCTCACATGGCTGTGGTTATGACAGGCAGATTAACTTCATAACCATACACATTTCTTCAGAAATAATGTCATAAAGAAAATGATAATTTGAGCATTATCACTTAGTGACAGTTGGGAAAACGCATTTTTTCTAGTGTGAGTCCCAGACTTATTTTGCCTCTATGACAACAGAATTCACCATTTTTCCCAATTGCCAGCGCAACTCTTAATTTTTAGCAAATGACTTGAATTGTGTTCCTGTCCTCTAGATTAAACTACTTGCTTACCTCCTACAATTGTAAAAGGCTTAGTGAGGCTTATAATTCAAGGTTCAAAGTTCTCTTGATCACCTGAAATGGGTTTCTGCTAAAGGAAAAGGAAAAATAATGCCAATTAAGTGCCAGATAAAAAACTAGAATAAGATTTTTTTCTTATTACTCATTTCTAAATTTTATTGTAATCTGCTTTAGTTTTATGTTGTTTTATTGGAACTGATCTTTTAATTCCTTCCATTCTTGTTTTTTGACGTACTTTCCAGGTACTCCCCCTATCTTTCCATTCATTGTCTTACTTTTTCTTCTTTTTGTCTGGAGAGAGTGGTGGGGTCAAATAGATAACTAAAAAAAAGAAAAAGGAAGGTATATATTTCTACTCACTCTTTTATAGTTTTCTTCTCCTAGGGATTTCCTGAAGGTTTTAAAAACTTTGTGCCTTCATTTTCTTTTTCATCCTACTTAATCTCTACTGTGCTATTTTCCTAATTTTCATTTCTCATCATTTTCACTAGTATTTACATCTCTTTTCCCTTTTACTTTATAAGGCATGTGTTTTATTATAAAAATTTCATATTTGTTTTGGTCATTCAAATCCTATTAAAATCAAATTAAACCAGTGAATTATATCCTTTGGTATCACATATATATATATATATATATATATATATATATATATATGTGTGTGTGTGTGTGTGTGTGTGTTTCACACAACTCTATTATCACTATTATCACTTCTGATTACTACAGTTTTATTTTATAAAGAATCTCAAAGTCTATTTTTCTTAATTTTTTAGAAAGATAATATAATTCCTGTAAAGGATAAATGCTTGCCTTGCCTTTTATCTGTAAGGAGTTATTATTACATCCATACAATTGCTTCCTTCAAACACTTATTTAAACATTTAGGAAATATTTTATTTACACTTTAAAAACATATAACCCCTTCATGGCCTAGACCCTTGTGCTTTTGCATTATATTCTATATCTTATGTACAAACTGTTAATATTATTTAAAAAAATTAATAGGTCTTATGGTTTTTCAGTTGAACATAGACTTGAGACAAGTTTTATAGTTCCTAAGTAATGGGTGAATAATAGCTAATGGAGCAACTGGATTCATTTAAAGGTCTTATCTTTGATTCCTAGATGTGTGACACTCATATGTTGACATTAGGAACTGCTCATGGATTTTCAGCATTCAAACTTATGTACACATAGGTATTAGTGGTATAGTAGCTTATGGCACCAGTGACTACACAGCCTTATGTGTGCATTCGCTTAAATCATTAAAAAGAGAAATCAACCTGCTTCCTTGGACAAAGATCATATACCAGTATGTAAGAGTTAAAAGGTCTAAATGGGGGCTATTCTCTGCTGGTACGGACTCTCATGAATGGTCCTATAAAATGCCATTATGCTTGCTTAGCAAGATTTTACAACACCTTCAACTGCATTGAGGGAGGAGCTATATCAGACTTGTTTCTATTTAAATCCCCAGAATCATGAAAATACCTGGTACACAGTAGGTGTTCAGAAAATAATACTTGCATAACTGAATGGCCACAGAGATAATTTAGAAGACATCGAACTTATATTATTCATTACATCTTACATATAGTTGGGGATAAACTGAGCATAGATAAATAAATATTTGATATGCTATATTGGTCACAGTTTAAAAAATTATATAAGTCACAAATTTTATATTAAAAATTATGTAATTTATATGTGGCCAGGATAAATTCTCTTCTTTGTCTAAAACAATCTGCTCCACCCTTTTGTGTTTCCTGTAAATCTACACCATGGATAGTGTATTTGCTATAGATAATAATGCTGCTTTGTTGTCTTTAAGAGTGAACACTGAGTCAATCATGGTTCCAAGGTAGTATGGTGTGACTTGTTAGACTGTTGTGCAGGCTTAATAATAATTACCACGATCTTTAATGATAACAGTTCTTAAATGAGTATTATTATTGTTAATAATGATATTTAATAATTACACCCAATACTTATTATCTTTAATAATAATAATTAGCACATGGGAACCAGTTGCACCATTGTATTATCTTTAAAACAAAAATCTAAATCTGTAACCCAGTAGTTTGCAATGTCTGTTCCCACCCTTAACTTTTCAGTCAGAGTGAGTCAGGAGGCTTCCAGGGTCCTGGTAACAGTAGAAATTCTGTGTCAGAGGCTATACTTCCATATGTTATTTTATACAGAGATCTTATTTTTATTATGAAGTACCTTCATAATGACCAGCTAACCCTCAGCTTCCCTCATTTCTCTGCCTGCCCACTTGTTCTTCATAACTTTTGATTTTTCTTATACAAAGAATACCCAGATGTTTCCACATTATTTCATAATATACTGACTTGTGTGAATTACATAGGGCAGAGTCCATGTTTATTACTTGTATGTTGGTAAAACTTTGATCTTCTTATGCCTTGCCTATGTTTAGATTTAAATGCCTGTATGATATTTTTTTAAAAATAAAAAACAGTTTATAAAAAACTTTTGGCAAATTAAACATTTTTTAGCTTTTCACACTTTGATACAAAGCAGAGAAATATTTCAGTGACAACAGATTTCAACAGATTTTCAACTAGACTTAATTTGCTTTATTCTTTAGGGTAGTTTACTTCATTTCTCTGAAAACACAAGAAGAGATACTCCTTTCCAGTGGTAACTGGTGCTAATGTATAAAGTAATCATTTTAAAAAGGGCAAACTTTTTAAATTTGGGTGTATGTTCTGATATAAATTTAATATCAGTTATGACTTTCATGAACAGAGTATTTTCAAGTTAGTTGATAACTTATTTACCAAGACTTAGAAAAATAAAAGATACAAGAGGGACTTGTTTTAAATTCCTGTTGACTTTCCTGTATATAATCATATAGTAGCATAGATCCGTAAATCAGGCACTATATCACTATAGACTTTAAAATACATTTCCAGACAAACACAGATTCGATCTAAAAGTAGTACATCTGATTAATTGTTAGTTATAAAGCTATAAACAGAACGAATTCTAGGGTCTGTAAGGTTACCTTGACATCACCTACGGGTACCAGTCTTGAATTCGAAGTCTCTTAGAGGAGAAACCTCTCCCCTTTCTAGTGACTGGAACTTTTGGGCCTCAGTCACTGGCCCAGGCCATTCTGCTGCAGTCTGGTCAGAATAATGGAAGCTTGTGGGGGTGGGGTAGTGGTGGAGATGGGGGAACACACCTACCTCCCGCATCTACTAAGAGTCTTGTTTAATCTAAGCCCCTGTTGATCACAGATGACTGACTTTTATAACTGTCTCTCCCCTTCTCATCATGGTGACTGAGACCTGCTTTGTAATGTCTGTGTTTTGCTCTTGAATTTTATCCCTCCAGGTTTGATGATTCCTGTCTTCTGTGTGGTGGAGCAGTTGGATGGCTCTCTTGAATATGACAGCAGAGAAGAGCATGCTGAGTTTGTCCTGGTTCGAAAAGATGTGCTTTTTAGCCAGCTGGTGGAGACCGCGCTGCTGGCCCTTGGGTACTCCCACAGCTCAGCGGCCCAGGCTCAAGGTAGTGATGTGTCTCCCGCCCCTCCCCCGAACCCCTTCTGTGTCATGATGTGCACAAGAATGTGTTCTCACATCATCTCCAAACAAGGGCAGGAGGAAAATGGTCAGGTGCCCAACCATGGCGTATAGAAGAGTGTTTCCTGCAGAACCTTGTTTCCTGGTTGCTTTGGGAAGCATGTGACCTGTGCCTCTAGAGTCACCACAAGTCAGCTTGAATTTCAAAGTGACCATCAGAGGTTTTGTTAATTTATCTGCACCCATAACTCTGTTGTTTTCTGTAAATCCCCAATTTAGTGTTCTCAGAGTTGGTGCTAAGATATTTGACTTCGAAGCTATACAAATTTTAATATATTATTTATAAACTTCCGGTTTTCTGAATTTATTTATTGCTTTGCATTTGCAACTTCTGAAGTTTATGACCAGCTTTTAATTAAACAGAAAAGAATAGATGCCTTTTTCTGTGCTTCTGTATCTTTGGAAACTGCTCTATAGTTTGGATGTAATTAAAAAAAAAAATCCCAGTGTCTTTGTGACCAATTCCTTTTACCTATTTAATTAAGTATTAAAACTGCATCATTTTTTTAGCATGTTCTGTGCACACTGGGGGTAGCCCATTGCCACTGTGTTGCTTCATTCTGAAGCATAGCCCATTGTTCTTTTCATGGCAAAGAATAACAACAAAAATACTTCTCAAACCTTGAGGATTGGAAAAAAAATTCTGGACTCAGTGGAATGGTTTTCTTTGTTTACAGCTGATTGAGTAGTATGATTTATGATAATTATACAACTAAAGGAGAGTAGTATATATTCCAAATCTTCTTTAATGCATTACTTTTCTATATTGCTATATCTTTACTTAACGTTTGTATATATTCTAGCCGGGTATGGTGGCTCGTGCCTGTAAGCTTCAGCTATGAAGTGGCTGGGGCTAGGGATCGAATTTGAGTCTCGCTTGGGACCCGTAGTGAGACCTAGCTCCAAAAAATAGCTGGGCGTGGTGGTACGCGCCTGTCATCCCAGCTACCTGGGAAGCTGAGGCTGGGGATTGCTTGAGTCTGTGGTACCCCAGGCAATGAGAGCCTGCAGTTCCATGGGCAAAAATAGCAAGACCTAGTCTCAAAAAAAAAAAAAAAAAAAAAAAATTTGCATATATTCTAAATATTTTTCCTACTTTTTAAATGAGTTCCTATTCATTTAATTCGTAAGAACTGTCAGTCAAAGCCTCTCTTTCTATAGATAAGAAAACCAATAGAGATGAATATAAAGTTACAAATATGGTGACCAGTGACATGGGAAACTTCCTAGTTCTTAACCCTGATTCTGTTAGTGGATGACTGCTTTTTTTAAAAAAAAGCTTCAGTTAAATATTTAAAATATATCCTAGTTATATCAAAAAAGCTACTCTCTGAAACCGGGAGGCCAAGGATGTTTTCCAGGGCAGGCAGCACACCATGAATTTTTGGGAATCCAAAGGCAGCCTGGACTCCCAAGCTCTTAGCCGGTCTGGGTGCAGTAAACCAGCTGAATTATAGAGTAGACTGCTTTCAAAGTAGCGTGATAAAGGATGATTCATTTCCTTTCTCCAATGACTTTTCTTCTTGTTGGAGGGATTCAAGATTTGATCCCGAGCAAATTGCATACTGGGCATCATTGCTTTTATTTCATCCTATGTGCGTAAATGAAATAAAAGAATCCCCTGTACTTCCCCCATAAACTTTCCATGCCATTTTAAGGATATTTTTCTCCGAATGTAAAGGTCATTGTATCCCACTGCTTGCATCCTGGTGTGCCAGCTTCCTGTTTGACAGGGCTATCCATCTCAGTTAGCACGGCTGCTCAACATGCCGTGAGCTCACGTGTGGAGTACAGAGCACTAAGTGGCCAAGATTTGATTCTTGGCACATGCTCAGGGGAAGGGTTCTCAGAAAATTTGCAATCGGGTGCCACACTGCTCCATTCAGTGATGTGGACTGAGAGATCTACTCACCAAGGTGAGATATACTAGCAACAAATATAGTCTTCATATTAAGGAGGATTAAACAGGAAAAGTTGAAAGCAAAATATTTGCTTTCCCAAAGCTTTTGAAAACCTTGGTTAAAAAATACCAAATGTTATACTTTTGAGAGGTTGAATCAACATGCTGAAGGTGCTGTAGATTACAGATATACTTTATTTTGTAGGTAAGCAAAGGTGTTATCACTTGGTCTGGTACTATAATCTCACAGAGGAAGGAAAAAAAATCACAGTTTGTTTATTTTGTTTTAAATTAGGCTGCTGATCTCTGTTTTGAGTAAATGGAAAAACTTGGAATTGTTTATTTTGAAATTAATGTATTAGATCTTTGTTGTCATTCAGAGCATCAAACATTTGCAGATTTCTGCATGCTTGTTACAGACCAAATAGAATGCATGGTAAGGCAGGTTGTTCACTTACTGACAAACAGCGTTATGGGGGAAGATAGAGAAAAATATATTGTGTGCATATTCGGTGCCTGAGGTTTTATGTGCCTAGTTTTTCAGTTTTGTTTTTGTTTTGTTTGTTTGTTCAGTGCTTAGATAATTCCCCCAAGATGAAAGTCCTTGGGTAACCTCTTAGTAGTTCCATTTGTAGCAGAGAAACAGTGTCTTTCTAAGCCTTTTGTTGTAGGTTAGGAAAGTTGGGCAGAACTAATTGCAAGGCGAGCCAGTTGCTTGACTCTCTTTTAAAAATGGAGAGTCTCAAAACATGATTTCAGTTTTTGATATGACCAGAAAGGAATTTCAGTAATTGAATTGGAATACTGTCCAGGTTGTCTGCAAAAGAAAACCTATATTAGCAGAGTCATTATTTTGAAAGTGATACTGAAATCCCAATGACCAGGTGCTGGATCCATGCTTCTTGTCAGTGTTGGTTGGGGAATTTCCTTTCTTCCTAAGAGAGTATTTCCTCCCTTCAGTTCAGGTGAATGGAAGAGTTTTATTAATAAAGAATATTTGTTTTTAAAGGATGATAAAATTCCACTAAAATGGAGGATTTCCAAAATTCTCCCCCTACCCATTTTAATAGTAGGTTTATTTGAAACCAGGTATTGGAACTGAGAAAGGATATGAGTTCAAGAACTGCTACAAATTATGGGCACTGTTCTTCTAACACCCAGACCCTCCATTTTCTGTACCATTAACTCTAGGTGACTCAAGGGTAGAGATGCAGGTTTCAGCTGACTTCCTGGTTTGCAGATGGAAAGAGCAAAAGTGTGGCAGGTTCTTTGCCTTTCTGAGCATAAGTAGTATAAGCTCTAACAGACTACAAGTAAATTTTATATTTTATGGTCAACTGTGCATCCATGCCTCTGACTCAGTAGTTTTCTTGTCTTTTGGATAGGAGTGTTTACCCAGGGAACAGCTACACAGTATCTACAACCCCCACCCAAACTCACACATATTCTTCTCTCCTTTTATTCTTCTTTCTTTTTCATCCTTTCAGTTCTGTCCCATTGTTTGGCAACAACTGTATAACTCTCAACATTTTTGAGAATGCTTCATCTATCCCAGTGATGGTTTGCTAAGGTAATGCCAAGTATGCACTCATCAAGGTGGATGGTGGGCTTGGGGGAACCAGTAATGATGGCAATATGATTCCTCACTCTGCACATTTGACTTAATCTTCAAGTGGGCATCTTATCTCTCCCTTATCTCTGAAGGTGTATTTTTGAGCAGGGAATTTAATTTTAAAATAAATAAGATAATATTCTTTCTGACAATTTTTGAATTCTTGAGTACATAATAATTGTGCATTCAGGAGGAAATATATTAAACACCATTTTTCTTATTTCTGTTGGATAATAAATTTATACAGCTATTTAAAATGATATCTTAAAGAGTGACACCAAAAAAAATGCTTTAATAGAATGTTATATGAATCAAACACGTGCCAAATACAGTCTCAACCATAAAATTCCAAGTATATGTATAGAGAAAAAGCACAGGAAATAAATCAAAATGTCACCATGTTGGATGGTAGAATTTGGTGTAGGGTTTTCTCCTGTTTTTAATCAGAAAAAAAAATATATATATATAGATATTGTACTTCATCTAGAATTTCTCTGAATAATTGGAAAGTTTTTTTTTTCCTCTTAGTACCTGATTTTGATCAAGAGTTACTTTGTCCTTAATTTATTGATAGGTGTAAAAACTTGCACATTATACAATGCATTTATGATTGTTCAGTTTAGGATTTAAAAAAGATTAAGTCAGTAAAGACCCCTGTGATATATGAACCACAGAATTTCTTAGAATTTTAGTGTGCTTGGTAGCATTACTTGAGCAATTACCATATATCAGGCACTATGTAACAGATTTGTATGCAGTGACTCTTTTAATTCTTACAGAATAGTTCTTTGAATAAAGTTATATGTGTCCTATTTCACAGATGAGGAGAACTGAGGCAAATAAAGAAGGGAAATTGCTTCCCAGTTGCACGGGGCTAGTGAGTGAAAGGGTGACCTTCCAGAGTTAGAATCCTGAGACTGTCCTGTCAAAGGGAATTTACAGGTGGGGTAGGAGCCAGTTCTTAGTTAATACTTGCTTCTTACTTATTGATATAAGCTCTAGAAGACAGAACTTTTTAGATTAGGGGGCTAACTAGATACATAATAATTATATTTATTTGATAATGATTACACATTCAATAATGATAAATTATACATATTTAATTTTCATGATAAATATATAGAGATGCTTTCTCCAGGGAACTGAGACAGATGTCATTAAAAACAAACAAACCTTACTTATTTGTTCTGTTGAAGGCAACACTTAAAACTAAATAGCGATCCCATTGTGGGCTGAATAATTCCAATATACAAATATTGCTCATAAGGTCAAAATAATTTTTGATAAGAATAAATAAAGCATATTCCTTAATGATTTTTATTTTCAAATTATTATTATTAGTAGTGCTAAATGCCTAACCATGTACCAGTCACTGTTCATTCTAGGTTCTGGAGATAAAGAAATCTAATCCTGTTTTTATGGAACATACTTTTGATTATTTAATTATATGTGAAGAGTTTAGTAGGTTCATTGTTAGTTGATTTTTGACTCTCAGAGCTCAGAAATATCAATAGAAATACACATTACTAGAATACACACTAGGGTAGCACTTGTTGTAGACACTGATGTTAGAAGAATAAACAAATGAGCTTGAAGGTATTATTTATGCCCTAGAAAACTGTATTTATTCTAAAACTGTCCATTATTATTATCTTTATTATTCTAAAACTGTCCAGTTGACATTTTTCAGTAATCAGATTAAACTCATGAAATGGGGACTGTTTAGTAGCCTTGTAACAGAGTGATACATAGCACAGTGTGAAACCTGCATGAATTCATTAAATGTTTGTTGACTGAGTAAAAACAGTTTTTAAGGTTCATTTTTGCTAAATTTTATCCAGGAAGAATTTTTTCTCCTCATGTACTGCCCTGAAGTTTGTTCCCATTCAAACATTAGCAAATTTTATCAGAAATGAAATGTGATTTGACTCCTTGATCAGCTGTCATCGTTTCTAGGTTATTCTATGTCATTCCTTAATTAGTGATGTTTTGGCTGTACTCAATGTGGCAAAACACTCCAATAATATAACTTGTAGAATCTGAAAAGATTCAAAAGATACTTATATTTGGCATTATTGGGATCCAAATTCTTTAGATCAAAGCTTGGATCTATTTTGTCAGTGTCTATCTGGACCTCATCTGTTTTAAAGGCATTGCATGTGAGGAGAATAATTTTATTCTACAAACTAGAAAACACTGATAAAAATAAGTAGATAGAATAAGATTAATATTTATTATGTCCTTTCCAGGATTTATAACCTTCATTTATAGCATGCTACTAAAAAGAAAGAAGTTTATATAGATAAATTTTTATAAAAAAGCTTGATATAGATAAATTCTAAGATAAATTTCATCATTTGAAATGAATATTCTTTCAATTTAAATCATTCAGCATCTAAAGTGCTGTACTCCTAAATTCTCTAAAGTACTTTTTTTATGGAAACATGCTATATATACGAAGTAGAGAATCTAGTGTATTAAATACTCATCATCTGGAGTTTGTTACTTAGAGTCAACAATTCTTGTTCAATTTTGTTTCATCTCTGCCTCCACCTAATTTTCAACCCTCCCCCAATGTGTTATTTTATCCTAGATCTTGTATTTTATTCACAAATAAATTACTAGAGATCTCTTAAAGATAAAAATTACAATAAAAACATAACCATAATATCAACCAAACATCTTAGAAGAGAGAGAATAGGTCTTTAACCCAAGGATGGCTAAAATTTTCCTAATTATTTTATAATTTTTTTAGTGTTTGTTTTTCACATCAAAAACATACAAATCTTTATGTTGCATTTGGTTGATGTGTCTCATAAGACTTTGAATCTGAGGGTTTCTTAGCCTTTTACATTTTAATAATTTTTTTATAAAATTGTAGTATGGTATTTTAATTCAGAATTTTTATTTATCTGAACTTAATTAAAATGTTAGCCCTATAAATATCTGTAAATATTATAATTACAAATAAACAATTAGCTCCATCCTTACCTTGGAAAAGAATTCAGAAAATCACACCTTTAAAAAAAAAAAAAAAGGAGAGGATGGTGTGAAGACTTGTGATTTGAACCAGAAAGGTTTTCATGCTTTGAAAGTTTTGCATTCTCCCTACTGAAGATATCTGAATGATTGCTTACTTGTCTTGCTTTCTTTCTTTGACTCTAAGTCCTCCCCCCACCCCCCTTCCCAACAACACACACACTTTTTCTTCTTTAATTAAACACTCATGTTTGGGAAACTTTTGGTAGTTTTTCCTTTATAAGGGCAATGTTGAAAAAAAGGTGCATATTTAGAAATTTTAGGCCTTGGAGCAAACTTTTAACAAACAAGCTGCCTTTAAAAAAATTCTGGAGCTCTCAAAAGAGCTAAAAAAGCTACCCAAAATTGCTTTTAACTACGCGTCAACCCTCATTAGAGCTGGACCAGCCAAAATGTAAAACACTGACTGGGCCTGCACAAACCTCTAACAGGCTCCCTGTACATTTCCCTCCTCCACTGCATAAAATTAAATATTCATGTATAGGTGTATACACACACATGGGTTTTCTTACTCATATATAGCATGAAACCTGAAATAACTTGACAAATTGCAAGGGAAAATTAATGCTTGTCTTACTTCTTTGTCATTAAGAATGATTATATAAGTTTTTATAATTATGGTTTTGTTTATAGCTTCATATATAATGTATTATTTAAAATACATAGATATGTAGTTATATCTCACATTAAGGTCAACTGATAGAATTATTGTCTATATGTAAATTTATAGAGGGTTTAAGTCCCTATTTAATGATTTTTGGGATGCCCGGCAATTGATTAGGCAATTGATTAGAACAGTTTTTTGATTAAAAACTGTTAAGGGCAATGAATTTTTAAGAAATTAATCCTTTCTCACTTTACCTCTGACTTTTCAGTTTCTAGTTGTAGGCCCATTAAAAAGATCATATCAATGGAAATAATTTCTTAAAAAACATTTTACACAATGTGGGAAATTTTAGTAATGTTTCAGCTATCTTGTTTGGAGCAGTTGGCCTGTAGTGGCAACTAACTTTGGTTATTTTTTAAACTGTGTAGAAGTCCTACTTGGAGTTTAGGTATTAATACACATGACCTGGAGGGAACTGATCATCTGAGTTCTAGGAAGTTCTGGCATGAATGTAAAATGATCTAGGTTAAACAGATTGACCATCAGTGATATATAACTTTTATTTAATAGTTAAAATGTGTCCTATTAAAAATGTATAACTTTGAGGGGTTATGAGTATACAGCCTAAAAACTGGTGATGCTCTGATACAATTTATATTGTGATTATTTTTTATTCTATTCCCTTTGGAATTATAATTGTCTTTTAGTAATAAGTAGGCTTGAAATACAAGGTAGAATAGTTTACAGAAGCCCCAGCCAGGTCTGTTTGTGCTCTAAGAAGATGCATTACAGATTCCATTCATGAAAGTCATTTGGTAAAAAGCAGATTAATTAAAACTTTCCAAAATGCTTTGATTGATAATGCTGTTAACTTTTTTGAGTAGCTCCTGCACATTTAAAGCTTTCACAATTCTCAGTCTTAGTGCAATACAATCATATTCCTATTATTAAATATTTTATTTTTTAAAAAGTCTATTTTTTGACATTTATGGTAAATGGTAAAAATTTCTTGTCCATATTTTGTAATATTAAAATGCTTTTTTAAAATCCCTTACATCTTAATTTTAAATACAGAAAACAGCTGGCATTCAAAATACAATCATTTTAGTTAATTCTTTGCAAAATTATTAGATTTCAGAACCATTGTCTTCATTTTAGTGTACATTTTACCTTTATACGCTGAACATTCAAATTTTCTCAGATTACAATATTGTATTTTAAAATTACTGTAGGATCTCAGCTCCTTCGTGGTTCATTAAATCAGTATAATATTGGTAAGTAGGCAGTTTAGTAATTATAAGGTAGCCAGGAAGGCGAGGGGGGACCCTGGATGTCAGAGACCCCTTCTGTTAGCGGTGAGACTGAGGACAAGCTCAGTGAGCATGGTGGGAAGCAGGGGTGAAAGCATTCAGCTGACTCTTTGGTCACTCCTCAAGGGAGCCTTGGTTTGGTCTCAGAGCTGCCAGATTTCGCATGCTGGTGATGAGCGTTTAAAACCCAGTGCTTTGAAACGCAGTGCTTTTGTTGATGGCAGCTTTGAGGGCTCTAAACAGTCTGCCGCGAGGCTCTAGGGCACGTGCCATTTGCTTACTGGAAATCAGTAATTGGCAAAATTATTTGTGTGTCAGTGAGAGAAACACAAAGGTTTCCCTGCTCTGCCTTCCTTTGGTTTGAAGAAATACCGACCCTAGGCTGAACGGCAGATCAGCACTCCTGTTTTACAAGCTCGTCAATCAGGTTGGAAAAGATCGCTGCAGGCTATATGCAAATAGCGCCCGAGGTTCCTCTCAGCTTCCTGCACTCTCTCAGCAGGGAAATACGTCGGACATATTCTTTCTGTCACTTTCGTAAACCAAAGAAGGAGATGCTGGAAAGCTAGCACAGTCAAACCTCTGACCTCCATGACTGGATTCCACAAAACCTGATGATCTCCCAGAGAAAAGCTGGGCCTACCATTCTGGGAGCCAAGAAAAGAGAGCAGTCTGTTGTTGATCAAAAGCTCTGACCACTTTTACCAACTTCAGATGGTTGTTCTTGAGACTACATGCTCCAGAGCCACAGCAATAAACAATTCTAAATGTGTTTTACTATTGAAATACAACTCTTCCTTAAAAGGGGTTGGAGTGGGGGGTGGGGACGGTGAGGAGATTTCTTTTTTAAAAGATTCACTTTTTAAAAAAGTGAACCTTCTTTAGATACCTGAATTGGAAGATAAGTCAGATTTGGAAGGAAGCGCTACTTTTAGTAAGACCTGTCTTTTGAGCATAATTAGGAAATACATGGTTGAGTTTTACTGTTCTTATTTGTGGAGAGGAATACACAAACATCTCTAGATCACACTTTTGTATTCTCTGGTTTTCCAGCATGCTCTCATTTTATCCAGGCATTACAGATGGATGGCCTATTATGCACCAGGTATTTTTTTCTGCATTGTGAGCACCGCAGAGAACCCAACATAGTGCCCCTGCCCTCAAGATACTGAAACAAGAAAATGGTGCAGGACATCACAGGGCTCCCGGCAATTTTCATGATCAGATTCTTGTCACTTGAAAACGTAGAAAGAGTTCAGAGACACACACATATACGTACGAGCAGGTGGGTGATAGAAGCAAGTTTATTTAAGAAAAGGGAAATGAAAGATCAGAAATAAGAGGAGCTAGACCAGGACAACCTGAGTTGGCCAAGCTCAGGAGGGGGTACCGCCAACCCAGTAGTGTAAGCTACATGCTTTTAAAACATTGGGTATGATTAATAATGGGCTCCTCCAGCCCTTAATTATGATTGGGCAGCGTCAGGAAGTTCCCTTTTGTGTGATATTGCAGGAAAAGGTAGCCCACCTGGTGGGGCCAGGTGGAAATTTCTTTTGTGTTATATTAAAGTTCTTTGCCTGCTCAGATTCTCAACAGGGAAATTCCTGGTGCCTTTTGATTTAGGGTGGAAGGTGGTCAGAGATTGTCTTTTGAAGTTTTTCATGTTCCAATGGGTATTCATAGTCCTTTGGTATTCTTAGTCCTCCTTGAGGTTCCAGGAAGTTTGGTTGGTTTCTTTTTAGCACATCTAGTTTTGCTCATTCTGGCTCCCTGGGGAGTACAGTTATCTATCATTGGCATTCAGTCTCAATACTTATATTTCAGTATGGGAGATAGAAACTAGCTAAATATTGAATAGTTGTTAGGACCTGATATTATATCTATTTTGACCCAATTCTTTCCATTTTGTCTAGAATGATTTTTGGCAAATTTAGTCTTCTGGGAAATAGCTGCATAGCCAAAACAAAGTGGAAGGTCTTGAGGATTAAAAATAAAATAATGTAAGCACTTAAAGTAAAGCCTGTTTTCTGAAAAATTTATGTGGAATAACTTATGTTTGGAATGGTATAAATATGTGTCAGAGTTAACTTACATTAAACCTTGTTTAGATTTTGTGAAACTGAAATTTTATAGAATAGACATGCTATAAATTCATTTAGTAAAATTAGCTAATATTTCTTTAGTGCTTCTTATATGCCAGACACTGTTTTAGGTGGTTAACATGTATTCGTTCAGTGCTGATAATTACCCCATGAAGTACATATTATTGTTCACATTTGACCAGTGAGGAAATTGAGACTCTGGAAAATAGCTTGGTGACACCAAAGATTGGCTTCAGAGAATGCCCATTTAACCAATATCCCATCCAGTGGCATATTTCCAGACTGTCAGTTTAGTCTAGAATTCAAACTATTAGTAACTATATTTTACAAGCATAAACCAAAGACTGACATTTTGGAATTGGTAACTGAAAGAGCATATATATTTTTAAATTGAGTGTGGAGCTTGTTTTGAGTTTAAATAACAAAATTGAACTCTTGTTTGGGTTGACATTTTTGAGAATTTATTTTATGACTCCCCTTTTTCATGTGTCTTAGCTCCTTATAAATTTACAGTTTTAAAAAAATCTTTTTCTAATAGCAAACAAATGCTTATTAGCTATGGAAAACTGAAATTCAGAAAAAAGCAAATAGAAGATAAATTCCTTGTGTACTACCTAAAAATCAGAGTAGATGACGTTCTAAAGTATTTCTCTGTGGTTGCAGTTCTGTGCACTTCTTTTATGTAGTTGAGGGCATGTGCATGCAATATTTTCCTCTGAGGTTTTTCTCTTGGTATTATAATGTGCAGTTTTCATAGTCTTTATTATTATTTCTAATACTTCATATTAGTAAAGCTTTTGGCTTTCAAATCAAATGTGAAACGTTACCTTGCTTCTGATTAGCTGTAAGGATTTATGAGTGGTCAGTAAATTAAGTACATGCTGGACAATCAGATTGACTTACTCCAACACTTATGTGAGAATACAGTTATCCTTTGAAAGTAAAATTTTTCTCATATGGCTCATTGCAGGTGAAAGGCCAGTTCTTCAACATAATTTTGGCATTGACCTACTTGCTTCTTACCTCTGCCTTGTGGTTAAGAGTCAAGTTTTTAAATGGAAGAAGAGTAAAAAGGCATTGTGTCATTTAAGAAACTTTAATTGATTTCATATTTTGTTTTTATAATACTCTTGTTCTTACCCACATTTTGGTCTTTTTCCTCTTTAAAAAACACATACACAGCATTGTGTGGGCTAGTTACTGAGTGCTTACCAGTTTCACAATGACAGTCCTGTGTTAAAGATGTCCCTTGGCCCAGGAATTAATAACTGATGACAGTTTGTCTATTTTTTTGTTTTTTTTGTCTCTGTTTTTTGCTATGTGAAGTAGGATGGAGATTTTATGAAAGAGTCATTGGGGGAACGTCTTAGGGAAGGTTTTTCCTGTGTTTGAATTGATTGAGCATAACCCACTGTTAGAGGTAGGGAATTGTCAAACAAAAATCTGAAAGCTCCCTGCTTGCAGATCTGTGTATTATAATTCTTTTCAGTGATTTGTTTTTACTGTACCTTGGGTTCTGCTGGGCATGGAAAAAGAGATGAGCCCTCTGTATTTTTCTTTCTCTCCTGTATTTTGGAGTTTTAAGATGCACACATCTTCATTTCACAATCTTCCCTAAAGTTTAGCTGGTTAGAGATGGGCCTAGTTCAAATTCAGAAATATTTGGCTACCTACCCTACAACCTTTCTCAAAAGCATTATTATTATTGTTATTACTATTGTTATTATTATTTTTTGAGACTAGGTTTTCACCTAGTCTATTTTTACCTTGGAACCGCAGGCTCACGTTACCAGGTGTACCACAGACTCAAGCAATCCCAGCTTCAGCTTCCCAGGTAGCTGGGACTACAGGCACGTGCCACCATGCCCAGCTATATTTTTTTTTTGGAACTAGGTCTCACTGTGTGCCCTCGGTGGGACTCAAACCACTATCCCTGGCCCTGGCTGTGGCTTTCTAGGCTGCCACTTACAGGCATGTGCCACCATGCCCACCCAGACTCAATAGTATTACTGAGCCATTTTTTCTAGTCTCCTTTCTGTGCACTTTCCTGGAGTCATTCAGCTTACACTTTCAGATTGAACTCTTTTTCTCCTATGTGATTACGTTGGTGCCCTTAGATAGAGAGAATATTTGCTTCCACCATCCTTTAGATGGATCCTCGTAGTAAATTTAGCAAGGATTGATCTAGATTTATGTTCCTCAGGTTATCTGTTCAGATCTACTCATGTGACTAAAAATATCGATGTAAATGAAAAGAGTTTTAATTATGAAACCAGTGTTTTATAATAACTATAGCTTAGAGATATATAACACATCAAGTTATCATTAGCTACTATGTTCATTTTACTTATAATCCTCAATGGATACTAAAGTGTACCCATTTGAATCAGTTAATCTTAATCAGTTAAGATCAACAAGTGCTTTTCTATCTTATTTATTAAGGAGAAATTTCCTGCTGTCAATAATGATAAATATAAATTTATCCAAGTCTCTAGAAAGATATTTATTTAACCACTCAAATATAAAGCTTAATTCTATTGTAAATCAGGGGAATTAAAACACTTGTGAAGGTGGCATTTTCTTCTGGGTTACTAAATAGTATTTAATAAGGGGTCTTACGGTCTTAAACTTTACAAAATTTAAACATAACTATTTATCACCCCAAACACGTAACCACCAATAGGATATTTTCCTTATCTCTCATTGAAATGAAATGAGTATTGGTCTATAAGCTATAGTCTGGTTATGTTTCCATGTTTGTCTCTTAAAGAAATATGCCTCTTGTTGCTAATTATAATGATAATGAGCAAAAGTTATTGTGTCAGGTACTGTTTTAAGTGCTTGCTCACATTAATTCATTTAATACTCACAGATTATATGTGTTATATGTACAAAATTAGCTACAATTTTATAACTGAGGAAACAGAGACACGGGGAGGTTAAGTGACTTACCCAAGGTCACAAGCAAGTAAGTGATGCAGCCAGGATTCAGATGTTTAAACCCAGGCATTCTGCCTCTGGAGACAGTGACTTAGTCACTACACTCCTGCTTCTCTATGGCATGACCAGGTGTTGTTGTGATAGTAGGTTGTTATTAAAAATATAAATAAAAATCTAAAGCCTGACATAACTAGAGTAACTGATGAAAATACTACATATTTCCTTCTGTTTTTTCCCTTATTTATTTAGTCTTCTGGGAGTAGATTGGAAGAAGAGAATTTCAAAGACATTGCAAGTGCATTCTACTTACTCTAAGATATTTTGATGCTTCTGGAAAAGTGAGATGATTTAATTTCATATATAATTGCATAAGGAGTTATAAATTATGTTTTCTAAAATACCTATGACACTAAGCCACAAAATGAACAGATAAAACTGATTTGTTCTCTGACAAATCAAGATCTATGGCAGTGTTTTCATTACAAGTGCAGTTCATTGGGATGGAGCAGCGTGTGCTACAATATGACAGGATCCATTCCCAGGCGGCTCTGCTTTCATGTGGGCATCCTGAGGTGATTTACAACCCATACTAAAAATTTTTTTTAAAACATGCTGTCAAGCAAAACCCAGGTTGAACTTCTGAAGTCATGGAATGCAGATATATCTTTTTAATTGACCTTCTTTAGCATAAACTTATTCTTCAGAAATACATTGTCTTATCATGTGTGGAGAAAGGATCATTTTCAGGGCACTTAGGGGTGGCATTTAGAAATTTCTCTCTGCTAGTACATTTGATAGTTTCCAGGAAGGTATATGCTGACTTCTTTTGGAGGGTAATTTATTCATAGAAAGACTGAGTAAGAATTCTTTTTCCTTCCCACTGGACAGAATATGTTTGTAGGTCTCTGTGGTAGTAGAAGGCTAAAACTCAAAATTTGGATGTTGTGAGTTTAAGTACTTCTCAAAGAACCTGTGTCCCCAACCTGCCACAGTCATTTATTTGTTCTGAATTTTAAAAAGACTTTGAAATGTGTAGAATCAAAGTAGAACTGTTTGTAGTACTAGAAATTCTGTGAAAAAAAGAGTGTTATCTGTGTGGGAGAGGATTGATATGGGCTGATTGCCAGCAGTGCTGGAAAGTTGTGCTGATTTCATTGGGCAGTGACAGATTTATCATGGAGTCTGCTAAAATCACTCACCTGGTTACCTTGGTGACTGGAGACAGGACCAAGAATAGAGACCAATACTTTGATTCAAAAAACAGACATGAAAACTCCAAGAGGCAGATATTGGTGTATTTTGCATTAGAATTCTCACCTGGTAAAGTCAGTCAAATGGGAAATTTTATTCCATGTAACCTGAATTTGTGTTAGATGCTCTATGTAATCTTTTCTTTTTTAGGTACATTTTTTTTATTGTAACAAAAAATTGGTTAAAAATGGTTGTCGAATTTACATGTTAGAATTTATTAAATGAGACAAATCCAGCAAAAATAGTATTGTATGACATTGTGAGTAAAAGTCATGATAAAATTTCACAGTTGTACATAAAATTAAAAAAATATTTTATTTCCAACTAACTAAAGTGGTGAAAAACATAGTGATTTCTTTTTTTTTTTTTTTTTTTGTCTTTTGTCTGAGGCTTTGTTAGAAATTGTTCATGAAAGCTTAGCTTCAGATAAGTTGAGAGCTGTATGTGGTGGTGTAACAGGGCCTGGGGCATCCGACTCTGTCTTCTATAACCTTGTTCTCATTGAAGATGTGATACTCCAGTGTGGTAGTTAGTTGGTTAGTTACTGTGGACTTGGGATCTGAAGGATGGGCTTTTAATCTTGGGGCTACTGCTTCCTACCCCTGTAACTGTCTACCTTGATTTCATCATCTAGAAGGTAGGTGTAACTGTAATCACTCCCTCCTAGGATTGTGAGAAAGATTAAATGAAACAATCTTTACAAATTGCTTTATACAGGTAAAGGACAGAGTACGTATTAGTAGTTATTATAATTATTTACAGTGGAGAAGTCAGGTTAGTAAATGAATTTCTTTTCTTTTTTTTTTTTTGTAGCTTCTATTCTAGGTCTCTTTTTGTGAGATACTGGATATGAATTAGTAATGTTATTTCCTTACCTTAGGTTTTTTTTTTTTTTTTCTTCTTTATCTGGTGTGGGAAGAAGAAATTCTCTGATAGTCATGCATTTTGATTCTCTAAACCCTATTCATTGACTCTGCATCAGCTTGGAAAAAAGTTGATTTTTGTGATCAAAATGTACTTTTCTGGTTCTCCTTTCCACTTTATCCCCAAAGCATTTAATGTATTTTATACATCCTGGCAATGTAACAGAACTTTCCCTTCAAATAACCTGGTAGAAATTTTCTATTAAAAAAATGAAATAGCATTTGTTAATTACAAATGAAAATTTAAAATTTCACCAATGCTTATTTAATCAAATTAGCTAGATTTTTGGTCAGGTGACAAATATTTTGTGACTGTTTGATCTTTTTTCTGTAGAGTTTAGAATACTGAGTCACCCAAGGACAAATGCCACTTTACTACAGTGAAGCCATCTTATTTAGTGCAACTTTTTCCACAGTTGTGTTGAAAAACAGTCTATTTTTCCTTCATTGCTCACTTGAAATAGTTGCTCCTATCTTTTCTTCTGATGCAGTTCCACTTGTAGAATTGCCTCAAAACAAATTTGGGACTGCAGAGAGTGAAAGGAATATAAATGCTTTCCCCTGGGGACGCGTTGTTAGTAGGCATTTGTATCCTGGAAAATTTGAATGTGATGCTACCTTTGAATCATGACTCCTTTTCATTCTTCTCCTAGAGCATCTCATAACTGACAGCTTTATGGCTGAGTCCTGTTATTTTGCTGCTATTTTTTCCCTCACTGTTTCACTTGAACAAAATGACCATGGCTTAAAAAAAAAAAAGAAGAAATTGTGATATTTGTGTGACTAAAGAGCTCCACTGGAGTGGGTCATGTTATATTCAGTTACATTATCACATAATGTGATTAGCTTTAAACAGGGTGCTAAGAAATGACATGGTATTGAACTGCAAAGTAACCTATCCTTATTTGTTGAGAGAAAGAAAGGAAGAAAGAAAAAAACCACAAAAATTGCCTGGTGTACCGCAAAGTCAAATATAATTATTAACAGATATTCATCTATTTGGATAATTGCCCATTCATAGATTTGTACATAATGTAGTATTTTTAAAATAGTGTATTTTTAAAGTTCATTCAATCTCCTTCCTTCTCCCATGTACAATCCGCAGATTTAAGCAAAATAGCCCACTATGGCATAATAGAACTGCACCTATATGGAAATAGCTGAAATATACACTGCAATAGAAATATAATGTTGTTTCTGCCAAATATCATGAGGTCTGTTTCTGGTGCCCACTCCATTTGGAGTCCAATTGTTCTAGTCTTAACTTTTTTCAGTACTCAGCCCTGCCCAGGCCTGTACATTTGCCAGTCATCTCACTATCCAGTGACCATTTAAAGTAGCTATGATGGCAATGATGATGTGACAAATTGGTAGATGGGGATGGAGGGCTTGGGAACAGCTCTGCAAAAGACAGCTGGTTGGGAGATTGCCCTCAGAGACTTTGGAGAGGAGGATGGAACATCATGCCAGGAAGGAGAAGGGCTGGGTCAATGGGAGCTCAGTGCGAGTACTGCACATTTAGTTTCTAATCCTAAAGTTATGCATGGGCACAGCAGACCTCTGCGGAAAGGGCTATGAGAGATAATATATCACTAGGGGCCCAATGAGTGCAATGTCATTGGGAGACTGAAGAGTTACTCCAATCAAATTTCTCAGGAAGTATTCACCTTCCCATCCAATTAAGTAGCGTATCTATAACATTTGAATGCAATTTGGATATCCAAGTATATTACCCTAATGTTAATTTAGTTATCTTTTAACCAGTGTGTCTATTCTTTTGGAAATGCTTGTTAAAGCATTGTCACTTTAAATCATATCATATGTAATAGCTAATGAGTTAAAGAAATGCTGTATAGCACTTTAAATGATTTATAGAGCTAATGATGAGCCACTTTTCTCAGATTTATAATAATATTCATGTCTTAGTTGCCATTTTCATTCATTGTGTTTGTAACAGTTACTTTGTTTTGAATTATTTTGGACATTTACTTTGACCACTGGACAAATGACAGACTTAGAACTGTTCTGCTGGTGAAGAAAAAGGTTCTGTGGGGGCTTGAGGATATACAAATGTAAGGTTTACGCTACAAACCTATACTGTGGAGAAGTTTCTCATTTCAGGTCCTGTATTTTAATGTGTACATTTTAGGACTCTCATTTTTATTGGAGTTGTTTTGTTTTTTAGATTGTATTCAAATTTATAGTCTCTCATCCTGTAGATATTTCCTTCTCTGATTATTCTTGACTTGCAGTCTGAAATGCTTGCTTCCCTAACAGGAAAACCCTGCATTTCTGCTCTGTGACTGTTCCCTGTATGGCTCCTTTACCTTTCTTTGCACACTTGGCAGGGGTCATTCTTGGAGGCACTGGTGTGCTAAGGGACCCTGGAGATGCTCTGTTCTTTCTGGCAGTGCTCTGTTTTATTTGTGATTTCCTAGGTAGAGAAGTGACCAGTGATGAGGCTTTCTTAGGGAGGAAGCCACATGGTGTTTCAAATGGAAAGGCTTTTGCAGACTGGGGTTTGTGACAGGCAGGAGAGGCTGGCACGGGAGTCTTGAGTGAGCGCTTTGACACACCGAGTAACAGCCCATTATCACTTGCACTGGTGTCAAAACAATACAGCAGTTTGAACTGCAGCTCAGCTTACTCCTGCTGTCACACATGCTCCCTCATAAGTCATTAGTGTTGGCGTGGACTCTTTCCGGCTCAGTCAGAGATACATTAGGAGAGGGGGAAGTGTTTATTAATTCAATTTAAGAAGTGATTATTAATCATCTGCTGTGTGGCAGGCACTGTGCTTTGGGCGGTGCGGGGGCTTCCATACCACAGTGACAAGGTCCTGCCCTCAGGTACCTCGGTGAGCACGGGAGTCAGTGTCTATCATGAAAAGAAACATGAAGAGGGGTGAACAAAATTGCATTAAGAATTCGAAAAAGGGAGAAATCTCACCAGGTTGGAGGGATCCATCCAGACTGATGAGGGAGGTGATGTGTGAGAGGGGCCTTGACAAGACTAGAAATTTGATGGGCAGCGATGAGGTAAGAGTGACAGCTGGCAGGGAGTTCTGTTTGACTGGTATGCAGGAAGGATATGTTGAGGAGGTATCAGGACTGAAGTATCTATTGTGAGGAACTGAAAAATTAGTGTTTCGTTTGTGGTCTCTCTCTGGAGCCATTCATAGAAAGTCTTTGAGTCAGAGGATTAGTAGGTGTGAAGTATGTCAATGGATGCAAAGATGTTGGCATAGATGTTAGTTAGTGAATGTTGCAGGTGACAACTTATAGCAGAAACTACAGTTTTGTCTTAACCAAATAAGAATTTGTTTGTTCATGTATGTGTCTAGTCAAGGCTAATATATAGTATGCCCCCAATCTCAGTAACATGGGTTCTGGTCTCTTTCTGGATTTTCTTATTAATTTCTTCAACATGGCTGCTATATCACCAAACATCCTGTTCAGATTCCAGGCAGGAAGATGGTGAGGAAACTGGGGTGAAAGGAGAAATGCCCCTCCTCGTGAACCTGTATTTTTCTGGAAGGGACATCTTCCCCTAGTGCTATGTTATTTATTTCAGTTTTAGGTCTAAAGGATCTAGGATATCATTTTTTTTTTTTATTTGACATAATGCTGCTCAAGAAAAAATTGGAATTCTCTAGGGAAAAAATAGGGGAGAACTGATATTGGTAATGAAGTAGCAGTGTTGGCCATGCCTTATTTGTCACTATCGTGGGACATCAGGGAAAGAAAGTAGAGGAGCAAAAAGCTACCTTGCAAGCAAGGGCTTTTGATTCTGAAAGAGAACTTCAGAGTTTGATTTCCGTTTTATGTTTGCTTAATGAAAAAATATGGTTTAATGGGTAGTAAAACCAGGCATTATCATTAAATGACCTCCAATTTCACTGAAACACTTCTGTTTGGAGAAGTTACTTCTTTGAAACTCAGTTTTCCTGTCTACAAAATTGAGGACTTCTAGATCTGAGAGCCAAAATCTAAGATGCTAAAAAATTATTGCTTATGAGCCTTTGAATACTATTTTCAGATTCAATACTGAGTAAGATGTAAAAATAAACATACGGATTATGAGAAGATAGAAATTTTGTTTAAAACTTTCCTCCTAATTTAAGGAACTAAAGCACTAACGAAAGTATGACATATATTAATTTAAAATATATACATATATTTAAAGACAAGAAGCTGTAATATTCCTTGGCATTTATGTTTTCTCTTATCAAGTATACTTAACTGTAGGGAAAGTAGGAGGTAGTAAGATTCACTCTGGAGCTCCTCCTCTGATAGGATTGTTTGTTATGTAACAAGGCATTTACCTGATAAATAGCTGAATTGCATTCTACATGTATTCTGCAGTTATATCTGGGGAAGTTGGTGCCCTGCAACATGAAGATACAGAGTTTTTCATTTTCATCTGTGAATTCTTCCCGTTAAGGGTGGTTTTGTCTCTTACTCTATTTAATTCTGATTTCTTCTTCCACTCACTATAAAGTTTATATAACTAGTTCAGATGTGTCTGTATTGTTTTATATATAGAGGACGAGAAAGAAGTATAAAATATATGAAGTTTGGTCCCTGCTATCACCTAGGTAGGAAAGGAAGACAAAGACACATAGAGAACATGGAAAAGAGCACAAAAGACTAAGTCATTATGTGCCAAAGCAGGTGTTTTAATCTGTACATTTTAGTGGGAGAATCCTGCTATATGGGGCCATTCCTCTTACTTATCTATTCTCTCTCCTTCTTCACTCAATCCCTAAGTCTCACCTTTTTTGGGAACTTGCTACATCGTTTACCCCCAGAGTGCTTGTATCTTCTGTTTTCCCCTCCCTGTTATCTCTTTCTGCTTGATCTGTAGACATGCTCTGTCAAGAGTGCCTCAAATTAAAGCAAAAACACTAATATTTACTCTCTGGGTCACCATCATCATCTGTTTTTTTCACTGTTAAATGTATTCAAAGTTTGTATCTCTCTCTTCCTACAGTCTGTCTTCCATTCATTTCAAACTGCTTTTTCATGCTCAGATCAATAGTGCCTTTCTAGCCCTTGAACTTAAACCCCTTCCCGATCTGGTTTATGTCATTCTTTTCTGTGAATTGTTGGCATGTATAACAAAATGGAAGGTGTTGGAATTATGTTTAGTAAAGCAACTCAGAGTGACAAAGATAGAAATTGGATCTTTATGTAGTGAATGAATTGACAAAGCAAAATTCTTATGAAACTAGTGGACTCTAATAAACAAAATGAGTTTTCTGAGTTTAAGAGGGAGAAAGGATGGTTAAAAGGCCAAAAGGGTAGAAAGAAGTGAAAGGGGACGGAGGGAATCTTCCTTTTCATCTCCTTTTAACCTGCTTTTTTTCCTGTTCTCATTTAAGAGCTGAATTTATTTTTGTTCCACAGAGGTACCATATTCCTTCATGTACTTTTGTCTGTATGCATTTTTCTGAAATGCTTGTTTCCTCTCCAGTTCACCTGAAACATTAAAGAACCAATTACAGTTGGAGTTATTATCTCTGGGGAACCATCCTCCTATCCATTTGTCCATTCACCAAATAGTGTTAGTTGTTCTCATTCCTGTGCTCTTATAGTACTTATCTTTGTATCATCAGTTAACAGGAAGGATTACAATTTATCTGTTTATGTGACCTTTCTCCCCTGGTCTGTGAGTTATTCTAGTCTAGGGATCATGTCCTAGCCTCACCTACCAGTGGCATTATAGTCCATTCTATACTATAACCACTATTGTGGTTATAAAGTTATGACTGTTGCTTGCTCTGTGACTTTGGGTAAGTTTGTAACCCTCCATAAATGTTAGTTTATTTATCTATAAATAAAAATAGTACTTACCCTCATAATGTTGCGAGGTTGAAATGACATCCAAGTAATGTTGTTAGTATAGTGCCTGGAACATGATGTGTATTTCATATGAAAAGGATATTTGTTTAAAAAGACATTAATAATTCTTGTGGTGGTTGTGGCATCTCCTTTTTCTTCCTGTTTGAAAGTAAGCATAAACAAGGTAAGTTAGAGAGAGGCTACTGTACATACAGATATATGATGGTGAACTTTTGAATGCTAAATTCTACTCAATAAGGATAGAGTTCACTTATTTTTTTTTTTTAAACTTTTTTGAGACTAGGCCTCGCTATGTTGCCTGGGGTAGTCCCGATACAGGCTCAGATCTGAGTAGTCCAGATCTAGGATCCTGCGGACTCAGGCAATCCCCAGCCTTAGCCTCTCAGGTAGCTGAGATTATAGGTGCACACCACCACACCCAGCTATTTTTTTGAGACTAAGTCTCTTTATATTGCCTGGGGTGGGTCTTAAACTCGCAGACTCAAGCAATTCCTAACCTCAGCCTCCCTTCCTAGGCCGAGTTTTAAAGGTGTACACCACTGCATTGGGCCTAGAGTTCACTTTTAAGTCAGAGTGGGGTAACAAAGATGGAAAGAGAAAGCATTATTTTTTAGATACAAATAATGAATTGGAAAAAAGTCTTGTCAAAGGTGGATTTGTTAGAGGATCAATTGTGATGTATAGCCAAGTGGTTCAGTGTGATTTAAATTTGATACATGACAACACCGAATGAGGCCTTTATCATAGGAAAGAAACTGCCCAAGATGAATAAATACCATTTATTACCAGTTACTAGTTAGGCTTCTTTAATTAGAAAATAGTCTCCAGGCACCTTAAGATCACTAAATAGAACTTTAGAAATAAGAGGCAGAAAGAACTTTAATGACTTTTAAAAAAATTTTTATTTCTGTATTTACAAAGGTGAATGTAAATGTTTTACCAGACCATTAGTGTATGTTTTGATCTACTTTTACACTTATTAACTGCTTAGTTATAGTAGGAAAATTCATCATACATTTTAACACTTGCTTTTATGATAGGCTTATGATGTCATTCTTATGTAGTACATTGCATTAAAAAATAGAGTGACCACCCTGAGCAGTTGGTTAAAATAATGGAGCATTCATTCTCCCTGAACTACAGTCTAAAATATTCCATAATTAAAGTTATAGCAACATGATCTGGGAGGTCAGTTTTTCAGACTTGTACTCTCATCTCACTTCAGGACTGTGCATGCATTGGTAAAGGTGATAACTCCCAGCATTCTTTCTCCAATTCTTTGGAAAGAAGCTACGTTTACATATGATACTAGAAAATACTGAGTTCTGATAAAGGAGGAATTAATACAGTGAGATTCTAATTGTCAAGCTATTTGCGCTGAGGAACGGGTGGTCAGTAAATAGCAGCTTAACCAAATAGCACGAGAGTAGAATCCTCCACCCCAGGAACAATGACTTGCTTTACAATGCCGCCACAAAATTCAGCACAGTTTACTCCAGCTGCCTCAAATATCATTAAGCTAATCTCAGAATCTAGGATTAGGTTTAGCTGACCAAGTGTCCTTTCAGGTCAGAGTTCAAGGAGTCCTAGTTAACTTCAGGGAATAGGGAGAACAACCTGCTTTTGATTTTTTTTCCCCCAAACAGGTTTTGTTCTATAGGGCTTTTGATATTTCTCCAATAGCCTTAACTGCTAAGCTAACACACACAGAAATGCAGGTTATAATCTCTGTAATAGTGTGTTTGCACAGGCTATTAATGACTCTGGTCTTATAGAGTGTGTACAAACCAAAAAAAAAAAAGAAGAGTAAAGTTGATGAGAGGGAACCAAGCTGACAGACTTCCTCCCTTGCTCATTCTTTGCACACTTGCAAATTAAACCCAGACTTCACAGCAGTACCATTACATTGTGAAGATGAGCTAGAAACTCTTTTGAAGTTGACTATATCATTAATATAGTTAATAAATGCACTGCAGTAGACAGAGCATTTGTTCTGTGACCAACCTTTACAAACAAAACAGTACTGAATAGCATGTAGATTTCTTCTTCATTAAAGACTTAACATTTGTTGAGCCGGGCACGGTGGCGTGTGCCTGTAAGTGACAGCCTATGAAGTTGCGGCTGGGACTGGTGATCGTATTTCAAGACCCACTGGGGGCAACATAGCAAGACTTAGTCCCTCAAAAATAGCTGGGCGTGGTGGCACGTGCCTGTGGTCCCAGCTACCTGGGAAGTTGAGGCTGGAGATTGCTTGAGTCCTAGGGCAAAGTGAGCCTGTGGTTCCATGGGCAAAAATAGTGAGACCTAGTCTCAAAAAAAACAAAACAAAACAAAACAAAAACAAAACTTAATATTTGTTGTAGGTGGAGTTATGACACCACAGTATAGAAAAATCAAGTCTTAATTTTTATCTAGTGCTTGGATGTTGTTCTAGCAATGAGACACTCTGTTGTGATGCTGTACATGTCAACAGTTGCTGTAGTTTATCATTCTTGAGGATAGTAAACAAATCATCCTCAGACAAAATACGGAAATATTATTTCCTTGTTTTGTAGAGCAACTTAGATATTCCTCTATTTCTAATGCTTTTCTATAGGCTAGACATCCACAGATGTCTGGGTGTAAAATTGGTTTCTTTTCTATATTGTACACCTGTTTTCTAGTTGTCCATGACCCTCTGAAACTAATTCATCATGTGATTTGGACTAGCTGTAAATGTATTAATTATTTTTTAGCATATATTCACAGTAGTGGTTTATATTGTCACCTTAATATTATCAAATATTTTTTAAATATTAGTTTAGTAAAGTAAAAATTATGTATTATTAAAGTATGTATGGTGATATATTCATTTTTATGAAATTTAATTTATCTTATCAATTGTTAATAGCTCAGTGAGATCATTTTGAAACTAGATATTATTAACTAATTCATTTCACGAACTCTACACATTTTATAAGTATTTTCATCTGAATCACTGGCAAATGTTGAATGCACTGGGTCAAATAAAGAAAGCTGAGTCTCATACCCTGAAGAGTACCTTTTTTTTTTTTTTTTTTTTTTTTTTTTTTTTTTTGAGACTAGGTCTTGCTTTGTTGCCCGGGGTACCATGGACTCAAGCAAACCCAGCCTCAGCCTCCCAGGTAGCTAGGTTTACAGCCACCATGCCCAGCTATTTTTTGAGACTAGGTCTCACCACATTGCCCTGGGAGGGTCTCAAACCTGCGGACTCAAGCAATTCCTAGCCTTGGCCTTGCCTTCTGTAGGCTTCAATTAAAGGCAGGCTCCACTGTGCTTGGCCCTGAAGAGCACCTTGAAGGCTTGACTAACTGCTTCTAGACTAGTTATGTTATGAGGCACAAACTACCTCATTGCTTTGTTAGGGCCACTAGGTATTATGAAAGATTTTCTCAAATATTTTTGCCATTCCTGTTCCTATGTCTGGTTCAAGGATATTAGTTTGGCATTACACTTTCTTTGTGGACTAGATATTTTCCCTTTATTTAAACTCATTGGAGAAGTTCCTAAGAACTCATTTAGATTATTTGTTAATGTAATGTTGAGATTTTGACCTCATTCTTCCTTCCAGGGCAACTCTATTTCAGTTCACCTGTGAAATATATTGAGAAGTTCTCCTTACTTTAGGACAATCTTAAGAATTAGGTGAGATTATTTTAATGATGACTAAATGACATCATTCTCAATAAATATTTTTTTATTGCTATTATTTCTCCTGATGCTAATATTCTTCCACATTTTTGTGATTGCACTGTCTTGCAGCTCTTTTTTTTTTTTTTTTTTGAGACTAGGTCTCGCTATTTTTGCCTGTGGAACTGCAGACTCACATTGCTCGTGGTACCACAGACTCAAGCAGTCCCAGCCTCAGCTTCCCAGGTAGCTAGGATTACAGGTGCGTACCACCACATTCAGCTATTTTTTGGGACTAGATCTCGCTATGTGCACCCAGCGGGACTTGAACCGTGATCCCTGGCCCTGGCTGTGGCTTCCTAGGCTGCCGGCCTACAGGCATGTACCACCATGCCCAGCCTGTATATATATATTTATATATAATATCTCAACAACTCTTTTAAGCTATTTCCCCTAAAACAACTCTGTAGAATCACACCCGTAATTTCTTTAATATTTAATGTTTTTGATACCTACTTTTCTAGACATTTCTATTCCCATTGCTTCATTATTGTTAGAAGTGGGCTTCTGCACACTAATGGCTTAATCTCTCAGGTTAATTTTTCCAATTGAAACCCAGCATATTTTACCTTCTTAATGGTGTATATTTTGTCATCTGTGGTGAGGACCACAAGTCAGATGACTTAGGAGGGCAACCTATAGCTTTCAAGGTATAGGCTCCCAGAAGGCTCTCTGCAAACCTGTTCTTTTAAGGAAGTGGATTATTAACAATGTGGATATTTCCCTAGTTTTCCTAACAAAGGATTTTACATTTTGAAAATGAAGCATATTATTAGCATCTCAAACTTGGATCTTACAGACTTAGGAAAAAATAAGTGGGAATTGTAGAAAACAAATAATGACATATAGGGCTTCTCTGTATATACATTTTAATTTACGATTTTCTAGCTGGGCATGGTGGTGCATGCCTGTAAGCAGCAGCCTAGGAAGCCATGGCCAGGGCCGGGGTCGTGGTTCGAATCCTGCCAGGGGCACGTAACGAGACCGAGTTCCAAAAAAATATAGCTGGGTGTCGTGGCATGCGCCTATAATCCCAGCTACCTGGGAAGCTGAGGCTGGGGATTCCTTGAATCTGTGGTACCCCAGGCAATGTGAGCCTGAGGTTCCACAGGCAAAAAAGTGAGACCTAGTTTAAAAAAAATTTTTTTTTTACTAGTTTCTTAGATGTGTTAATCATGACAATTCTGTTTTTTAATCTGCAGTGTGCAGAAAAAAGTATTGCTTATCATGGACCAGCCAATATTCATGTAGAAATTCATATAAGTAAGCATTCCTAAATGTTTAGAATTCCAAAATAAGAATGAATTTCAGACAGTTTGGTCCTGATAGCTTCTCTTTTCCCTCTCCCCAAGAATGTATGTGTGAGAGTGAGAGAGGGGAGGAATGAGAGAGAGTTCTTTACCATGAATAATCATACTAAAATATTTCTAAGACATGTTCTAAGTTTGCAGTTATATTTGTGAAGCTTCAGAGAATACTTTTGAGGAAACTCCTTTACTTTCCCTTGAAAAGAAGGTAGTGGTGAAGTACTTAAAAAAGCAAAATTAAACCCTTTCCCTCACCCATCCATTTCTATTTTCATTTGTTCTCTGATCTTCCTGCACTTCTCTCAGGGGTGCCTTTGAAATAAGTGGTGCTAGTGAGAGGGTGTTTATGTCAGTGCAAATTTCTGAAGTCAGTTGGACCTAGTGCATTGGATTCTTTGGTAGCAATGCCAGTCTTCATTTTCCTAAGTAGTGTCCCTAGGTTTTGAGAACCACTGCTCCAGCCCAATTGTTGTTGGCTCCTATTACAGTCGGATGAAACCAACATTATGCAGTGATCCTTCTGAAGTGCTTTGTTGTTGAAGAACAGGCTGCGGGTGGGCCAGAACAGATTGTCACCATGTAAATGGGGAGTCAAGGGACATAATTTTATGGGCTCACACCTATCTCTCAGCCAAAGACATTTCAGGTTAGTTGTGTGCCTGTACTGGTAAGGAATATAGTCTCATTTGAACTGGGACAACCCTAGTTCTGGGTACATTCTGTGGTATTATATTTGCCAACTCACATTCAGCCCATGCATTTATAATTACTCAACTGTTTCCATGCATTGAGTCATTGCAGAAAAGCGGCTTCTTTGTAGAACCTCATTAAGATTTCAGCTGCTAACAGATTTTATTTTACAGTTCCAGCTTTCATGATATTAAGATATGGAGATTTGGGGTTTAGGGAGGGGCTATTTACAAGTTTAAAGCTCTAAGCTACTGGAGCATCACAGTTATTTTAAGGGCATAACCAAAAGGGGAAAAAGTGGGTAGTCCAGTATTTTATTGATCTAATAGAATACTTTGGAGTCAAAAATAAAGATGCGAAATTACTTTTTAAATATTACTGATTTGAGATTTGTGCGATTTTATTTCAAATGTCATTTAATTTAAAGTAATGATTTTATAAGTGCTCTGTGGGGTTAAAATGTTGCAAAGTATTAAAACAATATTCATACTGTTCATTTTTTTAAATGAATACACTTTCTTTATGATAAGCATGCACTGTCACTGAATAATCTCTGGTTCACATGACTTACTTTCTTTTGTGGTTGCACCCAAAATTATACTGACCCATTTTATAACCAATATTGCTCTTTACCATTATATTTTAAAACTTTCCTCTACATTATGTGCACTGTTTTAATTAAGGTAAGTAGCCATTAACTGAAACTTATTGGTTATGTCAATTAGAGCTGCCAGTTGTGTTTTGTCTTCTATCTGTTAACATAATAATCATTCCTGAATAGCCCACAAAGGGAACTGAGCTAAGTCAGAAGCTGCAGGGCCCTATCTAAATCCTGAGAGCTATCACTGAGTGACTGTGTGTGTTTGTGTGTGTGTGTGTGTGTGTGTGTGTGAAAGTTTCTAATCTCCTTCCTTGTCTGTTGTTAACATCACCATCCTTGAGTATGCATTTGATAATCCTTTCTACTTCTTACTCATGTAGCACAGCTTCACAACCTTGCTTTCCCTGGGCATCTGCTTGGGGATCATTTACTTGCTGATTTGTTCCTGGAATTACCTCCTCTTTCTCCAGCAGGGTGATAAGAAAGCACTTAACAGATTGCCTGCTGATTCCTCTGGTCCCCCTGTGGTTTGGTGTCCTGCCCCTCCCAGAAGGCACTGCATAGATGTTGACTGAATAATTGCTGGAGAATAGAAGGGGGCTGATTTCTACTGACCATAAGATTTAATCTGTTATTTTTCCTATCTAGCCACTTTGAATATCAAGGTTTTTTTGCTTAACATCCTTTTAGGCAACATCAGAACTATTCATGTTGCTATCTAAAGGTTTCTAAATTGGAGGACTTCACATCTCAAAATAGTCACAGATTTATAAAGGAGTTGAGATTTCTGAATGCAAATATCTTCCTCTGAGTAGATTGCTTTCCTTAATAATTTTCAAAGAAAGCACAATGATTCAGCAGTAATAAACATACCATTGTAGAAAAATTTAAAAAACAAAATGTGAAGGATAAAGTAGGATTACCCCTTGGTGTCATCTATGGTCTAAGATGTTTCTTATTTTAAAAATGTTGGTGATAGAACTTTTCTGAACCCCTCATGGTCTCTTTTTTTTTTTTTCTCCTTAAGGCACAAAGATATATATATATATATATGTATATATGTATATATATTTATAAGATATAAAATATATATATGTATATATGTATATATATTTTTATAAGATATAAAATATTTATATTATATATAATGTATTGTATACACACACACTACTTAATGTGCCAGTATTTTCCATTGCATCAATTTTTAATGGTTGATGGTGTGGGCATACCATAATTTACTTAACCATTCCATTTAGTTAAGGTTTTTTAAAATGCTGCCAGTTAACTTTTTAATAAATTTCTTTATATTTGTATGTCATTTTATGTTTATGATTAAATGAATAATGGACAATTATTTTTACAATTCTGGATTATATTCCCAGTTGATAGATTCATGATTAATTATTATTGATATCTAAAATGTTACACTATCAAATATTTTTTAATTTACAGTATTTTTTGGCATTATAGTTAACGAGCAGTTAGAAAATAACCTGCTTATTAGAATCTGGACTGGTTAAGAGCAATAATGTCCTGTTTTGAGGATCAGACTAAGGAATTTATAAAAACTGCCTGAAGTGACAAGACTGTTGAGTATTCTGAGACATTCACAATCACTTAACTCATAGTATTGGCAGTCTTCACATTTTGTTATTTATGCATGATATATGCAGGACTTACACAAGAATATTTGTAATGAATATGTTTAATACTACAGGGTAATGAAACAAGCACCAATCACCAACTCTGTGTTGGTGAAATATATATATATATATATATATATATATATATATATATTTATATGTACATATACTTTTTTTTTTTTTAATAGACTAGGTCTCACTATGTTGCCCATGATAGTCCTGAACCCACAGACTCAAGTCATCCCTGGCCTCAGCTTCCCAGGTAGCTGGGATTACAACCATGCGTCACCACACCCGGCTATTTTTTTTGAGACTAGATATCGCTATGTTGCTGGGGTAGTCTCAAATTAGTGGACTCAAGTGTTTCCTAGCCTCCACTTCCCAAGTAGCTGGGATTATAGGTGCGCACCACTGTATCCAGCTTGCTATGTATTTTTTTTTTTTAATACTAGGGACCTCAGTGGTATTGGATAGAGGAAGATTTGGAAATATCTAATTTTTTTTTTGTTTCCACGATTTCAGCTGTTCCAGCCTAAATCCTTTCTCAACTAACCTGTTGCAATAGCTTCCTTTTTGCTCCTGAACCATTTCATTGCAAACTCCCCTCCTTCTCTGAGTAATGGCTTACATACAAATACTGAATAATACTACTCATCAACCTAAAGCCCTCTCCTGGTTTTCTGTTTAATTTAGAATGAAGTCCAAATCCTTACTGCCACTCACAAAGGTCTTTCTGATCTGTTTTGGCTTCCATACTCACCACTTCTCACCACTGATTCCTGCTGATAGTCATCTTGGCCTTTATATTTCTCAGCCTAGGTGAGGCTTTTTCTGTTTCATGACCATCACATATTCTTTATCCCCTTTTTTGTTCAGTACCCTCTTTCTACCATTCTTTACCAGGCAGGTTCCTTTTTATCCCTCAGGCCTTGTTCCCTCACTATTTGATTATTCTTTCTCATACCATCCTATTATTTTCATTCCTAAAACTTGTTAAATTTTTAACGATGTCTTTGCATGTTAGTTAGATGTTATAGACTCTAAGTTTTATGAGTGTAGGCACCATGCCTATGTGTTCACTACCCTTTACTCTTAGTACCTGGATAAACACTCCATAGATGCCAAAACAGATAAATGAGTGAAAAAATTTGAAGATGCATTTGGAAAAGAATATTGTCTTGCCCAGCTTTTTATGTTCAGAAGCAATATTTGGTATATTGGGCCCAACAGAATAGAGCCAATTCAGCTCATTGAATCAGGTCTGCATTCCCAGATATCCCCTTACCTGTTTATATGTTTTGATTATTACCTGCTTATATATTTTGATTCATTTATTAAATATGACAAATTTTAGCTAAAGAGACCATTAGAGTTTTATTTTATCTCAAGTGCTTATCTCAGGTATTTAAAATAGAAAGGTTTAGGCAACATAGTAGAAGGAATCTTGATATATATAGTGGAAAGAGTGTGGGCTTTGGAATCATAGAAACAACGAGTTAAAATAGTAGTTGTGGTGCTTATTAGCTGTGTATCTTGGCAAATTGCTTAACCTTTTTTTCCTTTATGTCATTTGAAAAATGTGATCATGGAATCTACCTCTTTAGTTTATTATGGAGCTCAAAGAAGATAATATATTTTAAATTCTAGCACTGTGCTTATCAACAGAATAGGCAATTAATGGTATTTTCATCATTGTTATTGGAAACTATTTGTCAATACCAACTTGCTTAATCTTTTTTCTCTTTAATTATTTACTAATCTGTAAGATATGGGTAATTCTTACCTTTGTAGGAATAATCTGAGGATAAATTATATAAAGCATATGTATATTAAAGTAGGACACCTAGAACAATGCTGTCTGGTCCACAGTTGACTCAATATATTAATAAGGGTTATTAGTAAAAATAAGACCATGAAAAAATAAGAATTGGGATCAAGTTACTTAGTGACTATTTGGAATCTTTGAAATTCATTCACCAACATACTTACTGTCTATCATTTTATTCTAGATGCTCAGCTTAGTGATGGAGACAAAGATGAATTTCTATTGCATGTTCTATAGTTAATGGAGAAAGGAGATATCAAATAAACTGTAGCTGTTTACCTCATGAGTCCATATACATACAGTGAGATTAATTCTTTCTGGGGGTTAGGAAAATTGTCATTTCATTTGGAATTGTTTTAAATAGAAGTCTTTAGAGAGTAAGAGGTAACATATGGGGAAATAATTTGGGCTTTGGAGTCAGGCCTAGTCAGGCTCCTGACCTTTTCCATTTACCATCTTTATGATCTTAGTCAAGTTATCTAACCTAACCTAAGAGAGACATTCGTACCTATGCCATAGTACTTTTGTGAGAATTATTACAAGAAAGTGTCTGGTACACATAAGAATTTACAAATGTGGTTCTCTGTAAACCCCTGGAATTTGTTCTTTCTCTGTGAAGGAAGTACAGGAAATTACAGAATGGTTTCCATGTCGCTGGACTCCTAAGAATTCATAGTTATATGTCTTTACCTAATCAAACATGGTTAATTGTTATCTTTATATTTGTCTTTAAAAATTCAAAGATTGACTGTACATCACTTCAGATGCCAGTTTTTAGAATATCCAGTGAACTGTCAGTTTTACTCATACCTACTGTCAGAGAAAACACTGTCTTCCTTTCTCTAATTTAAGCAAGATATTGGCCTTTGTAAAGTCTTTGTTATGTTTATACTTTATAATAATGACAAAGACAGCTTACATTTGACTAGCAGTTTAGAAGTTACAGATAATATGTAATAAGAAAATCTTTTTAACTCATTTTTATGCCCTCAACAACCCTTGAAATGTAGACCATGGTGATCTTGTTTACAAGATCCTCCAAGGAAGAGATAGAGAGGCACTGAGCTGGGTAACTTGATCATCTAATTCTAATCCAACACTTTTCTTATTTTTTAAATTTAAAAAAATATATATATATATAAATAATTTATATGCATGTAATCCCCCAGGGGTCACCCACCATAAATAATCCAGCACTTTTCAGTTGATACCATACTTGACTTTTTTGCCCATCTTCAGGTTGTATTGTTCCTTCCAAGGCTACCATTATGCATTCTTTCTTTTTTCTCTACTGCAACAGTTTTTGTTTTAGCTATATGCCCAGGGTATGTAGCAGTCTCCTATGACTTAGATTCCATAGATCTAGAAAAACTTGTGCTTGTCTTTTGTTGATATTGATAGATTAATGTTTCTTAATCATGTCTTAATGCTCACAGTGGCTTCTCATTGTCCTGTGAAGCAACTTAAAGATATCTTTTCCCTGAAAACAACCAGCCATTGCCTATTTTCTTGATCTTAAGTCCACCATCTTGTGTGAGGTATGGGATGTATTTAAGCTATAACTTCTCTGACATGGAACTATTTGACTGGTAACAACAAATGTACTGCCCAGTACCTTGCTGAACACTTTCTGTATGTCTTTCTACAGCAACAAAATCCAGATTTTTCCCATATAGCTCTCTTGGGATTTCTATGTCTATATCAACTCCATTTACAAATTTATGTGATGCACTTTTTTGGTGTGTTTTTTTTTTTCTTTTTCAGATTTTGTATGGCTTATGTTACTCAGCATTCATTATCGCTGAGTTATTTTTTAGATTTCCTGAGGCTTGAACTGAATGATTTATCTTATAAATTCCCAGGATATAAAGGGCATTGTCACTTTAAATTATTTTATGAACAGTAGAAACCAGTGTTGAGATGATCAAGGTGATAACATGTTTTTCTCTATTGGACAGATCATAGATTTATAAATAATTATTAGTTCTGGAATCTCTGCTGTGTACATGTCTGTTTCTCAAATTCAGGGTCTATTTCCTTTTAACATATCTTTACAAAATATAAAAACACAAAATTCATTTAAAATGATCCCGCAGAGGTTTGTGAAGAGCTATTAAAAGATATGACTTTAAAAAAAAAAAAAACAAACATTTATGATCCATGTCTACTCCTTTTCCTAGCATCGTTTATTTTGTTATCTTTGTTTCAGTAAACAGCCATTCAAGATGATGGTTTGTACAAAAAGAATGAAAATAAAGGCACGAAGGAAAATGTATGCACTACCGTCTCCTTGTCTCTCCCTCTGAGATTTTATGTATGCTCAGCTTCAAAAACCAGTTTAAAAATAAAAAAGATGAGGGCGGTTGCAATCTGCTCCATTTTATGCAGATTAGGTATGGCCCTCGGGCACCTGCCAAATTGCTAATATGGCCTTCCGTTGGGCCTGATTATTGTGAACCCAGATCTTCTTTTCCATAAAACAGAAATGTATTTGCTGGTAATATGTTAACAACAGAGGTGGTATTTTCACTAGTAACTTGGGTCAGGTTATACTTGGACAGTTTCTCCTTGTAGATGAGGCAGACTAACCTGGGCATTTATAATTTCTTCCACCCTCACTTGGCTTCATCTCCCTGAGGATTTGGGGGTTTTCAGAGAGCAGTGAGACTGTGATTTTGTTTTATGCTATGGAGACTTTGGAAGGTCGTTTTCCTCTGCATTCCAAATACAAAATGTTATTATCATTTTTGTTAAATACATCTGTAAGCCTTGTATGTGCAAAAGCAAGTACCTCAATTTGTCCAGAATGAATGTTCATATAAAACTATCCAGTCTGGGCAATTGAATCATTTGCAACAGTTATTTTAACCCCAACAGATGAAGCAACAATTGCATTCCAAAATTTATTAATAGGGACAGCAGATATGGAAATCCCAAGCTTTTTTTATGTTCCATTACAGAAGATTATTATTATTATTATTTATTTATTTATTTATTTTTTGAGACTAGGTCTCGCTATTTTTGCCCATGGGACCGCAGGCTCTCATTGCCCAGGGTACCAAAGACTCAAGCGATCCCCAGCCTCAGCTTCCCAGGTAGCTGGAATTACAGGCACACGCCACCACGCCCAGCTATTTTTTTTTGGAACTAGGTCTTGCTTCGGGCCCCAGGCGGGATTCGAACCACTATCCTTAGCCCTGGCAGTTTCATAGGCTGAAGCTTACAGGCACGAGCCACCGTGCCCAGCCTCCATTAAAGAAGGTTATAAGAAAATATTTTTCAGTGCTAGTGATTGCATTTTGTTGTTAGAGCGAAAGATTTGTATGAACCAAGCAGAAACTGGAGGTTCAAATAGACAAAACTGAGTCCCTGTCCCCAGGTTTGGTTGCATATAGAGTCATAGAAACTAGTGTTTTTTCTCTTGACTAAGTTCAGTCTATATTGAAAACTGCTGGATATTTAACCTAGCAATATCTAAAGTGAAGTCAACTTGTAACCCAAATTATTTCTCATTGTTGAAGGGGCAAGAAGCATATTCAGTTGACAGAGACTTCATCATGAATATATAAGAGAAAGAGGAAATTGTGCCCCAAATGCCATTAAATAAGTCCTTTTACATGGGTCTGAGAAATTTATGGATGAATAAAAGATTTCCTTTTTAGGGCCTTATTCTTAGTTGAAATAAACATTATTACATGTATTACCCCACACCAGTATCTTGTCAATTCAGTACCAAGGACAGGAATCATAAAACTCTTAATTTTAATTCTTTATTTTATGTGAGAAAATAGAAGTTAAATGCTAAAATTATGTCACATAGATGTGATTGGTTTGGAAATTTGCAGTCATTTTTGGACCCATAGTTCTTAGATGATAACGATACTTCAATGTTATGCAAGCAATTTTTGAGCCTCTGTTAAGTATAAGTAGCCAGACTCAGGCACTCACACGAATGAGATAGTTCCTGATTAATTATAACTGTGTTTGAGATATTTTCAAGTGTGTAAGCATTCTAAAATAATAAAAACTTAAGTTATTAGTTTAGCTTACAATAAGCCATACTAAAAAGTGTGATATATCTGAACTTTATAATTGGTAACCTACTCTTTGTTTCTGATACAAATTACTATTAGTGTCATATTGGAAAACTTGGGTTATTGCTTCTATGGTAGCAACATCTTGATGTTATGACAAGCATGAATATCCAGTTTCTTGATAGATCATTATAAAATAACTATGCTGATTCACTATTGAGTAACTAAAAATGAGTATAAGGAAAATTTGGGCCCCCTAAGCTTGATGATCAATATACAAAGGATTTTCTGTTTCTCCTATGTAACAGAATGTCTATCTTGAAATAACAAAAATAAAGCAACAAAAAGTGAAGTAAATACCTTTTTATTTCTTTGCACATTTGACTTAGTGAGATGATTGAATGTGGTTTTGAGATTTTGACTTGTTTTCCTTTTTAGAGATGGGGAGCTGATGTGGCTTAATGATAGAATAAAAACAAAACACCAAATTATTTCAAGGATGTTGATTTAAAAAAGGAAGAAGAATCCACCTGATACCATAGCCTGTGGGGGCTCCTTTCCAGCCTTTTCTTGAATAGATACATAGAAATTTATGATACTGGCTTTCATATCTTTTCTTCTTCTATACTGTTTTTGTCTTTTAATGAAGTCTCATTATTTCAGTGATTGAAGGAAATTTCCAAGTATTTATACTTTGATCCTAATTTTCAGCATCACACTTCCTGCATGAATTAGATATTTCCTTGTGTGGGTTACACTTGGGGTTTAGTTAGCCGTATACAAGTACATTGTTCAGGAGAGAAAATTACTTATTTGTGAAGGTTTAAAGCAATTTATTCTTTTTGGTACCAAGGAAATACAAAATTGATCTGAGAGTATTATACTCTAATAATGGTGTCACTGCCTTTCATATGCTAATAATGGTGTCACTGCACACAAGAACCCATGGAAGTAAGAAACATAGTTTTTTTGTTCAGGTGATAGTCCAGCAACTTTTGTTATTTTAGTAAGAAGGGCAGTTGGCAGAATGATATTAAGTTAAAAAAAACTCCTGATTGAGCTGCATTCTTTTTTTTGGTTGATATGAAAGGCATTGTTTTGCTCACCAACTGGCAGACCTTCAATTATCCTGAATATAGAACTTGTTTACTATACTTTGGAAGTTTAAAAATGAATCCTTCCTGAGAAACAAAAAGCTGGGTGCTTGCCATTTTTCAACAGAAAAATAGAATTTTAATGAAAGAAAAATCAATTCACCAATTCAGTTTTGAGTTTATATCCACAGTTTTAAAGACTTATTGTTTTTCAAAATGACAATAATCATATATGTCAGTTGTACCTCAAGAACAAATTAAAAGATGGTAATCAATGTGGGTATTACTAGTCTCCCTTTTACTCAGGTAGCCTTATTTCGATCTGGAATATCACATCTGCAAGGGGTAAATATAGGAGGGTGATGGAGCAGATTTGGTTTGAGAGTTTCAGTTCCTCAGACATTTCTGGGTATCTTCAACATCTATGTGTCTAGAATATCTCTTGTGCTAAAAATGTAGAAACTTTATTTTCTACTTGTCAGTTGGGGGTAGCAGGATACTTGGGACAAAATATGAGTAGGGCATTTATGGTAAAACGACAAAGTGAGCTCGGACTGTACATGGGCCATAGCAGACTGACCCTCTTCCTTCCCTTCTTTCTTTGTGCCTTCCTTTCTCTTTCCTGCCTCCCTCACAACCTCCCTCCAATTCCCCTTCTTTCATGTCCTTCCCCCCTTCCATATCTATGGTCTCTGTCATCTCCCAGGCATTGCACTACTATGGAGTTTACTGTCTAGTGAGGAATAGTGACTGTGAGTACGTACAAGAGCAGCAATCTTAGTATCCCCCTGTCTCAAAGGGTGGGTGGTGCAATGCAGTTCCTAACACCTCCACTCAGATCATTAAGCCCTGATTTTTTTGGCTATATCACATGACTTGCCTTGTTAGCAATGGCATTTTAGAAGATTCATGTTTTTGCTTAAATAAAGGAAGTTTCCTTTAAAAATTATGTGGTGCTTACCTTTCCTACAATCACTTACATAGAAACATGTCAATATGTTTATAGATCACTAAAGGAAGTTTCCTTTAAAAATTATGTGGTGCTTACCTTTCCTACAATCACTTACATAGAAACATGTCAATATGTTTATAGATCACTTTATAATTTTCAACATAGTTCAGTTCATCTTATCTTATTACACTATTTGTGAGCATGCAGGGTTTTGGTTTTTGCCATTGTTTGTTTTATATTCTTTCTGCTTTTTAAATCTTCATTTTATAGAAGAGGAAATACAGGTCCAGATATGTTAAGTTAGCTGCCCGTAGGGGGCAGATCCAAGATCAGGCCTTGGATATCCTGATTCCCAGTCCTGCTCTTTCAACCAAAGTAGCTTTCTTGTTAGGTCACACGTCCGCTGTAGGCTTTGTCATATATGTGGGCCCATAGCTAGGTTTGTGTAAACCAGTTAAAATGATAGGATGACCCTTGTCTTCTTGTGATTTATAGTCCATGTAAAGTAGGTATAAAGATTTTTCCAAAGTTTGTGCATATATCGGAACCCATTTTTTTCTTCCTGATTATTGTCAAATCATGCAACCTTAAAAAGAACTATAATTAATTTACAGCATATTCCTAGCTCCATTTTCCTTCTCATGCTATGCTTTCTCTTTGCTTATCTTAATTTATAGTAAAGAGGATTTTTTTTTGACTGTATGAATGAAAAAAAAAGAGAATCTTTTCACTTCCTTCTTTTTTCTTGAGACATGATGGATTATTCTTTGTGCTCCAGGTTCTCTAATCTACTGGGCACCTTGGGTATTACTTCCCAAACCTGGTTTTCTTCAGATCTCCTGAATCTACCCCTGAGGCTTTAGTTCCAGTGTGGCCATGACTAATTAATGGATGAACTTGAGATCTGTTCACTTGATATGACCACTCTCAACTACAGAGCACTGACAGCATTACTGGAAATGGGACAAAAAAGAATCCATTTCTGATCTCTGATTTCCAGGTCTTCTCTGACTGTTTAGTTACTCTGGGGTAACTAGAAATCCCATGAAAAATCTCTTAAGCATCTACCACAGTTCAGTTACCCATTGATTCATATGGCATTTTTCTGACATAACTGAATATTTAAGGGGACTCACTTAGACCGTTGTTCATCACCACATGTATTGTGATTATAGTTCTAACTCCGGGTCAATTCAAGAAACATTTGTTTAGTGAGAGAACATTACCAAAATATTGGGCCCTTGGCTTCTTTATTATACTCATTAAACTGGTTGTGACATATTTAAAAGTTCAGCTTGAAGGCTTTAAATATGACATTTCTTAAAAATTGATATCTAAGAACCGTCCATCCTTCTTTGAATGAAACTATCTGAAGTCTGAAAACCATGTACATTATTAGATTTAGTACAATATATATGGAAATGTACTGAAGATAAAAATTACTGAAATGTTTTTAAAGGGACAAAAAAAAAAAACAGCAAAACTCCTCTAAACCAAAAGCAGTTGCCGTTTTGTAATAGTTATAGCCATATTTGCTTCCATGTCTTAAAGGTTCTTAACAAATTACTGTGAAATCAGGTTAGTTGGAACATGAATAAAAATGTACAATATAAATGAGTATACTTTTTGCCTTCATATTATATGGCAACATTTTCTTTGATAATCAACATGCCATCATAATATTGCCCTTAAGATCAGATATTATGTAACCCTAAATTATAGAAAACAGAAAATGCCTGAAGGACAATTCTGGAATATATAATTGGGAGCATGCATTGATAGGACTTCCAAGGGTGTTGAGCTCAGTGGCAGAGTACCTGGAAAACCAAGTCCGCAGGAAAACCTGTTGCGCCATTATAGCTCCCATCTGAAAGGAATACATGTCATTAATTAGGATGGGAAATATGTGTGGCAACTGTATTTTTAGATCTTCAGTGGATATGTTTTACCCCAGAGGATACAGAAACACTGGTTAAACATAAGTTATGAATAGCATCTGCTAGAATGTAGTGAAGTATGTTTAAAAGAATATACTCCCCCCCCCCATGTCTTTGATTATTGAAGATATTTTAGGGGGACAACTGCTAGAGGGGAATCTCTTTATGCAAATATATTTCAGAATAGAAAGAAGTTTGTTTGTGTTACCTGGCAAAATTATCCCTTTAATTTAAAACTCTTTTGGATAATGATTAAACTTAGAACAATTATAAGAAAATATATTCCAAATGAAATAATTCTTAACCAATGACAGAAGCTTAGAACCTATCCCAAATAATTTCTCATAACACTTTTCTTTCTCATTTGTCCTATTCCCGCATGTAATAGCTTTAAATGGCACTCCTATGAAATAAATAACTAAACACCAGCCATATTTTTTTCATATCCTGACCAATATTTTGGCTGTTTTTCAGAAGAATTGGAATTTTGAAAATTAAATAAAGGTTTCTAAAATACCAACTTCAGAAAGTTTTATTTAATTTGTGGAATAATTTTGTTCTCTCTCTTTTTTTTTTCAATAGGGTCTTTATTAATTTAGTCTAGTTACTTAGTGCTTATATTAAATAATCTAATAAAAGTCAGGGTTATAACATAACGTTTCCCAAATGTGAAGCAGCATCTATTACATGAGACAAAATCTTTATGCTGCAAAATGTAAAAGCCATGTATAGAATTACAAGACACCAAATGGTGCTGTATATATATCTTTAAGTAGAATGCTTCTTGCTGTGTATGGGAGTAGTCAGCTCAAGAAAAGATTGGCAAGCAGCTGTGTATCACTATAGTTTATTCAAAAACTGCTTTACATTTCTTACTTCAGTTTTTTAGTACTAATGATGTTCCTGAAGATTTTTTCCCGGAAAGATACAGGTATCTTTCAGAAATCAAAGTTAGTGTTCTTAAAGAGTAAAAACCTTTATCATTTGTGTTTGTCAATAATATCTACATTTGTAATTATAATTGCTGCAGATAGAACAGCATTGTGTGTGCACACGTGTATGCTGATTTTAGAGAAACTTATATCGCCCCAATCTTCTAAATAGTCGAATTGTTTACTTTTGTCTGGTGTTTTCTTCTGTATTGTTATAAATACAGGTTTAAGTGTATTATTGCAGGTTCCCAGACAAGTGTGCTCTGAGGTTTTCATTAGTTTAAGTTATAATGACACTTGAATAATGTCAGATGTTGAAAGAATCTTATTTCATTTTTCATTTACTTTTGCCTAAATGTGAACCACTTAAAATATAGGTAGAATTTAAAATTAAAGCAGAAGGTGTAGAAGAGTCTGGTTTATTCCATTGTTATATTGGGGTACTGCTAAGTTATGCATTGAAGAAGGCAATATGCACTATAAAAACTATTTTTGTTTTGCCCTTTTGCTCTTTCCTTGTTAAAAAGTCACTCCCACACAGGTTTAATGGTAATAACTACAATTCATACCTCTATGCTATTTGATGATATGCTACACTCAGGCCACATGTTAGGAACATAGGCTAAGTTATGGTATGCTGCTGGGTAGTGATTTCCTGTGAACTGATTTATGAATAAATAATTCTGTTCTTATTATATATAGGGCAGGCAGTTTTTAATTTCTCTAACAAAGCACAGTTGAACAATAGAATAGTATATGCAATAGCATAGGAACTTGACTACTCTGAGTGGGAGAAACAGATTCAATTAATGTCTTGAGTTACCCTATTTTTACAAGGGGCCTCATCAGCAGTTGGTGTATTGTAGAAACAAGTCAACAAACAAGAAGCCCCAAGGCTTAGTTGCTCAGAAGCTGGGGTTTTTATTGATATTCTTTTGCTGAGATCTTTTCCAGGGAGTTATGATATATATATATATATGTGTATATATATAGATATACCCAGTCTTTGGGTATGAAAATTAATTTTTCATTTTTTGCTGGACTCAATTATGTACCTAGAATAAAAGAAAATTATTCATAGAGTTGCATTATAAGAATACTGCTGATCTCTTGCTGATTTTCTGGATCTGTCTCACAGATTGATTTGTGGACTTTATTCTACAACATACCCAATACAGAATTATTTTTATCAAGTTCTCTTTTTGTGCCACTGCAAACAGAATTATTTCTGTGTACTTTATAAGTGGTCTGTTAGAGACTTTCATAAAGTAAATATTTCTCATATTTGGGGGATGAGGGTAAAAACTATCATTTTGATTTATTTTAAGAGTAGTTTCACTTCACTCTGTGTTTAGCAATAATAAGCTTTTTTACTTGTTGTGTGCTCCATAATTGCAGGGGTATTGTATATTGGGTTAGCTTTGTTTCTTAGTACTTATGCTGGAGACACAAAAGAAAAAATTGTTAAATGAATAAGTACAACACAAATCCTGATGTTCTATAGATAATATTGTTTTATAATCACATTTTATTTTATGCTCAGAATTCCTAAAAATTTGAGTCAAAAATTATTGAAATATGGTGTAAATTAATACTATTCTTGTCTTTATATAGAGGTAAATAATTCTAATGAAATAAATTATGCACCTACTGAGAAGGGTATTTGATTTCTTTGAGATAGGATTCAGACTGATAAAAATAGCAAAAACATCTGAACACAAACAACTATTGATAATGTCTTTTTGGGAAATGTCAACTCTGGTAGAATACTATGCATCGAGAGAGTAAAAAAAACTGATTTTCATTATGACATCTTTTTAATTTTAGACAAAAATTGCCTCCATTCCCGGTCTAATTTTATGTTACTAATGAGAAATTTACCTACAATTGCATTTTGTTATTTGATCTAAAAGCATTACACAAAGAGTGGATTGGTCGTCTGCATTTTAGTGAACAGATTTGTCTGGATATAAACAATTTTATTTATATTGTGCTCAAAGCAGTTATGTTAACAATTGTATGAATTTCAACCCCCAAATTAAGGCCTATAATTTGTGAGTCAAAGACCTTGAAACTGCATCTGTAATAGTTCTGAGCACCAAGCATTTCCTAAATGTTTTCAGATGATAAATTCCTTGGAAATGGCAAAGATGATTTGGGAATCGGTGTTTCTGTGTGAAATGGGATTATTGTGGGAAATCATCATTCTCCAGAGAAGTCCCAAGGAGAGCTGTCTCTTCAACCTTCTGAACTTTGTCACCTGCTTATTCATTGGTTTTCATATGTTGTTTTGTTTAGTATTGTTAGAACTTTGCTTTGAAACTATGAATCTGCCTTGGCCCAACCCTCTGGGGGACCATCTTGTGATTGGTCATTGACACATGGATGAAACTGAATGGGAAGCTATTAGTTCAGTTCTTAGAAAACTTGTCAAATGAAGCCCAGGGTCTAGTCCTGACATCACAAGCATGACCTTGAAAGGTCATGCTTAGCTTCAATTTACTTCCAGGTAGAATACTGAGTCTCAACTGGCCTCATGCGATCAAATTCCTAGTTTTTTGGGGTTTTTTTTGAGACTAGGTTTCGCTATTTTTGCCTGAGAAACTGCAGGCTCACGTTGCCTGGGGTGCCACAGACTCAAGCAGTCCCCATCCTCAGCTTCCCAGGTAACTGGGATTACAGGCCCCCACCACTATGCCCAGCTATTTTTTTTTGGAACTTGGACTCCTTACATGCCCCCGGTGGGACTCCAACTGTGATCCCTGGCCCTGGGTATGGTTTCCTAGGCTGCTCCTTATAGGCATGCACCACCATTCCCGGCCCCAAACTCCTAGTTTGAAACACTTTGCAGACAGTAAACATAAAGGAATAAAGTGATAAATTTAAGGTTTTGTTTTGTTTTTTTAATTAGATACACAAGAATGTTCAGTGTGCAGCTATGTAGAGAAGGGATTACTTTGAGCTGGGTTGATCAGAATTGAAACTATTCTTGAGTCTGAATTTAAAGATCATTTTCTTCTAGAGGTAAATATTGAGGATTACTACTCTGGACAGTGTGAGAAATGACAAATATTCAAAGAAATGAGGATGGTCATTCATTGAGCATCTGCATGTGTCTAGCTGTGCTGGAGCTATGCATAATACCACCTAATTTAATCAACATTTGTATTTCTCTGTTTTAGGAGGAAAAAACAGCTACTTGTAAAGAGTAAGCATTGGAAACTGCCTATATGCTTGCAGCAATGACATTTTTATTGATATTTTCCCAATATTGTGAGTCAGATATTATCCCCAGTGGGCATGAAACCTGTTCTTTCTTTGTGCTTCTTCCCTGCACTCTAGCATCTGGTGTGTTCTGTATCCTTCCTTAGAAGCTAATGAGAGGCCATTGTGGTTGTAATTAGATGTATATACATGGATTACTTCAGCTCATTTCTTCCCCTCAGAATGCTTCCTTCTTTTAATCTGCCTGCACTCTAGCATAGGTAAAGCTTCCATAAACATTGTTTTGATGGTGTTACCTTCATGAACAGAAGCTTATAAGAAACTCTTTTCTCTTGGTGTTTACCAAAGAGTTATTGTGTGCCAATCCCAGTGAAAAAGTCTCATTTTCATCTAAACAAGCTGACAACGAAACTAAAGAACACAACTGGGGGGTGGGGGGAAGGTTGGGGATGGGAGGGAGTGGTCAGGGAAGGAAGGTGGTAGGTAATCCCCCAGGGAATACAAAGATGTGAAACATATACATAAACAAAGAAAGAAAGAAAAAAGAAAAATTCTCATTTTCACTTTTAGTCTCCTGACATCTCTGAAGGATAGGCTTTTTTTCCCTGTTATTCCCATGTTACAGATAATAGAAACTTAACAACTCACCCAGAGTCTCACAGTTGGTAGGTAGAGGAGGTCTGGACAAACAAGCTCACATCTGATGCCCACTCTCCCCCCAACCACTGAGTTACAGGGTACTGCTACGAGGAGCACTCCAGAGCTTCCAGAATTTGAACCAAACTTTTTCTAGTCTTGTGTTCTGATGTACCTTGCCATAGAGCTATGCGACTTAACAGGATATACTAAGAAAGGAGAGAGTGTGGTATTAGGCTCTGTTATTTCCTAGTTATGTTACTCAAGATAACCTTACCCTTTAAAACCTTCATTTCTTCATGGAAAAAGTTGAAAGGATATATTTAGGGGTGAAGGTCTGATGAAGAAATTGGAAGTGCATTCCCTGTACATTTGGTGGTACACAAAATGAGAAAGGGGAAAGAGATTGTTATAATGATGTTGGTTTTAAAGTATTGAAAACCTAGGCTGGGCATGGTGCACCTGTAATCTAAGCGCTGGGAGGCAAGAGACCAGGGATCCCTTGAGTTTGTGGGTTCAAGACTACCCTGGCAACATAGTGAGACCTGGTCTCGAAAAAGCAGCTGGGTGCGGTGGCGTGCACCTGTAATCCCAGCTACCTGGGAGGATGAGGCTGAGGATTGCTTGAGTCTGCAGGATCAGGACTACCCTGGCAACATAGTGAGACCTAGTCTCAAAAAAAAAAAAAAAAAGAAGAAGAAGAAGAAGAAAAGACCTAAAACTAGTATAAGGATCGGAAACAATGAGTGAGAAGCAAGAATGGAAGAAATGAATAGATGGGGGTGGGGGGGGCAATGGAAGTGGAAATAGAAGGTGTGGACATAAATGACATACAGTCCTCCTTTGTGATTTAAAATAATGAAGAAATCCTTTTGTGGTCTCATGATTAAATTGAAGACTGAAAGATAATGAAGTCATAAATCCTTAGTCAATATTTTTTGAAGTATAGTGACTACATCTTCCTTTTAGGAAGCTTTATACACCTCTAACAAACTGTGAAACTAAGAAATTGTAAGCAGTTATTGAGATAAAGTATGTCCAAGCTCTGTACATCTCGTTTATAGTCTGTCTATCAAGTCAGCACCTTTATTGTTCCATTTTACAGATAAGGGGATTGGGGATGGAGAAAATAAATAACTGCTATGGGTATGTAGTTAGTAATTGGAGGAGCCAGAATGTGAATAGAGACAGTCTGATATGGAAGCCTGTGTTCATAGTCACTATGGCACAGTGCTTCCCAATTAGATTTCCTTCTTTAGCACTTGACTACTGGCCCAAGTAATATTTTTGTCTATTTTATTTTAGAGAAGAAGGACTCTATGTAAGGATTATGTTTCTAAAGAGGCCTAATACATTTGACAGAGATCTTGTTTGAAGGAAAAAGGCATGTTAAAAAAGGAGTAATTCCAAATGCCTGTTTTGCTGGAGGAAAGCAGCTTTCTGAATGCGTCTATCCTAGCAGATCTTGCACCTGCAGAGTCTGATAGTTAGTTGAGCAAAGAACATGACTTCCAGGACCATGCAGGCTAGTCAATAATGGGGAAAAGAAAAAGCACATACCACTTCCCATTGCCTGAAAATAGCATTTGTCAGCAGCTCTCTTCCAAAATGTGGAAACCAACCTGTAGCAGCTGCTCTCTGTGGAGGTATTAAGAGATTTAAGACACCTGTGTGTGTCTAATTCCAGCCCAAACAAGTCTCCTTCCGGCTCATCAATATGGGGAGAGAATATACTTAAATGGAGATTACTATTTCCAGTAGAGTGATTTGTCTGTCATTCCTGTGATTCCTCCCTTCCACCCATTCTTTCATTGAGGGATAATTTACATAAAATAAGTTGTATGTATATTAAGTGTTCAGTTTAATGAATTTGTCAGTTTTTATACCTAGCCAACCACTATCCAAAATGAAAAAATCCCTCTATCTCTGTTTCCTATCAATTGTTCCCAACTTCTTCAGGTAACTGCTCTTTGACTTCAAACCCCACAAGCTAATCTTGGCATGTTCTTACATTTTATATATGTGAAGTCATACAGAGACATTCTCTGTTATGGTATATTATTACACTGGAGCACTACTTAGCAGAAAAAAGGGATGAAAAATGACAGCAGCATGAATGCATGTCTTTTCATTGAAGTTTGCTGAGTATTTTTAGCTTTTTAAAAAATTTTATTTATTTATTTTTTGAGACTAGGTCTTGCTATTTTTGCCGGTGGAACTGCAGGCTCTCGTTGCCCGGGGTACCACAGACTCAAGCAATCCCCAGCCTCAACTTCTCAGGTAGCTGGGATTACAGGCATGCACCACCATGCCCAGCTATTTTTTTGGAACTAGATCTTGCTATGGGCCCCAGGCAGCACTCGAACCGTGATCCCTAGCCCCAGCCGCTTCATAGGCTGAAACTTACAGGCATGAGTCACTGTGCCCGGCTAGCTTTTTTTTTTTAAACTTTCATATTCTTACTAATTAAAATTACCTTAAAATCTGCTGCTTCTACCTATCTGACTTGGTGCACAACTGTCAACTTCATTTTTCTCCTCCCTGTATCCAGTATGATATATATATATATATATCATACTCCCTATATCCAGTATGATATACATGCTTTGTATCCAGTATACTCCCTATGTCCAGTATAATATCCAGTATGATATACATGTTTGGTGGATATCATCTTACTATTTCCCAATGTCAATGAAGTAAAAGAAGCGAGAAAGCATACCCAACCACTTACGTGTAACTGTCCAGTGAACCCTGGATGTTCATTTCATGACTACTACATGCTGCTTGCTGTGCACTTTTCATTGTCATGAGAGAGGATGTTAGGAAAACTATCCCCACAAGAAAACAGCTTTTCTTGGCAAGTGAAATATGACTTAAGGAGCCAGAACTGGAGACATACGGTACTATGAATGAGAGCTGTGTTACTTTATTGGATCTGAGTCCAGGCACTATTTATACTGCAGCATATTCAGCACCAGATTGTTAAATCTTAATACTGAAACAGTGCATCATTTTAATATTTTTGTTCTGTTTATCCCCTGTTTTCAAGCATTATGTCAAGCATTGCGCATTCATTTATTTCATCTTGGACAGGACATGCCCTGACCAGAAAGTTCATTTTCCTATTATCAGAATTTTGCCCCTTTCTTATACAGCATTATTTTGTGAAGTGTTTCAAAGTTCACTTGAGTATACAGGTATTCTCCCTCTTTGATGATAAAAAGTATATATTTTTTAACCAACAGTGCGGTGGATTCACCTGTGTCATCAAAAATGCTGTGTAACTTCTATCATTAAAACATAGCTGATTTTATGCGTGACAGTTCTGACATTCTGGGGACATTGAATTTTTTCAGAGCAAACACATAAAATTTTTGTTGTCCTGTTGTTTGTAAATGGGGTTCTCTTTATTTTTTTCCTCCTCAATGTTATATGGGGCCATACAGCTGGAAAGATGGGCTCATCTGATGAAGATGCTAGTGTTTTCCTCACATGGGGCTGGGAGCCCTTCTGTGCACCTTCCTCTAACAAGGATATTCCTAAAATCACTCCTCTATAGACACATACTTCACACTTGACAGGGATGTTTCTTCTTTCTCCTTTGTCATTTGTGTTTACCATATGCAGAAGGAAACCCACAGGGAAAGGTACTTCTGTCATTGTAAAACATGAGGAATTAGGACTTAGAAAAAAAAAAGGGGGGGGGATTACTTTAGGCATCTTTTTGCTATTTCTGACCTGTGGTCAATCATTATGCTCTTGGAAAACAACCCTGCTGCCCGGTGAAATGAGAATCTGGAAGTGAACTCTAACTGCTCCAAATGCTCATCAGCTTCGAAAGCTGTTCACACTGGGATCACACCGCAGTCAGGATGTGACTGTGTGTGTGAGGAGCCCACACACAGGAATTTTCTTGTATAATTCAAAACCAAATCTTATATTTACTTAAGGCTTTTTTTTTTTTTTTTTTTTTTTTGGTCTATGAAATCAGCAGTTTGGTATATTTAGCATCAGTCTTAAGTTAGAATGTAAAACAAGACTTTGGGGGAAGGAAGTATCCGTATGGTTTTCTAAGTAATTTAAGAAACAGGAAAACATAAAAGAACCGATTGTCCATGATTAAACCTCATCATCTCATTCTCATCTTCCTGTATAGTTAGCTCACTCAATTGTCAACCAAAAAGAAATAGGTTATTGCACTGAGTTGGTTGTAAAATATCTCTGAGTGGGCCTTGAATGTTGACTATTGCATGACCTCCTTAACATTGAACAAACAATGGGAAGGTTTAATAAATAGCAGATATGTGTTTATTATGTTTTTCTTCCCTGTACAGGCATAATCAAGCTGGGGAGGTGGAACCCTCTCCCCCTCAGTTATGTGACAGATGCACCAGACGCAACAGTGGCCGACATGTTGCAAGATGTCTATCATGTTGTGACGTTGAAAATCCAATTACAAAGGTGGGTGTCTCTGAACATCTGCCCTTCTTTACTCTAGGAGCTGCTCTGTCGATCATAGGGGCACTGCAGAGATCAGTATGTCCTGTCTTTGTTAATTTCTAGACATTGAAAAAAACAAAAAAGGGAGCAAGAACAGGAAGGAGGGGCACTTCACCAGGCATCTTTATAGTCCACATTCCAACTGTTTTATGTTTTGTTTTCAGAAGCAGTGAAGTGGTAACCTAGGGGAAGCTTGATAAATCATTAAAAATCTGCATTTCTTAAGGGGGAAACTTTCCACAGCCCCTTATTTAATGGGTTCCTCTCTCTGGTTAAATGCTTAGCACGCAGTATGTGAAGAATAAACACCTCTGCTGTTTCAGGTTTTATGTGGTCAATGGTGAGTTTTGTGCCTGTGTAACAGGCTTACCAAGAAGATGATGGCACTGGATGTCTTCTTCTTTCCCAAGGTTCTGGGACTGATTTCTTCTTTATCAGATACTTCACCCAGAATAAGTTACACCACTAAAGAATTTAGAAGTTTTCTGCAGATTCTTGTAAAGTGCTCTCTAGTCATATGACTTAAGGACTATTGTCCTATAGTGTAGAGATTTTGAATTTGTACCTTTTGGAGAACTGGCACTTTAATAGGAATCCAAAGTTCCCACACTTGTGTACAAATATTTTAGTACCCTCTCTTAAAAGTTACGATTTTTTATTTTTTGGTTTGAAAAGTAACACCTCTATAAATAAAATTTAAAAATTAAATAAAAAATAACATCTCTAAGTTGTTACATGAGGATGAAGGTTGGGCCTTCAAAAACTTCAGAATTGGTGGAATATTTGTTTCCATTTAACCTTAAGACTATCCAGTAATTAAATATGTATTGTGGGAGTTTATAATCACACACACTGCCTTGCCATTTCCATCAGGAGATTGGAAAACCCAGATTAAAAAAATTAGCATAATCAAAGTGATTATTAGGCAAATGTGACAGCTAACTTAAAGAGACTATGTTGGACTGCAGTAGCTATCAAGTTGCAGTGAAACAGTTCTGCTCCTTTTCTCCTCATTTACAGGACCCACGTTAAACTCTATTCTTAGCAGTTCTCTTGGTGCTGATAAAGTACCTGGGATACAGTACCTGGGAGTGGCCACTTTTCTTGGACCCTCTTATTTGGGATGCTGTGTTAAGGTTGGTGGGTCATTCATTCTTACTTTGTTTTCCAGTTGTTCAAAGTTGGAAGACTTGCCTGCGGAGCAGTGGAACCACGCCACAGTCCGCAATGCCTTAAAGGAACTGCTCAAAGAGATGAACCAGAGCACATTAGCCAAAGAATGCCCTCTCTCCCAGGTTAGTCTCTTGGCATGGGGTTCTGGGGAATGTGGAAAGTCACTGGTGGTCTCACTAGCAGAGACAAACACTACCTTTGACAGCTGTCTTATCTATAGAGTCACTACATTTTAGGTGGATAAAATATGAAGAATGTAGAACTTTTTGTCGTAGAAGTTATCACTTATGAGAACACTGGGTGATTGGAGCTTATTAAAACTTTACATTCATAATCACGTTTTGCACATGCCATAGAAGGTACGTATCAATAGCCACTTCATAATTCAGGAAATCAAGACATAGAGAAGTGTTCTACCTGCTTAAGTTTACTCAAATGGGTAAGTTGCAGGTTGAAACCCCAGTTTAGCCCTCTCTGCCAAAATTAAGATACTAAGTCATCAATTTCCTTGTTCAACAGATTAAATCAGTCATACCAAACCTATCATTATTTATTTTATTTTAATTAATAAGCCTTTTTCCTATTTAACACAGAAAAAGATGATCTGTATGTCATAAAGAGATCTTATAAAGAGATTTCTTAATGAATTCAGCACATGAAAATACATCATGAGAAAAAGTTATGCTGTATTTTTAGTGTACTGATCATAAACTCAAGTCATAGTAATAAGGAATTAAGAGGATAAGAGGAAGGAACCATAAAGGAAAGAACTGCTTTTTCCTTTTGTGTTCATGGGATAGGACCCCACTTTTTCTAGTGAGAATTGTTTTGATTCCTATTGGCAGTGGGTTATGACGGTTGGGAAATGAACTCAGGTTGACATCTTCTAAAGTCATGAATGGAAATCCATATCCTGGTATGAATTGCTACACTTGACTTAAGACAGTGGGCTAATTACATGTTTGTCTAGTTCAAGGGAAGGTGATGAGAACCACAAAACTCAGTGTTCCCTGAGTTGTGTTCACGTACTGTATTATAAATCTCACCTTTATAAGTAAAAACAGGTAGTTATAATTCTAAATCATACAATGATAAATAAAATACACATAATATATTCATAATATATTTGGATACCAGTATTTTATGATACTCTATAAATATTGGTATTGTTATTAGAATATGATATTGTTAGTGTGAACCGCTATGTATCCTAGAGAGTGTTAGAGAATTTACATTTTCTGAGACATAGCATGCTTTTAATATTTTTGCTCTCCTCTCTCCCCCTAAGTCAAGAAGACCTGATTGCTCTGATTACTCAAATAGTAAGAGATACTGATAGAAATAGAAAGGGATACTGTTTTTCTGACTAGTAGTTGTGCTTTGGGGCTTTCATGCACATCATTTCAATATTTTTCCAAAGGTGTCCAAAGGTGTTTCTGTGTGATATATTCCAATATAATTGCTTATGAAGTTATAAAATACGTATTTTGAATTTTCCTAGTAATAAGAAACTGAATTAAGAACAACTTAGACAGTTTAACAAATTCACCCTCAGAGTCTTGTTGAACTCATCTCCAAACTAGGCAAGATTGTATCTACATGTTTGACATAATTTGCAAGGTTCTCCTAAGATTCAAATGAAATCATATTTGCCTGTATCATAAGGAACCTTTCTCCCCTGATTTTCTGTTTTCATTGCTTGCCTATCTAGTTGCCCAGCCCCAAAGATTTTTTCTCCATTACTATGATATTTAACCCTATGGATTCTACCTTTGCTGTACCTAAAATCTTCCTTCTTTGTACTGTTTCCTTGTTTCAACCTTTCATTACTTTGGACTTCTTGTTTGAAACAGTTTAAGTCATCTGGCATCATAACCTTTCCCTACCACTTCCTTCTTCAACACAAATGTAGTTCTATTTCCTTGTCTATAATTCTGCAGTCAATCCCCTATCCAGGCTGTAGTCTATAGTTCTGCAGTCAATCCCTTATCCAGGCTGTGATGATCCGAATCATCACAATGACATTGTCCATTCTCATGCATGACCAGAGCCACCTTCCTACCACCCCCACCCCCTGGTCTCTGCCTGAACCTGTTTGGTGCTTTAAACACATGGGATTAACTATTTTGGAATACTTGTTGTTGCTTGGTCTTTACCAAAAATGTTCCTGAGGTGGAATTAAACTAACTAGTAGGCTTAGCATTTTAAATCTAACAAGACAACGTCTTGTGTTATAGTCACCGAGTTATCATTAGTACACAATAATACATAAATTTTAGGAGTAGTTTCACACCTTTATATGTGTTTAAATCTCACCATACCCTATTGAAGTTTTAGTGTCACCCCATATTATGCTTATGCTTATGTTATTTTAAAAATTCATCCAAAATTTATATTTGGCTCCATTTATTATGCTTTTGATATATTTTTTAAATGCCATAAGAATCACTTTACTTGTTGAATTATTAACCTCCTTTGTCCAAGTGAGATCGGCACTCCAGGAAGCTGTTCATCTCTGACTTTGGTTGACCCTGCACACAATGCTGGTGACCTCAGAATCCTTCTGTCTGAAGGATTTTATAAATGTCATTTCTCCTAGCTAGCATGCTCTGTTTTCTTCTGCTTGATAAAATTATCTTTCAAATTCTAGCTGTAAAGTCAGTTCTGGTGAAGTACCCTGACCTCCTGGTTGAAGTAGTTATTTGTTCTGCTCGTAGTGGTCTTTGCACAAACCCCTGTCACAGCCCTTATCACAGCCTGTAGTCAGTGCTGTAAGTTCCTGTCACTCCATCGACTACCCACAGTAATAGAAGTCATCTCTTGTTTACCTTGTGTCGCTTCAGCATTCAGCACAATGTATATCTTTCATGTACCTCTTTATCTAATGCATGCTTCCTAATGTTGGCCCTAATAACTTTGGGGGCTGGATAATTCTTTGTATGGGGAACTCTGTATTGTAGAATGTCTAGCAATATCTCTGACCTTTTCCCAGTAGATGTCAGTAGCATGCCACCTTCCCCCCCACAAGAATCCCCCCCCCACCCCATAGTGACAATCAAAATGTCTCCAAACATTGCCAAATGGCTTAGATGGGGAAGGATGTCACTCTCTGTTGAGAATCACCACTCTAAAGTGTTTAGTGAATTGAAAGTGCTGTAAAATGTGAAGTTTTTTTTATTTTAGCCATATTCTTGGCTAGTCTAGAAAGTTTTGAACTAGAAACAGTGAATATAATAATTTGGTAGTAGATGAACCACACACTTTCAGTAAAACAGGAACTTAAATCTATTGCTTACATTTGGGCAAGATTTGGTTTAAGCTTCCGGTCTGCTGTATGATTATGGAAAAATCTCACGGGGGTAGTCCTTCTTAGCCAATGTCGACATGTAGTGTGGGTCCCAGCTTTCAGCCTATCACTATTACCTTTAAATGTCCCACATTGTTCGTCTGATTGTATACCAGTGTGGAGAGAAACTCACCCATTTTCTTGGTGGTCATCATAGAACCAGGGAATACATCTTTTTGAAGTTTATATAATGTGAAAAAGAACACATCTTTTTTCCAGGTAAAGTGAAGCAGTAATTCAACAACATAGTCTACAGTATTATAGGAGCCCCTATTAAGAGTAAGGCTGGAGAGAGAGTCGTGGAGATGAGAGAGGACTTTCAATCTAAAAAGAAGAGAGTTAAGTGGACTCAATGCTATTTAATTTGAATAAGAGAGATAGGTTAGTGGACTGTTTAAAACAGACTTAACTCATGAGTAAAAGGTGCCTATATTTGAAATAATTATTATTATCCCTACTCATGCTGTATTTGCTATTTCTTCACTTGAGTTTGGCAGTTACATAAAGACTAGTATTTATTTCCATGAACATCCCAGTAACCTATAGTTCAAAAGAACAACTGCAAAGGAAAAAGAAAAGTGGAAAAATCTAAAAAATGGCAACAATTGTAGCCCGAGGCACATGTATGTGTGTGCGCACACACACATATCCAAATACACACACATGTATACGTATATATTAAAAAAAGGGAAGTTGTGATTTGACTTTTCTCTCTCTGGGCACATGCTTAGAAAGTTTCGATTGTGTTTATGTGGTTGGGTATCTATTTTTGATTTCACCTTTTAAAATGTAACTGCTGACAGCTGCTTCCTGTTTCTTTGATATCCTTGAATCACCACACTCAGCCTTTTCCTCCATCCACATGATCTGAACCAAACATTTGAATTTATCATGTTTTAGGCGTGGATCTCCATTATTTTCTCTAATTGTTCTAATTTGAAAATGTTACACTTTTTCTTTGCACCCCATGTATTTCTATCTGAAGAAGAGTTAAAAGACAAAACCCTTGGTCCTCAGGATTTTGATCCTTTAAATAGAACTAACAGTACCTGCCTTGTCCGCCCCATAGGATATTATGGTGAACAAGTGGAATCACTAAAAAGATAACCTCATGCACTGAAAATTGCATTTCACAAGTAATTTGTAAGTTTATGCACTTTCTGATGTTCTCCTGCCCACCACATATTCTCGGTGACTCTACATAGGTCAAAAAAAAAAAGGTTTTTTTTTTTTTTTTTTTTTTTTTTGTGCATGGCAAAATAATCTTTAACAAAGTTTATCACTGTATCTTTACAGTTCAGTGGCTGAACAACTGTGAGGACCAGTGTTGTGCAACCAGTTCCCACTATTCCCATTGTTACTCTTCAGTTTGCAGTATGTGGTGGGGAGGCATCCTCTCTCATGTTAGTCAGCTGCCACTCTTTTTCAGTTGTTTTCTTGTGGGCTTGAGTTTGAAACTCATGAACTCATGTTAAAAGCCTCACAGTGACATCTTGGAAGGGATTCCTAACCAGGTGACTCTAGTGGCCATGCGTCATGATTGCATGAAGTAAAGAGAATCATGTCTTATGCTGAGACTTTTACACAGATCATCTCTCTGAGTCCTGAGTCCTTAGGGCAGGTCTTAATATCCTGATTTCACAAATGAAGAAAGAGGCCATCAAATAAGTCTTTCAGGTAAGGGGCTGTCAGATGTGGGCCTTTCAAACTCCAAAGTCCACAGAAAACGTTTCAGCTTTAAAAAAAAAAAAGTTTCAATTCTGATGGTATAGTCCAGAAGTAGTCATAGAGAAGAATAGTAGTTAGTTAACGCTGAGTGGTATTAAATAGTTTTCATAACAAAGCAATTCTTCCAAATCAGTTTTTTTGTCTTTATAGCCTTAATTGAAATATCATTGTAATATCATGTTTGATGTGTTATTTAGCATATGACAAGTGAAATGAAAGGCTGAAAATGAGCAGAGAAAGCATATATTATTCACTGTCTACATCCTTCGCTCTCCTCCAGGTGGACAGGGAGACCAGAATAATCCTAGTTTTGCCACACTGGGATACTCTTCTTGCTCAGAAGGGATTGTCACTGACACAATGTATAATCATTCACTTTGGTTTGAAATGCTCCTATATTTTTAGCAATTGTATTACGTTTCCACAGCTTAACTACTATAAGCAAATAAATCTTACTTTGCCAAAGGGAATGTGGTGAGGGAGATCTTATTATTTTATCTTTGGGGGAGGGGGGTTGAAGGAGGAGGAAGAGGGTGTGCTCAAATCTCTGTCCTTCCAAGTGTTTTGTACGAATAATCTTAGCCTGAGTTTATTCTTCTGCTTTTCCTATTAAGTTTTAAAATGCCTTTAGGCTCCTTAGTTCTCTCTGATTCTAAATACCTTAATTAACCATAAAAAAGAGGTTGAGGTTACAACTTTATGCTTTAATGTTTTTCTCTTTTTTTCTTGTTTTGTCTAAAGAATTGGTTGAAAGTCAATTCCTGAACTTGTGCCACTGAAGAGATACTGGTGACTATGCCATTTCTTTCACTAATACCCCTTCTTAAGAGAATCTAGAACCACTGTAGACCAGTAGTCATGTTCCTTTGTGGTCCTTCTCACTGTTTGACTTTAAATAAGATGCTTCTTCATTCTGAGCTTCTTGGCCCTCAATTTGGAAAATAGAAGCATCCTTAGAATCACAGGCAGCATCTGTTTTCTGGACTAGTCAAAACAGACAAATGAATTAGAACTTTGTCTCAGGAGCTTCAGAGAAAGTTTGATTTTAGGTAAGGCAATCCACATAGCCATAATAAGTATTACTAACAATGCCATGGTATTCCCTTGCAGTTTGGTTTGGAGCAAAATCAAATCAGCTAGTAAACTTTGAAACAATTCTCATGTATTTTGATTTATGATATTATTCCTCAAATACCTTAGATTTTTAAAGAACAAAGTTTTAGAAAAGAGTAGCAAACTATTTGTCAGAATGACTGCAAATGCCAAAACAGATTTTATCCCCCTTATAAAACATTTGTTTTTAAAGTTTCATGATCAATTACAAGGAGATCTGACTTTTTCAAAAGTTTCTGTAGTTTGGAAGACATTTTTAATTTTTCTGTTTGACGCATGACATTTTAAAAAAATAGTTTTGTTTACACTCACTCACTGCCCATGTGGTACTTACGGACATATCAACTGTGACTCTCTGAAGGACAGTCTCCCTGACCAAGAGTGTTTTTTTTTTGTCTTTCTTTTACAACCCAGCACCCTGCAAAATGAATCTGCTTAGTAAATGCAAAATTATTTTAATAGTAATCTCAGTAAAACAAAATTATTTTGTTGAAGTTTTCAGAACAGTAGTGTCTGTTGCCTTAAGGCTTTATATTAGCATCGCTAATCTAAGAGTCAGTTGCTCTCTGAATTGAAAAAGTAGACTCAGATCTTACTCACTTATCCAAAAGGTGTGGAGATCTTAGAAGTCCAATTGTATGATTGCTCTAAAATTATTGGAAAACAAAAAAGAGCAACACTAAATACAAAATTATATACATGTTTTAAAAAGCGGCAAATGGAAATGAGATCTTTTTTGGCAGGGTGGTAGGTAGGAGAGATTCTAATCATTACTCATTCCATTTTGCAGCAACCGTGTCTCATCAGGTCTAAGATACTACTGATTGTAAGATGCCTGCTGATTTTAGTGACATTAAAGTATTTAAACAATGTGGCTGTGGAATGAGTGAAATGTGGTAATAACAGATTTTCTGTGCCCCAGGACTTCTGGAGAACATTGTTCCCTGTAGAATGAAAGTCAGCATGTGATAGGTCTGTTAACCCTATTCAGTTTTTTTATAATGAACTAAATTTTGATTTTTAAAAAAAAATAAATGTAAACTAGCATGAAGAGGATCTTTTAATATATGTCCAGAGTATTCTGGTGAGACTTAGTGATTCAAAGTCTTAGACTCTAAGCGTGGAATAGTCTAAATTTAGGGGTAGAGAGTGTTTATATTTAAAACTGGAATAATGTTGAAGTTTGAAACTAGACTTTTCATCCAAAATATTCCCAATATATACCTTTTCTGTTTGTAATTAGTACTGTTAATTGTTTCATTTGGTGACTTTCAGGTAGTGCTGATTACAGTGTTCTACATGATGAATTATAAAATTCTTACCAGTGCAACTCTTTTGAGTGTCAATTATATGTAAAGATCTTCAGGGAATTAGTATAAATAAAATATGCCACAAACTTAAACAATGCTTCCTTGTGATTAAAATTTCTCATTATCTTGTAAAATATCTTTTCTGCTGCCCAATTCCTATGCTCAGTTTATAGCTTAAATATATTTATTTTTTGTTCTGTGATGAGAACAGACGGAAATTTTCTCAATCAAGGAAAGAGAAAAAGTTTGATTGATTCTCTAGGTAGGCAACTCCTCCTTTTTAAATGAGTAGAATGAAACGAGCTCTAGTATGGGACCTGGTGATGGAGCCAGTGGAACCCAAATATGCATTTACTTGCTGCACAGGTTGACACTGAGCCTGCATAGTATCAATGAAGATTTATCTGGAGCTAAGTAGGCTAGAAGGTCGAAGAAATGTAGATTATCTGGAGTCACATTAATATGGTTTTGTTGGTTGGTCTTATGGACATGGATGATTGTGAGACAGATTTTGGCAGTATTTGAGATATGTTCTATTCTAATCTGCTTTCTAGACCACTTTTCAGTAGAAGTTTTAGCTTTGACTACTTCCATGGCTATATATCCAGAGGATAACATTCATACAAACAATATAAAGAGCTGACAAGTACATTTGCAGTTATTCACATAAACTAGTGTGGCTGATGGAAAATTTTCATTATGATGACATTTTAATTTGGCATTTTAAATTTCATCTGTGTCCCTTTTCATCTGCTATATTTCAGTGACTCAGATATCCCACATCAACACTGTATTAGACATGGGGGAGAGAGCAAAATGAAACAGACAGTAATTGTCCTGAAGGGTCTCACATACTGGGACAGAGAGAAGAACTCAGTGTAAAGAGTGGACAAGCCCAGCTAGCTAAGAAAACTTTTTATATTCCTTTGTTAATAAAAACACACACATGCTTGGGGAGATTAGTATTCTACTTTTCCCCAAAGGCAGCCAAGGTTCTGAAAGTTCTGTGATGCTCTCAGGTGATACTGGCTCTTTTCGTTCCTGGGGCTGTTTGAATCCTCAGATTATCTCCCTTTGGAGAAAAAAGTTGTCACTGGAATTAGCAATGGGGAAGGATATGTAGTGTAGAAGGGTCAAAGAGGTTTCTGTGAATTGAATTAGTATCCATCTTCCCCAGGATTTCATAGTGATTAAAAAAGAAAGGGGAAATATATGGACTCACAGAAGGTGATCTTTTTAAATTGGAGTCTCTATGTGTGTCTGTCTGCTAACATTAAAAACATAAATAAGACTTGATTTATTGTTATTCTTTTATCTTGACTACTTTATAAAAGTACCATTAAAGGTTCTAAGATTTTACTGAACTACCCCATATCTGGGGGATATCTTTTTAAAGAAAGATGAGATTTTTAGGATATAAAACCTTACATAGGTCATTTGGATCTCATGAATTATGTCCATTTGTTTTTGGACAGAATTTGTGGAAATAAAGCCTACATATAAAACATACACATGTACTATCACAGTTAATTCAAGTGTAAGTTAACATCTGCCACAAATGTTGGTCCAAACATGCCATATTGACTAAAAACATATCTCTGCAGGAAATTGAATTCAAGGTGTGAAATTAAAATTTTTAATTTTTCAGAATAAGGCAGCTTATGCTTCCCTTCTCTTTCCTTAAAACTTCAGTTATAAACAAATCATCTGAAGGGTTGAGAGCTGAGGAGAAGGGGAGAAAGATGAAGACTAAGAAAGAATGATGTTTTAAACATTCAGAAAGTTTTAGCCCTGATTCATTTTTGGTTGAAATGCCATTCAAGTATTATGTTTACTTTCCCCTGCTCTAAAATAGTACTGTTAATTTTTTCATTTGGTGAATTTTTCACACAAGTGCTAATCACACGTTTCTATAAATTATATTAATTTAACTTATTTCCCTAAATGTTGTTCTGCAGTGTGTAGCACGGATGTTCTCAGGATTCTTGGCTATGTAAGCTTGTTGCAGTTGGAAGAGGAACAGAAACATCTGAGGCATTATTTGGATTATGGAAACTGGAACATCTGATCTTACCTTTTGCTCCGGTCCCTAAATCACAACTGCTATCTCTCATTGCCTTTAATCTGTGTGTTCTGCCTTCTTCATCTTTGACATTGTCCCAGGGTTGGTTTTTTTTGAGAAAGCACGGTTATCATACAAGAATAAATTAGACAGGTAGTAAATTTAGTAATTATTTTTTATGTCTAAGAGTTTAGTTTGCCATAGGATGACTTCAAATATAGACAAAACGGATTGATATGGACTCTAATGTGCTCTTTCTTGTCCTTTAAAAGGGGTATTCATATTTATGAAAGAAAACTCTTCTTTCTCTTTTCAGAGTATGATTTCATCCATTGTAAATAGCACATATTATGCCAACGTGTCAGCTACCAAGTGCCAGGAATTTGGGAGATGGTATAAGAAGTATAAGAAGATTAAAGGTAAACTGACCTTTTTTTTTTTTTTTGGTATCTAAATCCTATTTTCAGTTTCTTGGGTTAGTGAATTATTGATTCTTTGCAATTTATACTACTTTAAAATAAAACATTATATTATCAATGGCAAGGTAAGATTCTTAATGTTTCCACCCTCAGATCCAAATTGAGATTCCCTCTAACCTAAGATAGTATTAGAACTGAAAGCATACTTAGCATAATTTATCTTACAAGAACTGTGAAGGTTCTTCAAAGGAGAAACTGCCTGTGAAGGTCAAGATCTTTGGAAATACTTGAAATGGTTTATTTCAGATATGCATGTCTACTTAAAAAGCTAAATCAATAAATCATTTTCATTAATATATTAATGACAAATTAAAAGCAATCATTCCTCATCAAATCAGTGCTTATAGTTTAAGTACTGTTTAGCAAACTTCAGGGACTATTGTATCTGGCTATCTCTGGTCAGAGGGGAGTTTTGCTGTGATTATTTGGTGCCCATTCTAGAGCAGTGGTTTAAGCAGAGGGACTCTGAAGTCAGGCAGGCTTGTATTCAAATCTCTGTCTTCTAATTAGCTAGTTGTGTGAGCTGAATGCATTATTTAACTCCACTATGACTTAATCTCCTCAACTGAAAATTAGAAATAATGAAAGTATCTAAGTTACTAGGTAGCTATGAGCACTAAATACCAGCCCATTGTAACCCTTTGATAAACAATAACTGTTATACTATAAGACCATAACAACAATTAACAGTTGTAGTAGTGGTAGTGGTAGTGGTTGTCATTGTTCTTTTCATCGGTGTTGTCATCATAGTAGTGATATAGTATAGTATATATTGAATTAACAATACAGTTCTTCTATAAAAACCTGGTCTTGAAAACATAGTTCTTATATAAAAATGACATTATTTAGCCATCCATCTCTTTAAAATGTATCAATAATTTTTAGCTTTTGTGCATGTCTATGTGCACAAATTCTGTTCTCACCCTATTTCAAATACAATACAATTCAAATGTAACCAACCATGAGAGGACTTGAGGAATTTTTAGTGCCATTTTTGGTTGATGTTGGGGGTTCTTTCATACCAATATTTTGCATGATCATGACATCATCCATCTTGCTTTATTGTAGGTGCTTATAGTCTTACTGACAGTTTACTACTGTCTCCATATAAGGGCCAAATGATAGTTTATAGTAGGTAGGTAAAAGTAAAGGACAAATTTGTTTTGCTACCTTCAAGTTTCCTCTGTGGAGACAGCATTAGAATGATGCGTCGTTGGTGTTTGGTATTGAGTATTTGGGAGCTTGATTACAAGGTTAGCTTTTGAAGAAATGAGTTTTCATTCATGGGCAGCACATTTCTGATTACAAATAGATGAGAGCATGTTCTGTTTAATATAAAATGTATAACAGAAGTCAAGATGTTAAAACTACCCAAGAGAAATTAAATGCACTGGAAATTGAATTAATATTCACTTCTTTTCAATGTATTCTAAAATTCATAGGCCCTTTTAGATTCTTGTTAGGGCACTTACTTTAGAATATTACTAATATTAACTCTTGTACATATAAGATGAATAGCTTTTCATTATAAGCTATAGATTTTGTGATTCAGAAGGGTTTCTTTTTTTCAAGTGTTGTCTCCAAGTTTTTCCTTTAAAATAATATCGTTAAAGTGGTTCAAGAGAATCACATGGCTTCGAGGTCATTTGTTAGGTCCCATTTACTTGCTGTTAAAAGAGTAGGGAGAGTGTGTCTCCTTCTAGGAGCGTAATTTCAGGTTCAGGAAGACTGGCTACCCTTCTTTCTAATGTTTGTAGAATTGCCACTATAGAATGTGTGTGTGTCTTTTCACACACATATTAACACTATGTCTTCTACTTTTTTCTTTTTTCCTTAGAGGGTCAATTCCTCAGACTCTATTTTTTTCAAGATAGTAAATGCACAGTTAAATCTTTAAGTGTTTTAAAGCCGATTAAGGCCTTGTTTCAGTCAGGGGGTCAAGGATGTACACCTGAAGAAGCTGCCAGACACTGTGTACACATGCTATTCAAAGAGATGGAGCTAGTCATTGCTCTTGGAAAGTGTGTGTGTGTGTGTGTGTGTGTGTGTGTCAGTGTCAGTAGGAGGAGAAAAGGGAAGGTTAAGGTATGTGTGAAGTAAACACAAGCTGCCGTAAAACAGTTCAAGTGGTGTTGATTCATCAGCCAAGGGAGTGGGAGGAAAAACAAAGAATTCATGACAGGTATAATGGTGTATAGAAAATAAACACCCAGAGAAGTGTGTTTTATTAACTTTCAACCCTAACAGAAAAGGAAGTGTTGGACTTCTCTGGGCTCATTTCATTGAATAGAAGCACTGTGCTGTGAATAGATGTCACCGTGGAAGCACCAGTCTAGTAGAATCCTTCCCTCATGGGAAGGAAATGATTTTGTTTGCAAAATTTGTTTGTGTACACCCATTTTCAAAATGAAAAAATAAAAAAGTCATAGTGAATTTTAAATCTGGAAATCAGTAGTAGCAAAACCAGAATTCTAGCTTAGGGCTTTTCCTGAGAACCCAGAGGTTAGCGTTCCATGTGCTTCTTTGCCTACCCCCACCCTGTTTCCATTCCAGAGTTAACAACTTAAATGTACCGTGGCTCATGTTCACTATAGAATAAAATCTCCAGCTGACCTACTGATGTTCCAACCTAAATGTAGGCTACATTGTTAAATGTTTCCTATTATCTGCTAATGTCTGTTTCAATAAAACAGTGGGAACTAAATGGTTGCTTCTTAATCAAAACCATGATTTCCTAAACACAAGCTATGTGATTCTGTTACAAATTGCCACATATAGATCTCCTAGGTCATTTTTTTCCTTTTCTCATAGAAATAAATAAACAGTAAAAAAAAATTATATACTCTGAAAGATCAAAAGTAAATATGACTAAAACCTGGCAAAAATAAAAGTCTACTGGAAGGATTAAAAAAAAAAGATCAGATTTCAAATTCTATAGTTAATGCTTAAGTAAATATGAGAAAAATGAACAATCAATAATTTGATATCATTAAAAACAGATGTAAAAACTATATACAAATGGGATTGTCTAAATGTTGAAGTAAACATTTTAATGTGCATTTTTTGAATTTGTTGTTATTATAGCTAAACTATTTACACTTATTCTTTAAAAAGTCCTAAGTTGGTTTGGCTTTAGTATGTTAACTTTATTTTCCCCAGTGATCACAGCAAAACAAAATCTGTTTACCTTTTTTCTTTAATTTCAAAGACAACCATGGTTGACACAGACATATTTGAGTTAACATTAGTGTTAATTCAGGATAGATGGGAAGACAGAGTTTGTATACTCTGGTTTTAAGGTCCAGAACCATGAACCTGCTTCCCAGGAGTTTTTGATATTGAATAAAATGAAGCTGGTTGGTAGGGCAATAGATTGATTTAGAGTGCATTATTTTATTTTTTATTTTTTTGCTGCTGTTTGTCTCTTATTGTAATTGCTTCTGGCTTAGATTTTGCCATGTAGAGCTCATAAACTTTCAAGTATAAGAAAAAATATGCATTATGTGTAAAAACAAACAAAAATAAACAAAAAATATTGACAGTGGTTTAATGTGTGAGAGTTTTAATATTAGACACATACATAATCCACTGGGACTTAGAAATCTTTGTGCTATTACAATATATTTTTAAGAGTTCTTGGGATTATGTAGGGTTTACTCCATCCATTTTACTCTCATAAGCTCTACACATTTTAATAGAACATTTTTCAACATTCCAACTTATTAATTGTTTAGATATAAACTTCCCCCATAATTTTTTGTAATTAAGTGGCAGTTATGTATGCAATAATTATCAGAAATTATATTTTATGACAATCTACTTTTGTGGGAGATCTTAGAATGATAAGAAAGGCTCATATAAGAATAACAGTATATTTTAAGTACTTTTAGATTTAAATTAATAGGTTAAAATAAAATAACTTTGCATGTGAAATGGTTTCATCTGGCACCAAAACCAAAGTGAGCTGTCATCCTTGGTCAAGTCAGTTTCAAGGATTTAATATGTCACAAGAATTAAGAGGTCACTGAAAGTTCACACAAATGCTAGTAGATATCTTAAAATTATTTGTGTCATAAATTAATACCAATAGAATGAGTAGACCTAATCAAACCCTCTATTTTGGCCAGAAAGCATAATTATCCCCAACACTTTCCTTTTTCAGTCACTGCTCAAGAACTCCCTGATTGCTAGTTGTCTTAATTTTATTTATTTGAGCTTATTTTGCAAAACATTAAAAAGCTGGGAGAAATGAAGATTTTAAAAACCAGTGTTACTTCCCCAAGCCTGGTTTATTCTAGTAATCAGTATTTTATCTGACCCTGTCTGATCTAGTCTTGCAAGATCAAACGTCCAGGCCAGCAAGCAGACAGTAAACAAAGCCTATGAAGGGTTTCAGTAAACACAAAGATTAGATGTTGAATGAAAATTAAACTCCTTGAACTAGTCTTCTGTACTAAAGTGGTTAAGTGGGTTGTGATTAAAAGAAATAAGTAATTATGATCATTATAGCTGAAATGATATAATGTTACCACATTTAAAGCACCTCTTGTGCCCAAAAATGATCGTGTCATTTACAAAGTGGTGCCTCTCAGTTGAATAGAGAAATTGGTGTCCCCTGACCTGGTTCTGTGAAGCAGCCCTCGCTCAGCCACGGTGGTATCGGTGGTCAGGATAACGCCTTTAATCAACTCCCAGTCTCCTGCCTTTGCCTTGTTTAGCTCTGATGAGGTAAAAGTAACTTATTTTTGTCTACCTAATTCTTCAAAGTCATGAGAAATACTTGCTTTTATAGCTTTGGATCTAATAGAAGATGTGCATCAAGGAAGTTTGCCCTCTCCTCATGTTGTTCCTTACTTAAAGTAATTTTGACATCCAATCTTTGCATTTCATACAAAATTTGGTTTCAAAGAAATAGAAATATCACTTTTAAGACTACTTTTTCAGCTTACTGGCTTTCTGCCTTTTGGAAAAGCTCTTTTATGGTGACAATCTCTCATAAGTGTTCCTTGACCACCTCAGATGGTTTGAACCTGTGCTTAAAACTTATTTGCAGTGTCAGTAAGTAGAAGAATGGCATGTGGGGAATGTCTTGGGCCCTGATCTCAGATATGGACTAATTTCTTACTTGAATTTTAAGAAACTAATTCGAACTGTATTAGGAGTGCTACTTTGGTCTGACTGTATTTACTCATATAAATGTTTAAAGAAATAAAAACAGTCATTTGTCAACAACGTGGTTTGCAGATTAAAAGAAACAAACTTACTCTCTGCTCATATTTATACTATTTATCATGCCATTAAAACTGTTTAAAAGGATGTAAAGGGGAAAATATCTCCTTTCCTAGCTCCTTCTTCCCTTCCCCACTCCCCACTTACTCTCTCTACTCGTCATCCACCTATCTATCCATCATATATACTTACTAATTAAAAGAAGTACAAGGCACAAATTTATTTTCAGAAAATCTATATTCTTTGAAATAATAATAGAATGCATATTTTGTCATTCAAAAATATATGAATTTCTATTTTATATACCTGACAGGTTCTAGGTAGGGAGCATTATATAGCATCTCTCTGGCAGAGAATTACAGCCACAATTGAATAGTTAAATTAAAAACATGTAGTGAATGCCTCTACTACAGGCCATATTCAGCACTTACAACTCTGAAAGGTATCCTGAACTCTAGTTGTGTTACTCTCAATCTAGCAAGGGAGGCGACCCTGTAAGTAGATTTGGCAACTGTTTAACACTGGTATAAAGTAGTTCAGTGGAAGCACAGAGAAAGCACCATAAATTCTACCTAATGGTTTTTAGACTTGGAGGAATGGGTACTTTGAGAAGAAATAACTTATGAGTTATGCCATAATGACAAGTAATGTTCTGAAAGGGGGGAAGTACGGGAAGAATGTTTCAGGCCATTGTACATCCATGGATATAGAGGCAAAGGAGCAAAAGAGCGTGCTTTGCTTTGAAAATTGTGGTTAATTGTCCAGTATGTTTAGGATGGGAGTGTATTTTTTCATGTAATAGATGCCTATAATCGTGAATATTTTGACCATTGAAATGCAAAAGATAGAGTAAGGCTGGATGTGGGGTTGATGTCACCAGTCATTGCCACCAAACATTGGTGGCCTGTCTGTAGGGAGCATTTGTGTTACAGCACTGAAAAATAAAGCTAGAAAGAGAGAGAACACACCTTAGGGAACTCTAAAGACCCACTGAAGCTTTTCGAGATACACTTAGAGATTTTTAGTGAGTGAGTGCTACGAGAAAAATGTTTTTAATAAAATCCTCTTGAAGTAAAATTTAAAACTGTGTGCCCACATGGGTATGTGGTAAAAAATTAGGCAGATAGTATGGAGAAATGATGGCATATACATCCTCAAAGAAGCAGTAAAAGAGAGTCTTTGGCTTCCATATGGATGTGAAGGCCATGCAGGAGGCAAGGCCTTGACCATTGAGTGGCATCAATGAAAATGAAATAACCTATGCAATAGGTGTGTTGAAAAGAGAAACCAAAGTAGGGTCTAAGGTTTTGAGCTTAGGTGATTATTGATGATTTTGACAGAAATAATGCAATATAAATGGAAAGGAAGTTGCTGATATTTGAATGAGAGTTGGTCAACAGATGGAAATATCCAGTGAAATGTTCAAGAGGTGGAACTACTGACTAGTGCACAAGGAAGGGGAATGGATTTTTGGACATGAATAGTTGAAATGATACTAAAAGATCATTTCTACAGAAGAGCATGAACACAAGAGAGGATTAGAAGATTTAAGGAGAGAAGAGCCATAGATTACGAAGACTGGATCAGAAAGAAAGTGAAGTATTAGGGAAGCCAAGGGAAGTTGGATTACAAATGGAGAAATGTTATCAAGGGTGCTACGAAGAGGAGCAAGAGGAGAACGGGGAGAAAAGATAATGGGAGGCCCTTGACTTTGTCAAAAAGGGAGCCATGATTACATTGGAAGAATTGTATTTTGTTGTAGTATGAGAACAAAGGGAACGTATGTCAAAGAAAGGTAAATGGAAAGGAAAGGAGGATAGTGAATACCCATGTAGTGAGGAATGGATATGAAAATAGTTGACTTAGCATTAGTGTTTAGTATAATTGCCACACACACACACACCCCCAACCCCTAACCCCAATGCTCAGAAGAAAGTGGGTGGAGTCAGTGAAAACTAAAGACTCTGAAGAGAAAAGGGAGTGCTAAACAGAAGTTTGACAAAGTAGGAGGAGGAATCTGAGACACAGAAGATATTTTGCCTTTGAAGGAAAGAAAAATGACTATGTCTTCTTTAGAACCTGAAGGAAAGGATAGAGATAAGACAAGTTTTAGAGATAGAGTGAGTAGTAATGAATGAAGCAACCATGGCATGTGATAAGGGCGAGGAGGTTGTAATTATCTAGCAATGAAATAGAGAATGGTTGGGATGGGGAGCTTGGTAAAGAGAAACTACATAGAGTCTGAAAGAACAATTTTGAGAAACAATGAGTAAAAAGTAGAGTTGAACTGAGCTGACATAGTTAAGGATTTGTAACTGTTCTGTAACTCTTTGATTTACCTTTCTGTTTTATGTTTCTCATAGTTTTAGATCACCCTTTATCTTATCCAGCACCAAAATGTAAGTCTCCAAACCAAAGATAGATCTGGTGGTGGTGACTGATGAAGACTCTATAGACTTGTGAAATATGATTTTTTTGTATATAGACCATACAATCTAGTAGGATTGTGGTGACATTATCTTTTAGGGAACTAGTGGGTAAAAAATCAGGATCACTTGGTTTCTTGATAAACGTGGTTTTCTTCAGATGATTTACTTAAGAGTTAAATGCTGACCAATACATTTGTAAATTGGTTGAAGCTCTTAGGTGGTGGACTCGGCAATCTGGTGGAGGGTGCCCTATGGTAGTAATACCTGATGGAGAGAATCCTAATATCATCACAATTAAAAAAATAGACTTACTACTGAAAACAAAACAAAACTAAGTGCTTTGCAAGATGCTAGGACTAACATGACAGTTGCCTTTGGTGGGCAGTTGTTTAACTGGTTCTTTCCCAGACTAATGATTAGTCTTCATTTTACCCTTTGCAAGAATTAGAGATTATCTCTGACCTTCTACTCCTTGTTTCTAAGGGCATGAGCATAATTCTAGAATCATCTGGAACACAAGTCAGGCTTTGAGTTCAAGTCTTTCATCCTGTCACCTTTCTCAGTTTTGTATTCTATAATAATTTTGATTCTGGACTAATTTCCCTACTAGACCACAGGGTTCTTCAAAGAACATCTAGGACCTCCCCTATTTTGTGCCTTCCTCAGAGCCCTGTGGGCATGGAGTCTTGACCACTACAGATACTTAATGATTGTTAAAGAATTGAATTTACGGTTTTGTTTTTGTACATATTTGATTGTGATTGATTTTATTTTATTTTTTATTTTGTTACTTGTGTGCTTTTACTTATTTGTATATTGTAATTAATCTTTTGTTATATACTTATTTGTCTCAATTGAGAGAAAAAGAAAAACAAGGAAATCTTTCGATGTTTAATTCATTAAAAAATGTCTCCAGCAAATCAATAAATTGGAATCATTTTCTTTTCTTATTAGTTTTTGAACAAAAGATTTAGCTCAAAAGATTACTATCTCTATTACTCCTCTAGGACATAAAAGTTAGAGATTACTTTTGTTGCCTAAGAAAAAGATCCCTTTGACATTATTTATTGGTTTATTGAGTATTTTCCTTAAAATAATGGACTGAACAGTTAAGTCCTTTAAAACCAGAGAGAATGGTTGATGGAAAAAGATGAATCATGGGTTGTTTCCTTGATGCTGATTCACAAAGGTACAGTACTTCTACACAATATTTAAGCTTCTGAAATGTGACCTTTTTTCTATCATCTGCTAAATTCACCCTTGAAATTATAATTTCAGATGAAAATAAAAAATAAAGACAAAGAGATATATATGGCTCAAACCTATACAGAAAGTCCTAGGGATACTTGAAATAAGTTGTATTATCAAATTATAAAAAGTACTATCTGAAAAAAAAAAAGGACAAGAGTGTTCAGATGCAATGAGGGGGAGGGTGGATAGTACTCACTTTTTCCATGGAATATAATGGGTCCCATGAAGTTTTATTGCCCTCAAACAGAGGTGTCTAGATTCAAGCTGCTTTATGGTAGATATATATGTTTTTGTCAATCTTAATGTGATGGAAAAAGGAAGTTGATAATAAGGGGAAAATACACCTAAGAAAACCAGTCATATGGTATTATCAGATTGCCGGCTGGTACACTTCACTTATGGGGCTGGAAGCATTTTCCTTCCAAGCCTTGATTTATTAGGAGTTAACAAGTTGGCTGAAAATATCTTGCTCTAGGCAGAGACTTTGCAAGCAAGTTCTCAACCCAGAGACAGATTCTCTTTAACAAATTTAGAGAAAAAAAATCTTTAGGTTTCATAGTCCTAAGAGACTTAGCTTTTTTCTTTTTCTTTTTTTTTTCCTTTTGCCCTTCAGCCCTTTCAGACTCCTAATATTTTCTTTAATTATATTTTGTGAACTCTTCTAGTAATAGTTCTCTCCCTCAACCCCCTCAGTGGTGTGGGATTTATATCTGATAGATATGGCATATTAGCTTCAGCTCTTGAAATTATGTCCTGTTTGTGTTTGTGTTAATAGAAAATGGAGTTATACAACAAATTGACTTTGTATCTATAGTTATTGACTAGGAAAGAGTAAATCAGAAGTATTTTAATGATTAGATGTAGTTAGTATTGGTGGATGGGATACTGTTTTTATTTGTTGGGAAATTAGTAAAATGTTTACATTTAAAAAAAAAATTTAACCAGTGAAGGACTTTGGGTGGACAGTAGGGTTGTTAAGTGTTAACAGTAGCCCAGGTCAGAGAGAAGAGTCAAAATAAGTGTCAGAATGAACTTGTAGGTCAAATTTGTTGTTTGTAATTGCCATCTTTTAGGTCAGAATTGTTGTACGTAGCTCAATCATATATGAGTTTATTGTGATTGTCTAAGATTTTCAGATTATTACCATGCTATGTAAGCATGCAGATTTTCAGATTATTACCATGCTATGTAAGCATGCATGTCTCATTTTATTTCTTGTTGATTGTCTGTTTTAAGGAGAAACTTTGTATATAGTTTATAAAGAGTACTTGTAAAGCTCTCAGTTGTATGATTCATGCTTCTCTTGTACGTTAGGTGGGAATCCATGCTGATGTCTCGCAATTTGGGGCAAAGCTCTTTTGGTCTCAAGAAAAAGAAAACAATGGGAGGATTCATGAACATATAAGTGTGAATTTGTGGTGATATATCTAGGATGAATTAGTAATAAATGACTAAATAGGGATCTAAAGGATCTGTGTTTTATCGTCAAAAAGAAAATCACTTTAAATTAGGCAGATGTTACAGGTCTGTCTGTGTGTGCCAAACTACTTCATTGTCTGAAACAAATATAGTGATGGAGTTTTTCAAAACCAATATTCTTTAATACTTTCATCTTTATGAACTGGCATCATTCCTGGCATATGATAGTTGATTAAAAATTTTTATCATGAATTAAAAAAATGAGCAAACAAGTGTGAATAATCCCACTTAACTCACTAGCTTGTTTAGTGACTTGAAGAATCAATCACTGATTTCACCACTTTTTAGATTTGTCCTACTTTTTTCAGTCTGGTTCATTAGAAAATTTTATAGGGCATCAAGTAGAGACATTAGGTTTTGTCCTTATCTTTCAGGTAACACAGCACATCATCAGTGCATCTACATGCCACATGCATGCACAGATACACATACTTATATGGAGAAAATGGGATGGATATGTAGGAATGTGACTAGTGCTGGCCCCAACCCTAAAACTAAATAATAACCACATGCCCATGTTGGCAGTTTAGCGTAAGCTGTGAAACAAAGACTTTAAGATTCTAAAGACAGAGATTTAAATTCTTATACTTCTTTAAGAGGTTTGTAACAGTATTTCTTTCTGAGCTTCAACCTCTTTACTGGGCACAAAAATATCTATGTAATACAATTATTATGAAAATTAAATGGTTATGATACCTAAAGGGTTTAATAACTCATTACCTCTGTTACTATATAAATGGTTGAGTTTGATGTTACCTAAAATGCTTGTTTTAAATGTATGTTTTAAAATAGTTATGTTAGCAAAATTATATGAAATTTTGTGCTCTTACCATAAAATATTTTTCTCTAAAGGAAATCCATTAAAAAGTTTTACTTGCGAAAATGATTGATCTCTGATAACTGGACCCTGAATTATGCAGAGAGAGAAAAACAGCTAGTTTTCACGAATTATGTGGTTTGTTCTGTTTCTGAGGCTCAAGCCAGCAGCCCTATTTATTTTGAACGTTCCTAATTACCTTTCTGTATTTGGAATGCTATTTGATCTTAAACAAATTATCTGGTTTCTTTGGTGTTAGACACTACCACTGTCTTTAAAATTAGTTTCAAGAATTTTGGAACTAGGAGTGGGAGGGCTATGGAGTGGAGGTTTGGAAGTCAAAGGTAATGATATACTCAAGAATCTTTCCTTTATATTCAAATGTTTGGGTACCCGTAAAAACTGTTGATTTGATTTTGGTAACATTTCTACCAAGTTCTAAATACAGACTGATGTCTTACCTTTATAGAATTATTTCCAAAGTTCTTTTTGAGGTTGAAGAAGCCATAGAAAAATCCTGTCATTCTTTTTTTTTTCTCTCTCTCTCTTAGTTTTTATTCTTATATCAAGGATTACTAAGAGAGGTTCTGGGGAATATGAGGACCTCATCTTATTAATGAATGTAATCCATTAACACTCATTCATGTTAATCTCTTTACATTTGTATAAGCATCTTAATGGTTTAAGGAAAAATCCATAGGCCAGAAATTCCAGAAATTTCTCAGTGCAAAGCCTTTTACCCAATTCATTACTTTCCATTCCATTATAACTATGGTCAAACCCCAGGGGTTATTTCACAAAAGCAACCATGTTAAGGCTTGCATTAAAGCACTAGGTTCATAGTTCTGGAAATATCAGGTTTTTTTTTTTTTTAACAGTATTGATAAACTTACAGGAGCAATGCCACATTTCTCACTATTGTTGCTTTACAAACTTATATAATTATTATGGCAGTGGGTAATTTTTCCAAAAAAATGTCTTAAGAAGGCCTTAAATTTTTGTCAAAAAATCAAGAAGTATGGAGAGATGTTCTGAGAAATGAGAATGTTTTGAAAATTCTAGCAGCAGTAGTTTTTAAGATGCTACTAGGAAATTAACTTGGATCATTTTGCTTTTTTTTTTTTTTTTTTTTGAGGCTAGGTCTCTGTTGCCCAGGGAACCGCAGACTCTTGTTGCCCCAGGTAGCATGGACTCAAGTGGTTCCCAGTCTCAGCCTCCCAGATAGCTGGGATTACAGGTGCACACTACCACACCCAGCTATTTTTGAGACTAGGTCTCACTATGTTGCCCTGGGTGTATCTCAAAACCCTCGGACTCAAGCAATTCCTAGTATTGGCCTCCCTCTATAGGCTGGGATTAAAGGCACATACCACTGTGCCCAGCCCTTAGATCATTGCTTTTAAACCATTTTACAGATAGACTGCCCCATTTTACAGGTGATCCTCCAAGTCACCTGGCTAATTAGAACCCAGAACTTAAACATTTTACTCTTTCCAACACCCTATCTTGCTTTGAGTGATTGCAAGCATCTCTTCCCTTCACACCATTCTTTTACAAATGGAAGAATGGGTCAGAAAGTACACTTAGGGAACTTACTGGAGAATATTTAAAGTATTTAAATTTTCCTGGGACTACTTTTCATAACATCTATAGCAAATAGACATAATTAAAATAATGAAATCTAAGAGAAGCACAAAACTGAAAAGGAAAGATTGATTTTGTTCTTTTAACTTAGGATATTTCTGTTGATTATTTGTTCTCTGGAAAATAAAAATAACTCATTAAACATTAGCTTCATAAAAATATAGGGCCTTTTCTTTCTTTTAGTTAGCAGTAAATATATATTTTACTTTGTATACATTGTATATTTAAACATTGTATATTTAAAGCACATTTTATCCCTTAAGTTTTTTATTCACATTTGTTTTTGAAACATTATTTTATAGTATTTCTATAAGTATTATTTCTTTTTTATTTATATATATTACATTGTATTATAAGTATAATTTCTAATGTGAAATTATGTCATTTTATTTTCCATTTCTTCCTGATTTGAAGCTCAGAATATGAACTATTAAATCTCATTTGGAAACACTGAGTAGCAACATATTCCTGCATATATCTTGAGGCATGTGATTCTCTATTGATAATAAATTCTTTTGAAGTGTAAGGCACTTATTTTAAAAAGTGATATGATGTAACATGGCATAGTTACTTAAGCCAAAAGAAAAGATTACAGTTCTTTTGGTGACTTTTGCAAATAGCAGATATTGGTCAGAATGTCTCAATCAGAAAATTTTGAAATGGGATAGCTAATCTGTTAATCATAATTATAGAGACATTTTCTGAAATTTCCAATAATATTTTAACAAAGATCTTTCACATAGATAACTGAGCATATCTTGCAGTTCTGAGATAATAATATTTTCCCTGTGGCAAGACTGAAGTCCAGAGAATCTCCAACTTACTTAAGGAGGCCACACAGCAAAGATGGTAAATGTAGGTTTGAAAGAAACTTCTTAATACCAAGTCCATTCACTACTTTTACCATTTAGTATTATCATCAACAAAAGCTGAAGGGATTTCATAGAGAATTTTTTTTTAATTCTTGGATACATTTATAATATAGTGTATTGAATCTAGTAAGACTGAATTCTTAGCTTTGTTAGGGATTAGAGAAAAAGAAAGAAATATTACAATTAAAAGTATCTGGTATAATATCTGGGCAACAACATTAAAGCAAAGATGATGTAGACATGAATCCTCAAAACTGTAGTATACTTAAAAATAATTGGAATCTGGGCATACATGTATTAGAATTCTAAGATTCTGACTCAGGGCCCATGAATTTGTATTTCTAGCAGTCTTCCAGATGACATGGATAGTGATGGTTCAGAGTACCACAGTTTGCGTGTCTCTGATACAACAGGGACCTGAAATGTACAATATATTGTATACATATAGCCATCTATATCTCTACAAGTGTGCACATATAGACACAGAGAGAAAGAGAAAGCGAGAGAGAGTGGTTATATTTGCCCAGGCATATCCTATTCCACAGGTCATCTTTAGGACTTCATCAACAAGAGAATCGAATTCACAATATTAAAGTATAGCTCTGGCTTAAAATACTTCAAGCAGTTGTGTTTTCAGCATCTTTTTAGTAAGTAAGCCTCTTGACTTCATCGAGAATATTTTTGTCTTGTGAGTGTGGAGATTGCTTTCACCGTGACAGACAGCATTACTGTTTCTCCTTTTCTCCTTTGCTTATTTTTCAGGATTTCTGATCCATGATTGAATATTGCAGACATGCATTGGGTTCTCAGAGCCAAGGTGGTGCCCTTGGTCTTGGTTAAGATGAAAACAGATATAATATTTTGCATCACAGTGAAAAAGCAAGACATAAAAAAGCACACTACTGTTAGATCTGCACTTAGGTTGTTAAATTTTGAAAGAAAGACATTTTATAGAAAAATAATTTAAAAGGAAGAAAAAAGGGAAGGAGGAAAGGAGGGAGGGAGGAAAAAGAAAGGGAGGAAGAAAAGAAATGAACATCCAATCTTAGGTTTAGATTGAATCTGGCATATTGTGACCCCCTCCAGTTTCTGTTTTTGTTTAGTTTTTTAAGCATTTATACTTTACCTGTTGCAACTGAATAGCTAAAGTATATTCTGATAATTATTTTTGTAAACATGGCAGCAGAGAAATGTTTGTGAAACTTAGCAAAATTTGTGCTCACGGTTATTGAAACAGATTGCGGCCTTGATCCATGGGGATGCAGGCTGTTGAACCTTCTATTCTTAGGAATTCTTAATGTTGGGGTGATAGTATTTTTTTCTTCATATGGGTAAAAAACTTGACTATTTTTGGTAGAGCACTCAGTTTTGGTAGAGCAAAACATTGACAAAGATTCTTTGACCAAACTTTAGTCAAGTTCCTGAAACCTCCTAGGCCCATCTGTGTACTTCCTTGTAAAATCCAGTTTCAGCAAGAACCTTTGCTAAATCAGTTTACCCAGAACCTTCAACCCTTGATATCTGATTACTCTCGATATCTGATTAGGATACCCGTCCTCCACTATCCCCCAGGTGATGTCTGATCACTCTAGCCTGTCTTCAGCAAAGAATCCTGTTGGGTCAGTTCTACCAGAATCCTCCTTTACCCCAATACCATTTCCTCAGCACTTTTCCGTCCACTGACCCTGCTTGTGCTCCTTAGTTATACATCACCAGTTGCCCACACTGTATGTGAAGTTGAGCCTAATCTCTCTGTCCCACTATAAAATCCCACTGTAGTTGCTCTCTGTGTAACTAGTGGTGGTCCTGACCAAGATTTGCCTTATTTAACAAGTATCATCAACTATTTTTTTCTCTTTAAAACAATAAGGGGTGTTTTTGGTTTCCCAGGCAAAATTTTAAGACTGGCATTCCAGGGACAGGATCTGGTTTTCAGAAATGTTTTATTTGGCTTTTATTGTGTTTTGAAAATGGAAGTTAGTTGCCAACACTTAGAAATTAGAAGCCGGCATGTAAAAAAATACAGATTTTTCATTTTTTTGAAAAACAACAACAACAACAACAACAAATAACGCAAAGAAATGACAATATGAGAAAGTCAAAACCTGGCCAAGGCAAGTTATTAGCTGCTTCCCTTGGACTGGCCAGTCTTCCTCTTGTTCCTCCTACTATCTCTGTGACTGACATCTCAGGCAGTTGTTACCTGCCTGGCTGTGTTGGCATTTGCTTTTGCGAGCCTGTTATGTTTACTAGGTAAATAGCAATTTATTCTGGTATTTCATGTCTCTAAGGATGCTTCAGTAGTCACAGTTCTTAAATGAATTTATAAGGCTCTGGAAACTAAGAAAAGAAAGAACTATGATGTGTAATAAAAGATTAGGAACTGATATGTTTCCTGATTCTGCACTAGCTTGCATAGGTTTCCTGGGACACTGATATTCATGCCTAATTGTGTGCATAATTGTGACTAGATCTGTGAATGGAGTAGTTTTTATTAATGATGTAATTTAGCTATAGCTCAAGAAAGCACTTCACTCAAATGAGTAATTAAATCACTAAGAAAAAAATAAACCTGAAATTTTGGAATGTTAATCTTTTGCCAAAGAATGCATACTGTAAAATAGTGGCTCTTTGTTTTCTTATTTAAGTAGAAAAAAAAGAGACAAAACTTTTGCTTCTTAAGTACCTGAAAACACTGTTTAATATTTGAATACCTCTTTGCTCTGATTGAACTAAAAGCAAATAAACAAATTAGAATCAAGTGTCTATCCCAAGTATTTGTAAAGTAAGCAAGCAGTTCATGGTCTCTACCTTCAGTGGGAAAATTGTAATAGAAATTCTTATTCTATGGAAACTATAGTGCCTTCTTTGAGGACTCTTAACCATTTGTTTGGCTTGGTTTAAAAACTGTGTAACTTAAAGTATAATTAATGCACTGAAAAAAGTCTGCCTTTAGAAGATAATGTCAAGATAATGTGTTCACCTTGAACCATAGGAAGGAAAGTTGAATACAAACTGAATGAGTTACTTTGAAAGGATTAAGTTAGAAATTGAATCCATAAAGAAGTTTGAGGTAAACTTTTGACTTACTTGGGGGTTCATAGGAAAGTTAAGCAATCAATCAGCTTTTTTTTTTTCTTGAGCAAAGGGAAAAAAAACCAATGTACATGTCTAAATACAAGGTGATTCCAAGACACAAATGTTTATCTTAGTTTTCCAATGAGAAGTTTTGACTCCATCAAGCCTTTAGACATCTGTATGTAATGGGTAAATATCTAACTACATCTTTATATATTTATTTCCACATACTTATTTTAAAATCAGTTCTCATATAGAATGTTAATTTAGAAATATTACTTTTTTCTGCTCTTACATTTCATTGATATTCAAATTCTTCACTTGTGATTTGGCAGTACTGTCTTTGTCATCATTAAATCCCGTGTTTTGAGTCATTTTACCCAGTTCCAACACATATCATTTCTGCCTAAATTTTTTTGAGTCTCAGTACTTTTTTTTGATCCAAATATGAGGCTGTCAATATAAACCATATGCCAAAGTAAAGCATATTTGCTTAGTAGGGAGACAGTTGTGATGAAAATTTGTCCTCTAGGTGAATGATTTTGATCTCTAGTTTGTAGTCACCTATTGTGATTTTAAAGTTAACAGGCTTTGCATAGTCATCCAACACTTGAAATCATCATAAATAAATACTAAATGTGTTGGAATTTTTGCTTTACTAAGATAGATTTTGTTATGTTACATTTATATGCATTAAAAACTAGTCATTATGGAAGTTGTTTCAGACTAATGTGTTTTTTCCAAACAAAACTTTATTTTACATGATAAAATATCACAGATTAAGATTAGGATTTGACTACAGGGTGACTCCCTCTTTCCTGAAAAACAATCTCTCGCTGAGAGAAAACTGTCTCATGTTTGAACATAAAGAATATTTCCTTTTTTCTTTTCCATTTCAAAGTTGTTCCTTAAATCTTTACTAAAGTTAATAGAATGTAGTAAAGTAGCTAACCTGCAGTGGAGGAGCATCTTTTATGACAAATCAAGCATTATTTTATTAGATTTCTTACATATCAAAATCACTAAAATATCCATTTCTTAAATAATTCTATAATAATGGCAAGTGAGTAGCTAAAAGGATACACTATTTGGTAGACACTTTCTATGACTATTTCAAATAGATGTTTAATAGTATTAATGTGATATTTTTATTAAGAGATAGTATTTAATTTTACAAGAGGTGTTGTCTTGATCATTTTTTGGTAACCTTGAACTACATTAATTATAAACTACAGAGGATGAGGATGTGAACAACCTGGTGGTTTTTTTGTTTGTTTTTAGCCGAGGGCAATGTGGGAATCTACAGATCTTGGGAATATGAAAGATTTAGAATATATAATGGTTAGTGGTTTGTTTCTGTCTTGACTATTCAGTACCATGCTTATTTTCAAGAATTTAAGACAAATGAAATGGCAGATATTTTTACTTTCATACTTTCTATGAGAATATTATTGTAACATTTTACAGGAAAGGTTAACACATTGTTACTTTGGGACTTTTAGCATTTATGTCATTTATATACTAAAATAAGACAATCTACTACGATGTATATTAGCAATAAGTTATGCCAGTGAAAATAATCATCGATTATCACTTTTGTCTCTTAACAGTGGAAAGAGTGGAACGAGAAAACCTTTCAGACTATTGTGTTCTGGGCCAGCGTCCAATGCATTTACCAAATATGAACCAGCTGGCATCTCTGGGGAAAACCAACGAACAGTCTCCTCATAGCCAAATCCACCACAGTACTCCAATCCGAAACCAAGTGCCCACATTACAGCCCATCATGAGCCCTGGTCTTCTTTCTCCCCAACTCAGTCCACAACTTGTCAGGCAACAAATAGCCATGGCCCATCTGATAAACCAACAGATTGCCGTTAGCAGGCTCCTGGCTCACCAGCATCCTCAAGCCATCAACCAGCAGTTCCTGAACCATCCACCTATTCCCAGAGCAGTAAAACCAGAGCCAACCAACTCTTCTGTGGAAGTCTCTCCAGATATCTACCAGCAAGTCAGAGATGAACTGAAGAGGGCCAGTGTGTCCCAAGCTGTCTTTGCAAGAGTGGCATTCAATCGCACACAGGTACAATTAGCATTAATCATGATAACCGGTGGTTAGGAGTAATACTGGGGACAGTATTGTGGTACATTTTGTATAACTTTATATATAATCTCAGCTCTTACATATATATGTATATGTATATATATATATAAAATCTCAGCACATAGAATTAGATTAATTATAATTTGTGACATCCGTTAACCTGTGCATGGATACAGTTAATTTCAATAATGAAATAATGTATTTTTGAACCCACCATCCAACTAGGACCCAGAAATTTTACTAATGAGTTGAATCTGTCTAAGTGCTCACCTCCTCCTTTGTAATCTCCCTCTGCTTTGCACTGAATATAAGCCTTTTCTTATATTTTGCAATTATCATTGTGTATGTATCCCTTATATTTATTTATGTATTAGTTAATTCACTTACATTGCTGTAATCCCCATATTTCTCCTGCCTCCATATCACCTGTGACCCAGTAGCATTTTCCTTCATGTTCTTCCCTCTTGTTTCACCCTCCTCCTTCTTGCTCCTTTGCTGGGTATTTTGTTTCTATAGTCAACTTGTTAGCTATTACCATTATTTGTCCTTGTGTTTAATTTATATAATTTAATTTCTATATTCCACATGTGAGACTTTCCAGTATGTTTCATTTTCCTTCTAACTAATCTTAGCATAATTCCTTTCAGTTTTATCCATGTTGCTATGAATGGCATGAGTTTGTCTTTTTCAGTTGCTGAATAATACTCTATTGTGTAAACGTGTCATAGTTTTTTGATCCATTCATCTGTTTTGGGATATTTGAGTTGTTTCCATATCCTGAGTTTTGTAAATAGTACTGTAATAAGTATAGGAGTGCAGGTTTCCTTTTGAATTAGTGTTTATGTTTTTTTTGTGTTGATTCCCAGAAGTGGGATTGCTGGGTCAAATCGTAGTTCCATTTCATAATTTTATAAAATGTTGATTATTAGAAAAGATGTTGAACATTTTTTCATATGTATAATGGCCATTTGAGTTTCTTCTTTGGAGAAGTGTCTTTTTAAAATTTTTCTGCCCATTTTCTTGATTGGATTGTTTATTTTGTTTTTGTTAGATTGTGTAAGCTCTTTGTATATCTTTGATATTAGCCCCTTATCTGTTGTATGGTGAGTAAATAGTTTCAATATTTTCTCCCATTCTGTTGGGATTCTCTTTATTTGGCTTATTGTCTCTTATGCTGTACAGAAGCTTTTAGTTTGATGTTTATCCTTTCCTTTATTTTCTTTGTTCCTGGAGAAGAGTCTTTGAAGAATGACTGAGATGAATGTATTTGGAGTGTTTTACCTATGTTTTCTTCAATGTATTTTATGGTGTTTTCATGTTGAGGCCCTTTATCCATTTTCAGTTAATATTTGTATATGGTATGAGACAGTAATCTAGTTTTACTTGTTTGTATGTTGCTGTTCAGTTTTCTCAGCACAATTTGTTGAAGAGATTTTCCTTGTTCCAGTGTATATTCTTTGCTCCTTTGTCAAAGATTAGTTGACCATGTATTTCAGGGTTTTCTGTTCGATTCTACTGGTCTGTGAGTCTGTTTTTGCTCCAATACCATGCTGTTTTTTTTTATAATGACTGTAATATTTGTTACAAATATTATTTGAAATTTGGGAGTGTAATTCCTTCATTTTCCCTCCTTTTAGTAGGAGAGCTTTTACTAATTAGGGGTTTTTTTTGTGTGTGTGTGGTTCTGTATGAATTTAACACCATTTGTCCTATTTCTTTGAAGAATGAAGATTTTTATTGGAATCACATTGAATCTGTAGATTGCTCTTGGTAGATGGCCATTTTTATGATGTTAATTCTTCCTATCTGTGAACAGGGAATAACTTTCCATTTCTTTGTGTCTTCAATCTCTTTTAACAAGTGTTTTGTAGTTTTCTTTGGATAAGTCTTTTGTCTCTTTTGTTCAGCTTATTCCCAGTTATTTAACATTTTTTTGAAACTATTATCAATGGTATGGTTCTTTTAATTTTATCTTCCTGAAGTTATTTGCATATTGGAAGGCTATGGATTTTTGTATATTAATTTTGTAGCTTGCTACTTTACTGACTTGGTTTATTGTTTAAATTGGTTTTTCTGTGGAGTTTTTAAATTCGCTATATGAAATATTTTATCATCTGCATATAATGATGGTTTCACTTCTTCTTTCCCTATTTGGATTTCTTTCATGTTTTTCTCTTGCCTTATTACCCTGGATAGAACTCCCAGTACTATATTGAAAAGTAGTGGTAAGAGTGGGCATCCTTGTCTTGTTCCTGATCTTAATGGGGATGTTCTCAATTTTTCACCATTAAGGATGATATCTGCTGTGGATTTGTCATATATGGCTGTTGTTATGTTAAGATGTTAAGACATGTCCCTTTAATCCCTAGTTTTTCAAGGCCCTTCATCTTAGTGGATGCTGGACTCTATCAAATGCTTTCTGTGTATCTATTGATATGATCATATGGATTTTATTTTTCTCCTGTTGATGCGGTGAATTATATTAATTAATTTTCAGATGTTGAACCATTCTTGAGCCCCTGGGATAAATCCCACTTGGTCATGGAGTATAACCCTTTCATGCATTGCTTAATTTGGGTTGCCAAGATTTTGTTTAGAATTTTTGCCTCTAATTTTATTGCAGAGATTGGTCTGTAGTTTTCTTCCTTTGTGTTATCTTTGCTTGATCTTGGTATTAGTATAATATTTACTTTGTAGAATGTATTTGATAGTTTTCCTTCTGTCTGATTTTTTTTTTGAAATAATTTTTATAATACAGGCATTAATTCATCTTTGAAAGCTTGGTAAAACTTGTTTGTGAAATCATCTGGTCCCGAGCTCTTATTTTTAGGGGAGAGTATGATGACTGATTTCATTTCCCTGCTTGTTACAGGTTTGTTTTAGATCTCTATTTCCTCTTTGTTCAGCTTTGGGTCCATCTCATCCAAGTTGTTGTACTTATTTGTTTATAAACATTTGTGGTAGTCTCCATTTATACTCTGAATTTATATGGCGTCTGTTGTAATTTCTCCTCTTTTGTTTATGATCTTACATATGTGGGTTTTCTCTCTTATTTTCTTTGTGAGACTTGCTAAAGGTT